>CP124719.1:144682500-145282500 GCA_031232105.1 Capsicum rhomboideum | reverse complement strand
CTAGTCTTGAATTCCAGACCATATTTCAATGAAGCTGGTTATGACAAGCAAGTTGGGACAGCCGAAGGAGAAAAAAATTCACTATCATACAACGAAAATACCTTCTTATTGAACTGCAAGACAATGATGTATCTGATGAGGAAGTCTCCTAAGGTAATTGATATCTTTATTTCTTATGTTTGGCATGCCATTTTATATGTTCTAGTTTGACATGCCATTTTGCCTTGTTTTATGTACCAAGATGAATGACTAGCTGATAATCATTCATCTCCACAACATCTACTGTTGACATCCTTTATAATATTCCATTTGGATAATCTTTTGTTTTTTGAGGTGTTTGAAACCAATTATAATGTCATTATTTGAAAATTTAAAGCCAATAATACAGGATCTAACTTTCTCTTTCTTTCTTACCATACAAGAACTGTAATCCATAACTCTTCAGGCTTGGAATGTCTTCTCATTTTATTATATTTCCGATGGACCAACTTTACTAGCCATCTATTTGTTCATGAGCTCGGTTGAAGTTAGTGTCTCTTGGATCAGCTTGTTTTGCTACCCACTTGGCATTTCTCTGTTATCTAATCCATTTGAGAGGAACTACTGTATAGTGTATGATTGACTCAGGTAGAAAAATGAAAATGTGGACCTCTAATCAAAATTCCCTTTGTAAATGCTTGTTTCACCTTTCGGACAAGTGTCACGGTAATGCTTGCTTTTTCTTTGTCAGTTTTAGCTGATACTTCCATAATGCCATTGACTTAATTGATATATCATGATGTCATATGTGGTCTCTTGGCCTTTGTTGAAACATGTGTCTGTTACATTTACTGGGCTAGAAAAACTGCAACAGTGATGATAGTAGTTTGACTAGGTATTGTTTACATCCATCAAATAATGATATTGTCTTCTGATCTGCCAATTTCCGTCTCAACACTTCCAGATGTAGCAGGCAATCGATGTCTTCACTGTCAGCGATTCAACGTAATAAGTTTCTAGATTGAACATAATAATAGGACTCAAAATATGTAAAAGATAAATAAGAAATAAGATGGTGTTGTTTGAGCGATATCAATTCGATGTAGCATTAGGTCTTCCTCTCATGTTTCCCTTCCTCAAGATGTCAGCATCAATGGGACAAATTCCTCTCCATATCCTTTTATCAAGTTTAGCCTACATTCACCACCTCACTAAACCCACCAAGCACAAAATGCACACGATCCTATAACCATTTTTAGGCTCTTGTTAATGGACTACCAATAAATTCTGAATAGTCAAAGTATAAATAAAATATTTTAGATAATGTAAAGTGCATTTTTCTAACATTTACATCTCTTTTGTTTCCTCTTTGTGTTTTCCATGGGTTCGCCGCACATTTCAGTTTTTTTGTTAGAGAACCATATCTATATCTGCACAGAGGAAAAATAGGTTATGGAACCTACTTTTTCTTAAATGAATAAAAGGAACAAAGGATGGGGAGCATTTGTTGTTATTGCTCCTCTTGTTTGTTTGTCAACTTGTTTGGTAGTGATCACCTTTGGCACTATGGCTTACTGATAAAACAATTCATTCTTGTTAACTGATCAATTTGATAGTAACTTGTTCCCAAATATTGGATTGAAATAGGATTTTGAAGAGCTTATCAGAGAACACTTTAGGATGCGTGGTTATTACATCCTCAAGGCTTGTGACGCTTACATGAAAGGATTCCTTATTGGTTCGCTCAGAAAAGATGCTTCCATAAGCAGTAACAGCAGTGCTAATTCAAATTCAGTTGGTTTCAAGCTAATGCTGGCTAAGATTGTACCAAAACTTTTCTTGGCTCTGAAAGAAATAGGAGTGGAGTGTGAAGAATTCAAGCATCTCCACCAATTGTAGCAGAGATCTTGAAGCATTTGGTGTATATCATTGTTCAATCCAGCAAGGTCAGCCTTTTAAACATTTTTGAATGTCAAAAGGCATTTGATGGTTTCTTTTTGGGTGTACTTTTGTTTGGGATAGGATTTGATAGTTGCGATGGCTGATAGCTGGGTAATGTCATTTTTGCATAGGACAGAATGCAGGGATTACTGCTGTGCTGTAGCATTTTCTTTACTAACACAGGTGATTAGGAATGAGTAGGTTGTGTTTGGACTTGGCTACTTCTTTGTCCTTGCCTATTAACTTTCATTGTTGTAGTAGTCGTTTTTACTGAAGTATTGGTGACGACGTTAGTTTAACTCAAATTCTCTGTTTGGAGGATTTTGTAAAAACATTTTGATTTTTGGAAAGTGATTCTTTTACATGCTAATTGTACTTGTCATTTGTTCATTAAACCTTCAATTCCGATTCGGTGGGCAGACTGCTATGCTGGTTTTGCAAGGCATGAAGGATTGGATGGCTAACAAGGATTTTCTTTATCTAATGCTTGTGTATTTCTCTCATCCGTGAACAATATAGTTCAGGCCCCTGAGCAATTGACGGGGAGATAATGAACAGTGAAATTTGTACATCGAATTTCAAGCTTATCACCATTTATTCTGGTTGCTGGGGATGATGGCTTAAGGTTAGAAATGGAGAAATAACATGAATCATACATAGCACGCTCAAAGGTGGTCTGTATTCTTTGCTTTTGGTACTAGACTCATTTGTATGTCCTTTGTTCGAGCGATCACTTGGAAGTTGATTGAGCTGGGTTTGGGATGTCTAAGTCCCTTGTTAACACTTGAAACTGTTATTATGTGTGTTTAACGGAATAAAGTCTGCGAGATGATTCGTTCTTGAGGCATGTTTTTCCTCTTTAGAGTTGCCTCTCTCTCTCTCTCTCTCTCTCTCTCTCTGAATGACTTACATCTTCCACTTCACAATTTGCATTTCAATTATTTCTGTTGTAGATTAATAGCTAATTAATCACTCAGCCAACGTAGAATATGCAAAGGAATAACATCAAATGATAGTGAAAGTGAGCAAAGCCCCCATTGTCGTTCATTGTCGTTTGCCAATTTGCAGCAATATAGCTGGCTGATGTAAACACCAACTGGGGAATTTTGCTTTGCAGATCTAACGTTCTTGAATGCCTAGTGTTCATGCTCACTTGTGTGTACATAAAAACTAATATATTCATCTACTATTTGTTTGCCCCCACCAAATGCCTTCATCCACCAAGGTTTAGACTGGGATGAGAACAGATCGATAGGTTTTTGCCTTTATTAGGCCGGCCACACAAGCCAACAATTCTAGTGCATGGCAAAGAATGAAATGACTTATAAGAAAAGCAATCATCCCAGTGATTATTTCAAAACAAAGAAAATGAACTTTATAATTCTTGACTTATTTCTGTGCTTCTGAAATTTCTTTGGGCGGTATGCAATTGCTTGACCAAGCTAGTTTTACATGTGAATTGAGAGTTCATAACAAACCATGAAGGACCAAAGGAGACAATCCATTGCCTTGAAGATTATATTCTTCAATGGATAAATCCAGGAAAATTTAACACAACTCAGCACAAAAAGTTGTAAATTACTGGTCTAGAGAAGAACTGTTCCATCTCAAAAATACGCCATAAAGTTGTTGCTTTACCAACTATGACTACAGAAACCTCCCACTTCTCTCCAGTCCAATTTAATCTGATTATGGCTGCTTCAAATAAAGAGTGCAGTAAGGGCAACATAATGGTTCAGTTCTCAGTTGAATCACTTCACTACGAGTTCAAAAGAAGAGGCTGAAACATATTTACACACACATAACACAGGGTGTGACCTAGTAATTCCACAACCTTCACCATAACTTGCAAACCCTTCGGTCTAAAGTGTTTCCTCACCTCCTTTCTTGCCCAAAGTTTAGAACTGCAACAAGCACTCGTCTTGCTGCTATTAATTATCATCAAATTCATCTGACAGCATGAAGGACAAGCATGCAAATCTTGAAGGGTTGCCACATTCATCAGTTTTGGAAGTGGAAGTAAGGGATTTATAGTTCAACCAAAAGTGTATTCCAGACAATTTATATCAAAACTTGATATGTAGGATGCACAAGAACTTAATTCAATAACCTTATACACTCTACCAAACCAAACCATGGATAAGAAATAATCCCAGCAAAACTAATCGCAACACTAGTAATCCCAACATTACTAGTATACCTTGTTCATCACTATTCTTACACACACTACCAAACGAAGTCATCGCATTCAGATTTTTGTAGTAATGTTCATAGAACAGCTACCACAAACAGTATTATTATGCTAAGCTAAGATCTATTTCACTACAGTAATGCAGCAATAACAAAACATGATCACTTCAATTGAAATTCAGCAAAGTATAAAGCTTCCAATTGCATATATCTCTAACTATTTCTCCTCAAATATTATCCAAATACATCTCCAAAAAACCAAGACCGAATTTTTAAGACTAGTATATCTCCCACATACCCTCTAATTTGTTAATTGATCACCCTTTTTACTACTTCGTAACAGTAAAGCATAGAGATCAACATTATTCAGAAATCAAAAATTCGTTAAGACGAAACATAACAAAAAGAAAGTATATATTAATCACACACTGTTGATAAATTTCCTCCTTGCAAGAAACCTATAAATCGGCGGCGTAAGACCTAGAGTTATCGGAACCCTAACAGGAAACAGAGCCTTATTAAGCAGAATAGCCACAGCAAAAGCGCCGCCACTTGAGGCCGCCAGCTCAGCAGTACGATTCCTCGGCTTTTGCGGCGGTTCATCGATAACGAAGCCATCAGCAGAAATCACTTGAGTATTTTGCTGGGGTATATTAGTAATTTTCTCTTCTTCTTGTTTGGATAGTCCAGGCATGCCGACTTTTTGAAGCATGGCTTCAACGTCGACATTGTTTTTGACAGCAATGAAAAGGCCACCAATAGAAACAGCAGAAACAGAGAAGTGAACACCCAATGCTACTTTACCGTATTTCTTGAATAGCTCTCTGAATCTTCCACCTGACATTGCAACTCTCTATAAGCTTCGATTGTGATGAAGTTGTTGGTTAGTATTACGACTGTTACCGGCTAGGGTTTATTTCTTTTTTATGATTTAGGGTTTTGGGGAAATTGAGCTAAACGAAGCCGTAAAGAGGATCTTGTTAATGGTTAGGGACTTGATACCCACGTTGCTCCTAGTAAATTACTAGTTAATATTTGCAACTTCGTCCTTCGAATATTTCAATATAACGAGTTGGGTGATACTCCAGCCGTCCCATATTAGTTGGTCATCTTACTAAAAATAGTTATTCCATATTAGTTGTTCACCTTATTAAATCAAGAAAACATTAATTAAAATTTTTTTATATTACCTTTGCAGTTGATTCTTTTTTAAAGTGTTTACAATTATTTGTAAAGTTTTCAAGAAATTTTTTAAGAGTGAATTAATAAAATTATATTCTTATTTATGATTTCTTAATATGCGTGTAAAAATAAAAATGACCAACTAATATGAGACGGAGAGAGTAACAAATTAGAGCCTAGAGGATTCATGAAAAACTTTGCTTTTTCCTAGACTAGAGTGGAATGACACCAATAATAACATATTTAGTGTAATTTTATAAGTGCGGTCCGAAACAGACTTTTATCTTGTAAAAGTAGATGGATTAGTTTTAGTTAGATTCTCAGCTCAAGGAATGTGATCACCATTACTACCGTAGAAAAACATGAAATGATCATGTAGATTTAATAATCTATCTATTAAAGCAAAATGTTATTGACTTATTTCACACTTTAAAAAGTAAATTGAATTATGTTTCATATTGAACAAATTTATAAGAATATTTTGAACTTTGAATGAAGAAATATTCATGAATTTCAAGTCAATTATGCACTTGTGACCTCGCTTTTCTAGAATCCCCAAATTAATCAAAATGTTGACCATTATTCTACGCTTTGAAAAGAAAATTGAGCTATGTTGGATCTTGGATAAAATTGTAAAAATGATTAGTATTTTTCTAACTTTGAAATTAAATATTTGTCACTTTCACTCTCCTAGAATATATATTGGCCAAATACATCGTCAGACTCCTAAACTTGGCACGAACTTTCATTTTGGTACCTAAAGTAGACATTGTTCATTTTAAGCACCTAAACCAGTCTCCAACTGTGTCATTTTGGCACTTTTCGCTGACATGGCATGATAAGTGTAATTAGGGGTGGGCATAAAAATCGAAGAATTGAAAAACCGTACCGAACCGAATTAGTTTGGTTCTTCAGTTTGGTTTCGGTTTTTTTTTGGTTCGGTTCTTCGGTTCGGTGTTTGATTTAGGGGTAACGGTTCTTCGGACCGAAGAACCGAAGTTTTATTAAAAAAAAAAAAATTATAATTTTCATTTAGCTCATGTTTGGCCCAAAACTTTTCAAGATCAAGCCTCAAAACCCATACCCAATTACCTCATCAACATTTACCTTCCATCCTTATTACTTTTACATTTTTCTAATTTTTAATTTTAATTCCTAATATACTTATATTTCTAATTGTAATTTCTAAAAAATTTCACACATATACTCCTAATTTCTAATGGTAATTCCTAAAAATTTTTACACAAATACTATCACCGTATTGTGATATGAAAAATAGAGCACTACAATGATATGTATTTGAAGTTGTCCTCACTTGATAGTCTATTTACAGTGTTTTAGATTTTTTAGTGTCTTATATTTTGATTCGGTTCTCATTTTATTTTTTATTTTGCATCGAAAAACCGATTTAAAAACATCGAACCAAACCGAATTAGTTTGGTTCGGTGTTTGGTGCACACTTTTTCAAAACTGAAAACTGAAGAACCGAATCGAAGAACCGAACGCCCACCCCTAGTGTAATACACTCGATACCCACGCGTGAAAGGCCTATTTAGCTGATTTTTATTTTATTTTTTCTTCTTCTTCCTTATTTTTCAGCCACTATTTTACTCAATTTTAAGCTCCTTCAATGGTGTAAAGTTTTAAGATAGATTTTAGAGTTAACATGAAAGAATGAACAATGTCAAATGCAATTCAATTTTGAAAATTTTCTTCAATTGTGAAATCTCAACATACCCTCCATACGATTAATGTTATCTTTTCCAAAAAAAGTTCCTTCAATTTTGTCCCATTGTTGAATTGAATTGTGAAAAATTCAGCTCCACAGTTTAATTCTCAAAGTGTCAGTCATATGTTCTCTTTTCAAATTTATATTCAATTTGAATTGAAATTCTTTAGATGATAATTAATCAAACCCAATTACAAAAATATGAATACATGGTTGAGAATTACGAATAAGCATAAACTTGTGCACCCACTAAAACAATTTGCAATTTTAGAGTGTGACGTTCATAGTGAAAAGGTCGTCGCCATTTTTGGTTTGGCAAAGTGTTGATTCATTGCAATTTCATTGTCTGGGAATGGATTCTTTACAAACTTTTAATTTATTTTTTTTGGAAAAGATGATTGTGTATGTGGGGGTAAGGGGTTGAAGAGAAGATTTTGGTTGCGTGTGGGGTGTGTGTGTGTGTGTGTGTGACTGTGGTGGGTGTTGGAGAAGACGATTGGGGGTAGGGTGGGGGAGCGGGCGAGCTGGCGAGGGGGGAGAGGTGTTGGAGTTGGTTGGTGAGGGTAAATTTTTATAAGTGCTAAATCCTTTTTTTATAATTATTTGGGGTAAAAAATGCGAAGTGTCAGCACTTTATTGGCAACTTTTTGATTTTAATCAAAATTAGTTATTTAAGAATTAATTTGGAGAGAAATGACAAATGTCCGCATTTTATTTGTCGCTTTACACGTCATTATAGTGCGTGTAACATATGCACATAGTATTTTTTTGCTGATTATGCAAAAAGTGTCAAAATGACACAATTAGAGACTGATTTAGGTGCTTAAAATGAATAACGTCCACTTTAGATACCAAAGTAAAAGTTTGTGTCAAATTTAGGAGGTTGGCGATGTGTTTGGCCATGTATATTTGACATTATAAGATTAGAAGTAATTTCAAAATAAAATGCATGCCAGGGCCCATCGAGAAATTTTATTTGTGAGTCACATAACATACACTACTTATGTAAGACTACTTTATTTGTTGACAAGTTGACAACTTCTTATTTCAAGCATAAACAAGAAAGACAATGTTACATTCAATATTTTTCTTTACTAATTAAAATGTTTAGCTAAAAAAAATTGAAAATGTATTCAAAATTTGTGATTAGATAATGATAAAAAACAGCATTAAAAAGAAATTTCATTGCAATTTTATAAAAAAAAACATTTGCTTTCACTTCTTTGTTTTTAAATCAAAGATCAAAATAGACTATTCTCTAAATTTTTAATTAGTTGATTAAATGTGCAATCACATATTTAACAATCATTATATATGTATATGTGTGTGTGTGTATATATATATATATATATGTGTGTGTGTGTGTATAAATTTATAAATTAGTGTTGGTTTGTGAATTGTGATTATGTAAATGTTCTTATTTATAATTTTATTTAATTTTAAAATATATGTTTTTAACATATATATAAAAAAAGGCTAAAGCAATTAAAGTTTAATTTAATAATAAAAATTTACACATACAATACTATGTCTGAGTGGTTATTATTATTATTTTTTTTTAAAAAAAACAAAGTGCAAGGCCAATAACACCTAAGACTAAATTTTGGGAAATTAACGGTGATTATTTAGAAACATTGGTTCCTCCTATAAAAGAAAAAATTGATGATTACATATTAAAAAGTAATATATATATATATATATATAATAGCAAAAAAAAGTAATAATAATAATAATATCATTTTTAGCATTCTCGTAATAGCTGATTTGGTATATAATTTAATTTTTAATATTTTTTTTCTAGCTAGGCATTTTAATTAAGGAAGAAAAATATTGAATTTAAAATTGTCTTTTTTGTTTTATGGTTAAAATAAGAAGGTGTCCACTTGTCAAAAAATCAGTAGCCTCACATAAGAAGTGTTGGTTATGTGACTCAAAAAATAAAATTTCTCGGGCCCATCTACGAAAGAGGTAGGGCTGACTGACTATACTTTTTTTTGGTTTTTCACTCGATGTTCGGTATTTACATTAGAGCCCGACTAAATTAGAATTTGTGTCGGAAAGTCCATATTGGGGGATAAAGCATTCTCTAACAAAGGCGATTCAGTATCCAGGAGAACTCGAATCTTAGACCTCTAATTAATAATAAAGGAGTACTTATCACTCCACCACAATGTTTACTGACTTCACTTTTGATATACTCAAACAAGACGTCTTATGATTCCCTTATCATATTCCACGTAGAACAGTTCATCAACTATTGTGTTTTAATAAAGATTTAGATAATTGTCACATCAACTTCTAGCTTTGAATTTGAAGGCGAAAGCTCAAATCTAGAGGGAAGTACTATTCATGTTGCATGGAAGCTATATATGGTACTATTGTATTAATGAAAGATAATAAATGCATCGTAAAATGGCACACTATAATTCTTCCTAGGCAGGGGCGGAGCTAGATAGGACCAAGAGGTTTATCCGAATCATCTTCACTAGAAAATTATATGATTTACACATGATTAAAATTATCTTTTATATATATACAATAGATATTGATACTTTTTTATATTTTGAATCCTTAGTGAAAATTCTAAATTTACCACTGTTCATAGGCAACTTGTGCCACACGAGAAGGTCTCGTGCTTTATAACAAAGTATAAAAGATCAAATTTATTGCTCATTTGGAATTTTGATGGAAGATACCGGTGAGGTTATACACTAATATACACATGATTCTGGTGCAATTTAACTAATTAAGTTGTTGCTGTTAAAAGAGGCAAATTTGTGGTTAACGTTAACTAATTTTCTTAAGCAAAAATCTCAAATAGATGTCACAAATTCAACTTTCTTATTCCATTGTTGTTGCTCTTTCCAGAAGTCGCGACGAAAACGAGCCATGATATGACTAAAGTGACCAAAATAAGCCACTAGTTTATTTTGTTACCAAAATAAGCTAAACGCTATAAATTATAGCATTTTATGAAAAAACTTTAATGGTACCGTTAACGTCAACTGTTTTAAAAAATTATTGTAAGACACTATTTTAAATAACGTTTTGTGAAAAACAAAACGCTATAAATTATAGCGTTTTACTAAAACGACGTCGTTTTGGTAAAACGCTATAATTTATAGCGTTTTGTTTATTAAACTTTTTAGAAAACGCTATAATTTATAGCGTTTTCTAAAAGCCAACAAGATTAAGTCTTCCCTGCGATTCATTCCAACAAGATTTGGTTATTAGCCGTGTGCTGCATGTTAACTTCTGTGCTTTTCCTTGTCTTTTTGTATTGTTTTTTTTTTTTTTGGTTTAATCTTGTGACTTTAGTTAAAGAATGTGAATAGTTCTTTAAATCTTATAGTCTTTAAATTTGTCATGTAAATGTTGAAGTTGAAAACTTACTAACTTAAAAAATAAAAATAAAATAAAAGTAAAAGATGTTTTGTTTCGGACAGACCCAAAAAAAATAAGACACTTAAATTGAGACAAATGAAAGTATTTTTCAAGTGGAAGAAGCTCTACATGTTTACATTCATATAATTGAGTGTTTTGAGCTGCAGGAAATATGTAGCTTCTCCTCGATTTTGTGCAAGATTCTTGGGGGGGACCAAAAATCTTGTTGGAATGAATAGCAGGGAAGACTTAATCTTATTGGCTTTTAAAAAACGCTAGTTTTAGTAAAACGCTATAAATTATAGCGTTTTCTAAAAAGTTTAATAAACAAAACTCTATAAATTATAGCGTTTTATCAAAACGATGTCGTTTTAGTAAAACGCTATAATTTATAGCGTTTGTTTTTCATAAAACGTTATTTAAAATAGCGTTTTACAATAATTTTTTAAAACGGTTGACGTTAACGGTACCATTAAAGTTTTTTCATAAAACGCTATAATTTATAGCGTTTAGCTTATTTTGATAACAAAATAAATTAGTGGCTTATTTTGGTCACTTTAGCTATATCATGGCTTGTTTTCGTCGCGACTTCCTCTTTCCATGTGAGGCCACAGGAAGTGTGGGGGTCCTTCTATGACCCCTCACCTCACATGACATGTGTATTCCAGGGTGGCTTTTTTGTTCATATATCATGTCATCTTTACAATTTCTCATCTTTTGTCCCTAATGTAATCAGATGGTTTTCACTTTTTACCCTTTATTACACTCTTTTTCTTTTTCTCAAAATAGGCCTACTGCTGGTCTTCATAGCCCAAAATAGGCCAGGCATTTGTCATCTCAGAGCCCTGCAATGATTTTCAGACCTTTCTAAAGTATGAGGCACAAAGCCCACGACATAGAGAAGCATCTTCATTTCTTAGTGGAGACACGTGGCATCATGCATGAATATGGTTGTCATAATCAAGAAAGATAATGCTAGACTGTTTGGTCAACAGGCTAAAAGTACCCAATGTGACTAAATTTCAAGGCATCCTTTAATATCTAAGGATTATATCTTATAATGCCCGGTTATAAGATAAACATCAAATAGTGAAAAATATTTTTAAATGTTAAAATTAAATTTATGAATAAGTAATTGCGTGTTCGGATATGGAATAAGTGTTGATAAATTAAATTGGTAAAAGTGTTAGATAAGCGTTTTTAATCAAAATGGTTGAAATGTCAAAAGTTATTTGCAAGAAATATAATAAAAATATCTTTATTACATAAAAGAGATGATCGACTAAACCCCCGTTTGGCCATAAGATTTTTTAAACTTTTTTTAGGAATTTTTTTTCATTTTATTTCAGTTAATGGTGTTTGGCCAAAAATTCTCTCATAAAAATTCAAAAACAACTTTAATTTATATTCATGATCAAACGCAACTTTAACTCTAAAAAAATTATGATTTTTATGGCCAAAACTTACTAAAATAGAATATATAACTAACCAACCACGAGTTATGTTTTAGGAAAAGTTTTCAGATATAACAAAGAATTATTAAGAATAAAACGGTAAATATTTAATCAAATCAAAAGTATTTATTTAAAAGTTAAATGTCTTAATTAGAGAGTAACTTATGCTTTTCGGCGGATTTTGATTTATATACACTTCGATGTTTACAAACGTGCTCTTGTAACACCCGAAAACAACTACTTGTAAATTCATTTTAAACAATATCATAATGTAAAAAATACAGAGAGTGGGAGGGAGGATCCAAGTCTAAGATTGAGAGATTGAAATGATAAACATCACCAATATTACTAATGATCATACAAATAAATAAATACACATCCAAGGCTAACATTAAACTATTAGCAATACATAATTAAAAGAGTTCCATAAATTCCTCTTACACACAGAGAATTAAATTAAATAAATAAACAAAAGATCAAATCTGGACAGATGAATGCATTTTTTTTTTTGTTTTGATTTTGGTGATTGGTTTAATTGGTGGCGTTGCTGCGGAAAGAACCCAATGCCTTAATAGCTGCAGCTCTCAAGATGTATTGGTGATATGCTGCTGCTGCCAATGCTCCCACAAATGGTCCAACCCAAAATATCCACTGCACCCACATTTATCAACATTCAATTATATGTATGATATATATGAAAGAAAAATTTATAACTTTAATAGCCGTTATACATAATATATAATGGCTAGAAAAGCAACGGTGAATCCAGCCAACTATCTGTATGGAAATCCTATATTAAAGGAGTGTGTTTGGTATGATAAAATATAGTTCTGAAAAGCGTAAATAATTTCTAGTAGGCGTTTGGCCATGAATATTATTCACAATATTTTAAAATACGTTTTCACTTTAATATGAAATATTCAAATATTTCGTCAAAACACTAGCTATCTGATTTTCAAATATTATTGATCATATTTTCAATCAATGTTTATTTTGTAGAAAATATTTTACACTTTTCGAGCAAACTCCAAAAACTAAATTCCTGAAAAATGTCATTTTCAAAAAATTATTTTCTGAAAATAACTTCCATAGTACCACACACGCTCAAAAAGCTCAATAATACTACTATTTTAGCATTAACGAACTTACATGGTCATCCCAGACTTTTTTACTGTCGTAAATAACAGCAGCTCCAAAACTCCTAGCAGGGTTGATACCAGTTCCAGTAATAGGAATTGTAGCCAAATGAACCATGAATACAGCAAATCCAATAGGCAATGGAGCCAACACCTTTCAACATCAAAGTAAAAATCAGTATAAAAATTTCAGTTTCATATTTTCTTGAACCAAAAGATTGGAACTTTAGAATTAAAAGTACTTACAGGGATATGGGAGTCACGGGCACTTCTCTTAGGATCAGTGGCAGAGAAGACAGTGTAAACAAGAACAAAAGTACCAATAATCTCAGCACCCAAAGCAGTGCCATTGTTGTAACCAGGTTGAACAAAGTTAGCACCACCACCTAGTGAGTTGTAGGAGTGCTTCATGAATGCCTTCACAAAACCAACTCCACAAATTGCACCTAATGATTGTGCAATTATATATCCCACTGCCCTTACTAATGACACCTTCCTTGCTAAGAACAATCCAAATGTCACAGCTGGGTTAATATGCCCACCTACAACACACAAAAAAAAAGTTAAAAAAACCACCAAATTAAGTTGCTTTAGAGGAGTACTTTTTACGTAGGTATTAAATATACCCAAGTGTAGAAGAAACTTAAGTAGATTGAACCTCGTACTCCAAATCAGTCTCATAAATATAACCCACATTTTTATATTCATAACCTCTTTCACTAAACAAATTAAAAATATGAATTAGCTACAAATTCATCGACCCTGTCACTAACAGAATTTTTTGATAATATGTGGCTAACGCGTAATTAAATTGGATTTGAGACAAATTATGTTTGTATAACAACGTAAGTTGTCCCTAGCAAGGATTATGGTGGGGTAGATAAGATTCTTACACCCTTAATCATAAGTCACAAGTTCGAACCGTAGATATGTAAAAAATGTTGTTAAGCTAGCCCTTTAATGAGTTTTACGCTGCGCGAATTCCTATTTTTCAAAGTGAATTAACCTTACATTTTCTTTTTTACTCATAACAACATATTAAAATGGGGTATACAAGTTTAACATACCAAATTTGAAGGTACATTTGGTAAATATGCACCAGTAGTGTTACTCTCTTTTTCGAACTCAGTTATAACTCACTTAAAATTCTAGATCCGTCTCAAAAAAAAATATATAAAAAAATAACAGGCATGGCATGTACTTACCAGAGATACCGGCAGTGCAGTAGACAAGTACAAAAATCATGCCACCAAAAGCCCAAGCAATACCGAGAATACCAACGCCATCACATTTATCAGCAGCGTTCAACTTCTTATGGCCAATGACGGTGGCGACGGTAACGTAAAGGAAAAGCAGAGTTGCAATGAACTCAGCAATAAGAGCTCTGTAAAAAGACCAGAGCTTGAGTTCAGCAAAATCCAGCAATGGTGCTGGTGGTGGGTCTACATAGTCTTTGCCATGCTGTTGAACTTGTCCTTCTTTTGACATTTTTTGGCGATTTTGTGTATGAGTTTAGCAGAGGAAGAAGATGAGTTTGTTGTGAGAGAAAGGTGATGGATTTTGTGAGCTTTTTATTGAGAGTAGATAGGAGGGTTTTATGGATAAGGGAAGGGTACTATTGGAATTAGAAATTTGAAATTGAAAGAAAGCAAAAAGAAAATTGCACTTTTGATCCTTTATAAGCTATAAATTCTTATTTTTGATGGTTGTGATATACCGCTTACCCCTCTCAATTTTGTGATCTAAAACACCATTTGACCATTTATGTGACTGTAAATCAATTATTAAGAATTTAAAAAAAAAAGGTTAAATTATTTCTAGTTATATTGTGAGAGAAAATCATAATTTGAAATTGAAGTTTTATTTGGACATGTAATTTGAGATTTTAAGTTGTACTTTTTTCTTATAAGTAAAAAAACTCATAAGTTGAAAAAACTATTAAAATTATTTCAATTCTTTATATAATCTTACCAAATAAATAAAAGTTCATAAAAAAAATATAATACACTATCACAAAATTATTCTAAAAAAATACACATTTATTGATCAAAGGATATATTTGGTGAATAATAAATGATAAAGTAGGATTTGGTTTGAAGTAATAACAAATTTTGTAGGCGTTTGGCCATGAAAATAAAAAAAATGGAGTTGGAGTTTGAGTTAGGTTGTGTTTGCTTATATCTTTTTGAAGAGATTTTTTAACTATAAAGGTGAAGTTGGAATTAGAAAAAGTAAAAACAAAGACTTGTTTTCACTTTTCCAAATAGAACTTCAAGTTGTATATGGAGTTTTTATGTTCAAATATCATTTTCTTAATAAAATGAAAAGATTTTTCAAAAAAAAAAAGAAGTGAATATTTTTCATGGCCAAACGAGGCTATACGTTGGTGAAAATAATGGTTAAATGAGATATAAATGATTTAAAGATTGATAAGAGTAATAATATAAATTATAAATTTTGTTTATTATGAAATAAATGGTTGGTAGATATAATGGTGGGGTTCATTTTACAAAATATAAATTTGTGGGTTAATTTTTGTATTTAAAAAATCCCAAATCATGATTTGAAATTCCCAAATCATGCTTTTTGGAGAATTTGAGATTTTATGTCATTGATATGAAATAATGAGATGAAATCGCATGCCCAAACATTGATTTCATCTTATGATTTCATATCACAGACATGAAATCGCATGTCCAAACGCCTACTTAATTACCGATAAATTTTAGTTTTGATCGCTGTGATATATCATGTTTAATTTTGAATTAATTAGTTTATCCGTTTCACTTGATGTATATTAATTTGATTGAGAATGAAATTTAGGAAAAACAAGAATGATTTTTAAATTTTATAGTCTTAAACAAAATATGAGTAAAATGTAAAAAGTGCTTTCAAATGGTGTGGGCATAATATATCAGGTCGGTTACTAGATACAGGAAGGGACATTTTTTAAATTAAAAGAAAAAAAAGTAGAAATAGATGGAGTAGATTTTGAACTTTTTTGTTCATCTGCACATGAAATATCCACATTTTAATTAATTAAAGATCAAAAAGTTTCAAAAGGAGGAATATCGTAGAAGATTGATGACAACCAACATAAAACTAACCGATTTCATCTCAATTTATTTGAAACGGAAAGAATTATTGTTAAAAATATTAGAAGAACAAAATTATCATTTGTCGACAATTGAAGGACTAAAACCACAATTTTTTTAAAAAAGAAAAAGGAAACATATTGTTCTGATAATGATAATAGTGTTGGAACGTAATGGTGTTAGGATGGGACCATAATACAGCGAAGCCATGTGATACGGATCAACGTTGATTATCTGTTGGGCTGTATTTGTGGGGTCTTTGCAAACTTAGCTCAATTGCCTCACATTTATTACTATTCTAGCCGTTGTACGTCCTTTTTCTTCAACTTCCTCTCCTTTTCCCGCTTTCTTTTTTTGGAAATTTGTAGAAACATAATAAAATGTCGATAATAATATTAGCAGGATTATACATTTCTCTCTTCGTTTATTTTTACTTATTATCTCTATTTAAAATAAATATCTATTTTTATTTATTCAATTTAAAAAATTTAGAGATATTTTATCACCTAATTCATAATTTACTTTTTTAAAGTAAAGTTGTCAATTGTCATTATATTTATTTCTCTTTATGGAATGTGTTAAATCAATACTGGTTCGAACTAGATAGTTTGGTCAGAACATAATGGTACAAAACAAGTATTCTATTTCTGAAAAAAGAAAAGTAAGTCTGATTATAAATTCGTTTGATTTGCATTCAATGTATTATCACTTGTATACATAAGCAAGTTCACAGTTTTTCTTTTTTTGTTGTTGTTGATATTTGTAATAAGTTCATAATTAATTAAACAGTAGTAATAGTTTTGAAAAAGAGTAACCAATTTTTGAAGGAAACTATGGTTGATAAAAAATGTCACGAGACAGAAATATTGTTATTATTACTAGGCAATTACTAGGCAATACACTCAACCCCCAGACCACAACAGGTGGGAATATACTGGGTATGTTGTTGTTGTTGTTGTATTATTAGGCAATAATACATAAACTTATCCTTTAATTTAGTCTCAACTGACATCTATATCCTTCAACTTTGAATGTATACAAATAGACACTTAAACTTGTATAAAGTTAAAACAACTAGACATACACGTGCTACGTGGCATAATAACAAATCAGTTGCCACTTGTGCACATGTAAAATGCTACGTAAGATGTATGTGTCTACTTATTCAACTTTATACAAGTTTAATGTCTACTTATGCACAGTCAAAATTGGAGGATATAGATACCGGCTGAGGCCAAGTTGAAGGAAATATGTACGTATATATTATGCCTTATTATTATTATTTCACCTACCCTAATGAAAAGAACTCCCAAACGAAGTTGAAACTTGTTATCCACTTGGCAATTTCGCTTGAAGTAAAAGGAAAAATTAGTCTTTTTTTTCCTCTAAAGGAATAATTGAGTCCGATGAAAGATTTTTACTTTTGGACTTGAAAATTTCATGCTTAGAACCTAAGAATGAGATTTGAGTTACTAAAGTTTAAATTTGTTTCTACTCTTGTTCTTTAACTTCCCTTTGAATCTCAAGATATTGTACTATATTTTAGTAATAGTATATCTCAACGTCCGTATATAGCGACATGTTATCTTTTCTTGTTATTTGTTTCTATGACTTTTATTTGATTGTTATCTGTTATAAACCGGAGGTCTATCGAAAACAGCCTCTCTACTTCATCTGAGGTAGTGGTATGGACTGCGTACACTTTATCCTCCCCAGACCCCACCTGGTGGGAATACACTGGGTATGTTGTTGTTGTTGTATATCTCAACGTTATTAGCTTACATTGTTCATGAGCCGAGAGGGTCATCAGAAACAACTTCTCCACCTCTTACAATGTAGAAGTAAAATCTATGTACATCTTCCAATTGTGGATCACAAGTGTATATTGTTGTTGCGGTCAACGTAGCTTAACAAAAAAAGTTGAGACTAAGGTCTGTAAACTGAAAATGTACAATATTCTCAAATTATCTGGTTAAATTATCTGTAATAATTAGCATAGATGACTTGTTATTCATAATTTGGTATAACCAATTAAATTACTCCATTCGTTTTAAAATAGTTGACCATTGTTGACTTAACACTTCCCTTAAGAAAATATTTATTAGGAGTTTATTTTACCAAATTAGCCTTATTAATTATGCTTTGATAATATAAATTTGAGTATTATACACTTTATGTAGTTATTTAATGGTAGAGGTAGAATTGAAAAACATAATAAACTTCTTTTGATTTCAAAAATGGGACAACTAAATTAAAACCTTTTTTTTTTAGCAAGAGAGTCAACTAAAATGAAACAAAGGGAGTACATTGCTAAGCTATACGAAAAAACACAATAAATTACAACGTAATGTCTTTTTCATAAATTCAATTGAGGGGGTAGGGGACGCAGGTTCTCGTCCTTATGGCTAGTGTCCTAATTTATTAATATTGTAGCACCCCCACGAGGAATAATATTGATTGTATTAACTCATAAACTCCTAAACAAAACAATTATTATGTAGTTTTGTACTTTGATCAATCATTAATCATAAATCTGCTCTTTAGTTGCAACTTCCATAACCATCCATTTTAATAAAATTAATTGATGTACTTATCTGTCTCATAAATGATTATACGATAATCTTGATTAATGTATAGATTCATACTATATTGAAAGATAAAAAACAAAACATTTTTTTTTTTTTGCGCATGTAGAGTTGAATTTTTTTTAAAATTAATAATTAATGTTCTCAACTTAGCAGGGTGCTAATTCTGTATTAGGGTTAAGCCAGCAATGCTAAGATTCCCGTGATGCTGTAAATTTACGAAAATCTGTAGTTTTCTTTTAATGATTATGTAATATTGCTCTTGTAAGTTCAATTTAATCGAATGTCAATACGACACGATGAAAAAACGAAAAAACCAAAGGAGAGATCCCACCCATGGTCGAATGGACAAATCAATAGTCATGTGATACACAGCTAGCATTTGTTTGCCCACTCCAACCCCACAACTTCTTCCCATTTTTATTCCACCCAAAACTGTTATTCCTTCTCTATAATAAATTTATAACTAGCAATGAGCCCAAGGGCGGACCCACGTGGAGTGGTATGGGTGCTCGAGCACTCATTGACCCCGACACAGAACATATATATTTGTACAGAGATTTGCGGATATTAGTATAAAATGACGTGTGAGCACCCAGTGAAACAAAAGACCATTTGGTGCAGTGGTCATGGTGCCGACTTTGGAAAACTGATGGGAAAGGTCTAGGGTCCGAATCCCACCTAGAACACAAAGATTATTTTCCCTTTTTTGAAAAATTAGTACAAGTATGTAGTCTTATTAACGAGCTTTTGCTAGGTTTTATAGGGTTTATATTTTCAATATTAGATTTAAGAAATTGGGAAGTTTTGCGAATTATATATCCTCTTATTTAAGGTTATGTCTTCGGTAAGTTGACGTTGCGTCATGTTGTGTCTAACATTCATAAATCATACACATAAAATTGGTATAAATAGTGATAATTCGTATAAGAGAATGATTCTAAATAGGATGATAATATTTTTTCTAACCGCAACATTAAGCATGCTTCGCTAGTAAAATTATATTTCTTATCGTCAAGTTTCAATAAGGATGCACTTATGGTTTGTGGTCAGTCAGACCATAACAACCTACACTCATAGCAGTTGAGCACCCACAACCTTAAAATCCTGGATTCGCCACTGAATGAACACCTTCTAAAAATGTCTTAAGAATTAGGCAAAACAGTTTGTAGCTTGGTGAAGGAAATATTGTTTAAGAGAAAGTGAAAGGACAATGAGAATTGACCTCACACATTATATAAAAAATGAGTTGAATTTATAAATAGTCATTTTTTGCCTTATTAATAAAAAAACCATTATTATTATCAAGTTTCCAATTTTAGAATATTATCATAGAGTTCCACACATTCTTCGTCGTCATGGGAAGAAGTACAAACATAGGATTTTTTTTTTCCAAAATAAAGCCAAAAAATAATCCGTGAACACCATAAGAAAGAACTCCCACTAATATTAACTGGAATATCTAATTGGTTTTGGCGATACTTAGGGTGCCAAAATGATTTGGGAAGTCAATTTTGTGGTACAATTATTTGTTTATTTATTGTGTTACACTCCATGAAGTAGGTATATTCTTGTTTAGAACAAACATCATTTTGACGTTGAGAAAAGAAAAACCACTAGTCCTTATTTCATTGATTACAACTAGTGGAGTACTACTTTTTGCTTGGAAACCACCACATGAGAAGACAGTTCACCAGAAAAATACACACTTCTAGGGTGTGTTCGGTATGGTGGAGAAAATATTTTTCGATGCCTCAAAATTTAATTGTTTAAATTTTTTTAAAAATAAGAAAAATGATATTTCTAGTGAAAATAGAAAAAATATATTCCACAAATGGTATTACACATTGATTGTATCCTTTTTATTCTTCAACGCACTTTATTTCACTCCATCTCCGATAGCTTTCTTTCGTTATCTCTCATATTATTTGTCTAGATTATATATAAATATTTTTTAAAATATTACTTTTTACTTATACATCAAATATAAAAAATAAATCAAAACTCACTTATTTTCTTAAAGTACATTTTTCACGAAAAACATTTTCCTTTCGTATAAAGTATACCTTCAATTTGAAAGGGAAATCAGAACCATTGCAAAGTTGACACGTATAGATTCGCAAAAAAGTCAGCTACGTTTCCAGAAAGTTTGCTTGGACCGTTGGGGATAAAAGTTGAAAAATTAGTACGCAACGGTCGAATCTATTTCCTTCCGTTGCCAACGTTTTGCCGCAACCATAAATTTATAAGAAAGGGATAAGGGTTAATTTCGGTATAAAATTTGAAATTAGACTTGTTAGTACTCGATCATGGTATTAATTCAAAAATGAGATTATTTATCTTGATTTTAATCATTTTATTCCGATGACCCTTTAAGTATTTAGGTTATTTTCATTGATTATGTGAAGTTTCTTTCTAAATTATTATTATAATTTAATTAACTTATGATAGCATATTTGAAAAAAAAATAAGAAAAAAAAAATGAAGAAGTGTTAGTCACGCATCCTAATTGGTGAGTTTATGCCTGCCATAGTTCTTAGTTGATCTGGTACATCAATACATGTTTTAGTTAATTAATGTTTATTATAGTGATTTACAGATAATTCTTATTGGAATGACCTTATGGTGATGGAATGATTTTCATCACGTTATTAAGGGACGAGAAAAAGAAAATCACTTAAATCGTATATATGATTCAAAATTTTAACTTGATGAATTCAATTTTAATGGTGGTATAACGAACTGAGTTTTCTTTTTGTTAGCTGGATAAAACGTAGCTATCTAATTTAAAATTTTGTCTTCAATACAAGAATTGAACCACACCTATATTTGCATATTGTTGAATTATATTGTCTTATGTATGTGGAATATCTGAAATTCTGGAATATATATTCTGGCAATTTGATTCTTGAAAAGACAGGCTCATGTTCTTGACCACTTGCCCATATTATTATGAATAATAACAAGGAAAAGAACGTAACATGAAAACAAACATATCTCTCTGCCTCAACCAAATCTTTTTCGGAAAAAAACAAGATATTTACACCTCGACCATTTGCACTTTCATCAAAATGAGGTTCATACATGTTTGATGAAAGACATGATATTCCAATGAAAAAAGAGTCAAACACTGCAAACAAAGATTTGACATGATTATTATATACATACAATTGTTGAGACAATAATGAATTTGCATACAACTATTGCTCTTCCATTTGCATGCAATTGGAAGAAAGGTGGTGATAATAATAATTGATACTAGTACAAAGTAGCAGGATCATAATTTTGTATCCAATTAGTATTTTCAAGTTAGACATGTGAAGTATGTAAGAAGACTTGAGCTGTGAAAAAGATTTTCCTTCTTCTCATGATGCAATTATATTAGTCTACAATTTTCGAATGATGACAAACTTACAAGAAAGTTAACTTGTGAAAACCATCTCCTCAAACTCCTCTCCCTTGTCCTGTCCTACTCATTCAAAGAGCTTCCAATAGTGTTATTAGTGTCTGGTATTTACTCAAAGGAGCTGGGCAGAGCCTCCCAGTACGTCTTATGTAAAGTTCAATCGACATCCTAATCATAGCGTAGTGTAGATAGAGTTAACATCCTTACTTGTATATAGGAACTCATGGAGCTCTGGAATATATATCAATTGTGTACACATCACATGCATTCTATCCAGCCAACCTATTCAAGATAAAAGATCTCTCATATAAATTGGTCAACTAGATGGAACTTACTACTTGTGTTTATTTTGAGGATCCCTCCAATAGAATCCTTGAATTAAAATCATAATTGCATTTGATCCTGAACACAAGAAGTGGAAATAAAATGAGATGACAGACCAGTTGTATATCCTCTCTTTATGATATATCCTCGACACACTTAAACAGATAGACACGGTGATTAATCACATGCTGAACATCGCTGAACCCGTTGATAATGAATTCCTTTCATTCAGAATTTATGCTTCTATTCGGTCTAGCTTACTCGTTGACGCTAACGAGTGATACATCACTTGATTACCACTAAAGATATGATCATGAAACCATAGATAGTTCTTATATCACTTGTCCTTAAAGGTATTATGATCATGACAACGTCAGAATAGGAACAGGACACTAACAAAGGCAAATAAGCCAGCTACTGGTAGCACATACGTTCGTCATCTCTGAATTGAACAATATTCAGAGATGACGAAACCAATTATGCAGGCAACAACAGCTGTTATTGAACTGTAAAGAGGTGTCATGGGCAAAGATGGGCTACTTAGTGAGAAAGAAGAGAATGCCTGAACTGGCGAAAGTAGGATTATAAGTAAGTTGCAACATTTACTAAAAGGGACACTGCAAAATTTTGTCATTAAGAAATCCCTCGCATTTTGTCCTGAGCCGGGGGTCTGTAGGAAATAGCCTGTCTACTTCATCTGAGGTAGTGATATGGGCTGCGTACACTTTACCCTCCCTAGACCCCACTTTGTGGGAATACACCGGGTATGTTGTTGTTATTGGAATCCCTCGCATTCCTGTGAACCAATTTTAGTTAGGAGGAGAAGACAGTGCGATACAGAGCTGCTAATTCAAGAACTTTAAATTCGGTAATCAGTTACTTTTAGATTCTATTAACAGATTTTGTTATATAGGTTATCATTTCCAACTTCCAAGAACATATCGATCAAAACATTCCAACAGAACTATATGAGGGTCCAAGATCGATCACCGGTAACACAATATTTTACCTGTCAATGCTATGTTATTTTATTGACTGAAAACACACACAATGCTTCTACGGGATATACAATCCTGACAATAAGCAGAGTAATAACTCATGCTTAGTAGTTAGAACCAATAGTGAACGATGAAGTTATGACTCTTCATTCTGATCTTTAAGCTTCGGTTGAATTCTTGCCATGACCTTGCTTCCAGAATGCAGGCAATGATAAGGGGCAAAGGCAAAGCAGACGCTAACCTCATAAATGCTACGGCCTGTTTTCCGTGCCACACTAAATTCCAATCAGTTAAATATCAACATATAACAACCAAGCTTGTACAGTACACATCGAAAATGCAATACACCTTCAAAAACAGAGGAAATCATTACCTAAAAACTCTACACAAAGCAATCACATATGCATACAAAAGAATACTCCTACCCTCCTTCCCAGTTGGAGTGCCATTAGTTTTTAATCCTTAAGACTAGAAAATTTTCATTGTTTGTATATTACCTATTATAGTGGCTAGCTAATAAGGCCAGATGCAAATACTTCGATAGAGGAGGGCTTGTGAACCATTCCCACACGTTCAACGTTCGCAGGGAGGATAATGTTATGATATTAGGTTTCAGTGAGAAAACAAATCAAACTATGCTTACAGGATAAACACGGAAATGACAAGCTTTATATCTCAAAAGGAATTGAAAAGCATTGAGAAGTTTTGACAGTCACCTGGACTCCAGTGTTAAGTAGATTCTTTCTTTTTCAATTTTCTGATAAGCTCATTGACATGTCACCCATGTTGTTTGGTTTCAAATCTTTATCTTGTGTGTATAAAACAGCTCAATCTAGTTACAGATTGTTCTAGCACGAGTTTAGCTGGTAGCCAAAAAGTGAAATAGAGAAATAGTGCTGAAAAGGTTCATGCTTGTTCCATCCATTCGCTTGTGAAAAGCATACCTACTTTGTACATGCTGCTGCTGCTTCTGAATGTTCCAACTACTAAGCTGACTACCTCTTCCCTGCCCCCTGGTAACTCTTCAATTTAGTTTTCTTTGCCCGCCCTCCATGAGTAAAGTAAGTCAGGCGATAAGGTTCTGCCTCCCCTCCTAGTAATTCTGGATCGAGAGATCCTTCGCTCCCAAGTTCCAGGCAATTCAATTTTTAGGATTTTATGTTCCCTATAGTTTAATGCTTTGACATATTGTTAAATGGTAAAGCCCAGTGATTCAAACGATCATCTTGGGGTCGCAACTCCTAGTATTATAGAAACTGCAAATGTAAAAAAGAGCAGGTAGTTACTTCTATTAAATTCAAAAAGTTAGCTATCAATCAGGTCAAGTCCGAACACCACCTTTGATTTTCAACAATAGTTGATACGTCAATTTCCTACTTGAAAAGTATGCTTACCCCCCCACCTAATGATATTATTTCACAGAAAGAATAGATTTCGCAGCAATTTCAAATCTTGGACTATAATAATCACGCTACTGATACTATTTCAGTAAACTTAACAATCAAGCAGTCTTTCGTTCAGTTGACTTCTACTAATGAAAATGGCATCCTTTCACGGTGAGACCTCAAAAGCAACAACTAAAAATGAACCAGCTCAAAAAGAATAGCGTGAAATTCAAGTTTAAAAGAGACTTGAAACATAATGCCGATTATTCTTCTCAATAATAAGACGCGGAAAGTCTATGATCAACTTTTCATCTTTCAAGGAAGAGGATGGAGCTACAACCAACATCGTGAAAACGAACAAACAACAGAGGTTCTAGACTACTGCCATTCAGGATACCATTGCTAGCACCATCATTGATGTCAGGGATTGGGGGACAGCCTTCCGAATGAGAAAGAAGAGGAGTGCTTAGTTTTCATTGCAAAAACCAAACCAACCAGCCTCGATTCCCAATGAAAGTGTCATTACTCAAGAAGCACAAGCCTCCTAGTAAATATACGCATAACAAAAATAGGATTAACCAATTTTTTCATTGAACAGCCACTTAAAAAGTTGCGACGCAAAAGTTAGGAAGAACAACGAAATCTAACTCCAAAGCAAACGTTAGGAACGTATTTACTACAAATAGAAAGATTGTTTATAGCATCTACTAATGTATATTGCCAACTCCATAACCAGAATATGAGCACTTGAAAACATCAGCTTCACTCAAATGCCCAAGCATTCTCCCTCCTGACCTCCTCCTCCTCCTCAGGTGTGAAGTCATTCTTGATGTTGAAGGTCTTGCGGATCTCCTCTGGAGTCTTTCCTTTGATCATGTCAGCCACAGTCTGACAGGTGAGATCCAGCAGGCTCTTAATGTTCAAGTAGTTAGCAGCCTGAAATGTTACAAGAGCAGTATCCATTAGAATCTAAAACAAATTATATCACAACGAATCAAGTCCAAGGTAATTAAATAGAAGGTCCTCGTAACCATGGACAAAGCATAACACCAGTAGGAAGAAACAAGGTTCAGGCAACCAACTAAAATAATCAGGCTCCACAGGTCATCTGTAGTTGCACTCTCTAATTGTCTGAGGTTAATTTTACTAGCATGTTACATTAGCATCAGTGATAGTGGAAGCATTGGAAAAAACATCACATCAATCTTTATAATTTGAGTTGGTAAAAGTAAGTATTGAGTGCCAAATCAAAAGTACAAAACATAAACAGTAATCAGCAGCCACAGAAAAGGGGTTCAGAATTCCCAGAATAGACAAAAGGAACAAAGTCTACATTATAAGACATGCGGTAAAACTACACCGGTAAGAAGTTGAAAATACACACCCAAATTTTGGGTGACTTGTTACACCTGCAATTGTAAAATTGAGCCTCCTACCACCTTCTACTTCATGTTCTGCTTTAAATTGCATAAACATTGAATTACTCGTATGTACTTGAATCAATGTGTTAACAAGACTACGTTCCTCTACAGCTATTCTGAAAATAGCCCAGCAAAAAACATCAATCACCCAAGAAAACAAACAATAAAAGCAACAGAAGCAGAAATTGCAATGCAGCACATAATCGTGCAACAGTGGATAAAACCTAAACAGAAAATCACATATAAGTACCTATCAATCAATTAAATACAACAAGAACACAACAAATCAACTGAAATACATAAACAATAAAAGTAATATAAGCAGAAATTGTATAACAGCGCATAAACGTAGTGGCTGAACCCTAAACAGAAAATAAGGCAAATATACTACTTATCAATCAAATCAGTACGACAAAAGCATGATAAATCAACCGTATACACAAACAATTAAAGCGTCAGAAGCACAAAACGTAACCAACCCTAAACAGAAAGTCGGGCAAATAAAACTACATATCAAATCAAATAGTATAAAGGCACTAAGCAGAAGCAGCAATCATAAAACACCGCTTAAAGGTTACAAACAATAGAAAAACCCTAAAACAGAAAATCAGGCAAATAAACTAACCTATCAGTCAAATCAGTATAACAAAAGCATGAAAAATCATCTTAATCTAGACAGACAATTTATATGAAAAACAGTAAAATTAAACCATTCAGCAACGGATGGACCCTAAACAAAGACTCAGGCAAATAAACTACCCTATCAGTCAAATCAGTATAACAAAAGCATAAAAAATCATCTTAATCTAGACAATTTATATGAAAAACAGTAAAATTAAACCATTTAGCAACGGATGACCTAAACAAAGACTCAGGCAAATAAACTACCCTATCAGTCAAATCAGTATAACAAAAGCATAAAAAATCAACCTATATTACACAATTTTACAAAAAAAAAAAAGGCAAAATTAAACCATACAACAACAAAAATAGGCAAATAAACAACTATCAGTCAAATCTGACTAACAAAACCCTAAAAAATCAACTAAATCTCCACAATTTTAACAAAAAAAGCAAAATAAATCCATACCAGAATGAGATCAAAGAGAGTTCCCTGATCAACTTTGACAAACTCAGTATCAAAGTTCTTCAACTCATCCTCAGACGCCTTATCCTCAGTTTTAGCACCCGCATCCACATGTTTCTTACAATACTCAACCACCTTAGACAGGATCTTGCTCGTAACATTAGGAAGAGGGATGCTGGTGTTAGCACAATCATCCTCAATCATGTGCTTGATGGTCTGAGATTCCAAAGCAACAGCCTCATCAACCTCGAAAGTCTCGCCATCAGAACTCTTCAACACGATTTTCTTTGCGGCAGACATCGTCGATCGGCAAATCGGAGAGAAAAAGCAAACCCTAGAAATTGATAAACAAGAGAGAGAAACAAAGAAGGCAAAAGAGTTAAACGGTGAGAATTCTAAGGGAAGAGGGGTCTCTATATATAGGCGATTTATTGAACAGGCGTGGCGATTCCGTAAATATTTTTACCCGACTCCTATTAGGTTTACAATTTTGGCTTTTCGGATTCACCGACTCAAGTTTTTTTGTTTGTTTGTTTATATTAACACAAAAGCTTTTTAAAGAAAGTTTTAAAGTAGTAATTCTTTTCTAAAAAGTAAGAGTAGTCCTTTTTTGGGTAAACAAAGTTTTCTTCTCGGATAAATAGGAGAGTCCCTGTTCTAGTGAAATTTTATATGGCTAAAATTGATAGAGTTTTACACAATTTGGCATGAAATGAAATACATAACTAAAATAAATAAATATTATATTTAAAAAAATATATACAAAAGAAAATATAACTTTATATGTTTTATAATTATTATTTTCAGTAAATTGATTAAAGAATGAGACAGTTTAACTAGAGAACTAAAATTATTATCCATATGTAAAACCGTAGCACTATGTCTCATAATCACATAAAAATTTTATTGTGTCCCATACAATTTTTTATTTTTATTATGGTCCACAAATTTGAATTCACTTTTTTAAGATAAAAAAAACCTTACATAATTAGAATATCCGTTAATTGAAACGCATAATAAGAATTTTAGGATTGACAATAATATTCTCCTAGCAATTGCATCGATTTTTAGTTTTATTAACAAAGTCCACATAACATTTTCATAAATCATAAGAGCTCGCCACCAAAAAAATATGATTCAAGACCTCTCATTTTAATAGAAGGACCATCATCCTCTTTTATATAGCGTGAATGTGAATTAATCGAGCATCGAAGTGGAATAGGATAAAAAAACCTTAAAATTAAATAATAACTAATTGATCCAATTGTTAATTGCTCTTCTCAATTTAACTTGAAATATTCTTTTTTTCTCCGAAAAATCAAAGGGGCAAGAGAAAATTCTGCTTAAATATCATAATGATGCTCGTTTGTTACTTTGTCCATATTCATCATATATTTGAAAGTCAATTTCTTTATTCTATAAGTTAAATCCAAAAGGGGAAAAACTAATACCATGAATGATTGGTAGGACAGTGGTCAAATATGGCTGGCAATTAAACACGTTCTTGTTTAAACAATGTAAGTTACATTCTAATATCTTCCAAGACTAACTTTGCTTACTGTCTCATTTACTTTTAGGTACTGGAAAATACTTTAACCTTTTTTTGAATGACAGTTAATTGTTGGAAAAATCCTATTATATTCTGTTCTTGAATACGTGGTAACGATTGACATCCCATCCGTGGATGAGAGAACGTAGTAGCTAACGAATTCTAGATGTTGGGTCTCAAGCTTAACTGTCAATTACTGATGACGTTGTATCAATGGAATTGAATGGTATGCTTCCTTTATCATAACTGAAGAGACATGATTATGTGCTAAACTCTGCTATGGTTGTTGGTATAATTTCTTACTTTAATTACTTAGTAGAAGCCAAGCCATGGAATTATGTTAACCTCAAAAAGAGTAAAGCTTGTTTCACATATATCACATCAGGAAAACAGTCTTAAAAACATGCGGCCTAATTATAGCAAATCATGTAAAACCAATATAGACAAATGAGTGGTACATGATATATCAAAGTTTACAAGCATTATCAGCTCCTTTTCAAGCTTGAAATAGACATCTCCAATTCTCAATTTTCCAATTATCTGGCATATGTTCAATCACTCAAACATTTCAAGTTCACAGCTTTGAAACAGGTAAGCCTGCAAGAGTAAAGCAATTTGTATTTTAGCAAAAAGAATACCTCAAACAAATGGGCACAAATTTGCATCTCTCACAAATTGCATACATGAGTTAATTACCTAAAGCTTTTGAATTCACAATGCTCGGGCATGCAGCAGGGGGCGGTGAATTCTCATCTAAGAACGCTTCCACGCTGTTTGGATTACTCCAAATCGGGTAGCCTTTAATTTTTCCCTGTAACATCATCAACAAACATATGCAACATTCAGAATCCAAAGCACAATGGTGTCGTTATGTTCACTGTGATTTTTAGCACAACTGTGTCCATAATTTCGATTCAAAATTGTGTACCAGGACATTCAGAGCAGCCAGTGTAGCCATTCCCTCACGAGTCCACTGCATTAAGAATCAGGAGATTTAGTATTTCTTACTAAGTGGCAACACATGAGAATTGGCGAATTAGATGGGAAGTAGCTGTCATAGCAGAAAATATCTTCTTAATTTACACGGTTTAGCACATACAAATACATAATTATGTGCAAGATTACCTTAGAAGCAGAAGCTATGTGGGGTACCACGACAGCATTCTTCATGTCTGCAAGCCCGGGTTTCATGTAGGGCTCATCCTAAGACAACATGATTATCAAAGAAGAGCATTACTTGAATGTATAAGACAAGGGAAAGCATCCTACACTCTACATGAGTAAGTTATTTTGCGAGCTTTTTGCTTGGTAGAAATGACGCGTGACACAACAGTTTCTCATTGACTTTGGGATTCGCCTTTAACAAGTTCATACCAGGAGAATGGGATCACCAAAAAGGAACAGATTACTATTGTTATTACCTCAAAGACATCAAGGCCAACACGGAACATGGGATTTTCCCTCAGATGCTCAACAAGAGCTACTTCATCAATCACAGGCCCCCTACTACAGTTGACAAGTATTGCTTCCTACAAGTTTGGGTTGAGTAATATCAAGATATCACATTTTGTAAATGAGCAAGCAAAATAGACAGTCTTGCAAATGATATTACCTTCTTCATCATTGCTAGCCGTTCTTTGTTTACAAGGTGGTAAGTTGTTTTATCAAGGATTGGATGTAGACTAATCTAGAGAAGCATTTTGATCACAGATAAGAACTTGAATGAGAATCCAGTACTATGTATCCAGATAAATGGATAAGAAATCTAAGAGTCCACTCTTGATGTAGGTAATTACCACATCAGCCTCTCGGAGGACCTCCTCCATGGATGCAGCTCTTTTCCATGTTACAGGTTGTTCACCATTGGCTTTCAGAAACTGACCATAGGCTGCAAAGGCGAGAAAACATAAGTACATGCAATGAGCTTCAAAAGTTTGTTGATGTAGAAGATTGATCAAAAACATGCCTGTCACAAATTTTTCTAGACGAGTAGATTGATACAGGTCGTAGTATATCAAATTCATTTTGAAGCCTTCAACCTGTTGCAATAAAACACCAAATTTTTTCCAATTAACATAGCAAATTTTACAATCAACTAATCCTGATTTCCAGTGAAGAAGGTCATCCTAAAATAAAACATGAGAATAATCACGTAGAGGATAAAACCTCAGCTGATTACCATCATTCTGGCATAAGCAGATCCAATACGGCCAGCCCCTATTACACCAACAGTTTGTCCTTTAAGCAAGTTTCCCACGAATCTGGAAGAGAATTCCAAGGATATCATTGAAGTTTAAGACCAAAAAATTAATTATAGATCTAAGAAAAAACAATAAATAGAATTAAACATAATCATACAAATGTGGAAGCCATCCTTCATATTTGCCAGCTCTCATGAACTCATCTGCCTCCACAATTCTTCTAGCAGCTGCTAAAGAAAGTGAAGCCGCTAACTCTGCTGTAGTCTCTGTCAGTACTCCCTGACCATGAGAACATTATGTGAGAAAATACCAATTGCTATTCAGATCACAGATTAGTTTTCTTGCATCATTTACCATATTGATCAAGTCGATTTGGTCCTACAATATCACTCCTACTGCATCTACAAGCTACAGATTTTTTTTGACACACATGTAGCAAACTCAGAATAACATTTATGTTTGTGCCTCATTTCATCTAAAGATATGTTAGATATGATAGCTTCAATTCAAAGTGAATTGAAGCATTCCCTCACAACAGAAATTTCAAATATAAGACCTTTAACATGAAAAGTAAAAAGCTTGCTGTTATTAAGGGGAAACAGAACCGACTGTAACTTCCATATTGTACTATAGATTCATTGTTATCTGTTGGGTAAAACGACAGTTGCATAGGTATCTACAAAGATTCAGAGGGGTTCTAGGGCGAGGTCTTTGGGCTCAACTGAACTCATTGCTTTTGGCTCTAATTATGCATACATATGCAAATATACAGATAATGATAAGATCGCCTTATTTTGGAGCCACTGCCACCAGATCCTAGCTTTTCTCAGCCTCCGTGACAATAAAAAGAGCAAGTTTAAAGAATACGAGGTTCCCAAATTGTCTACTATTCAAAACATATATGATTAGACATGTCATGCATTTAAAACATTACAAGCTACATGTTCAATCTGTAACGAAAAGTTACTAATTATTGTTGTACCAACGAAATTGGATTATAACAAAGCAAATATGAAGAATGATAAACTCACAGGTGTGTTTCCAACAGCAACACCGTACTTGTTAGCAGCTTCGACATCAACATTGTTGTATCCTACAGCCATGTTACTAAAAGCTTTCCCTCCAGCCCTGCTTAACGCAGAGAACAATGTCTCTCCCCAGTCTTCTGTCAACTGAACAAAGCAAAATCCGAAAAACAAATCATTTGAATATACTTCCATTCCATACACAAATCACGTCACATAAAAAATAACTACAATTAACTGTCCATAAATATAGAACTAGTAACATGAAAAATGATGAGACAGGTTACTTGTTACACTAGTTTAATTAGCTCCCATTTGTCCTTAAATTTTGAAGTTGAAACTTGAAAATTTGAGCTTTTGAAGTTGTGATTTTTTGGAACTTGTACTTGTGTTTCAACATGCATTTTACTTGAAAAATAATTTTGAAGTTTTGTGAGTGGAAGTGAAATTTCTCCCAAAGATGGTCATCAAAATTTAATCAAATTTTATAGCCAAATAGATAATTGAAGATAAATTTTCAAAATCTGATCCAAAATCTATAGCCAAACGCTAGCTAAAATAGGGAAAAGTTCCAAAATTACCTCTAGACTAAGCAAACAAATTTACCCTCCGTTTAAGAAGTGTCTCATTTTTACCCCCGCGTTACCAGAATGGCTCAATTTTGCCCTTCTGAGATAACGGAAGCAACATAAAGGGTAACTTTAGACCATTTATAAGTTTAAGAACAAATATGGATCATTCACAATGTTTATTTGCAAATATGGATCATTTGCAAAGCTGTAAATCGTATAGTCGAGGGGAAAATTTATACTGTTAGTGCATATAACTTAAATCCGAATAATTAATAAGAAAACTGGAGGCAATTAAGAAGTCATAAGACATGTATGATCGATCACCTGGCCAATGACTCCATCACACCTATCTCCAATAAGAGCAAGAATGTCATCAACTGATAAAATAGTTTTCTTCTCAGTGCATATCTACAAAAAATGTATTAAATCAAAGTTAATCAAATACAAAAAAAACCCATATAAATTAACAAGTTCAAAACAAATAATATGATGGAACAGTAATTGAATATGTTACTTCAAGACGACAATCTTGTTGAATGAGAAGATTAATCCATCTAGTCCCAGGCATAGATTTTGTGCTAACAACTCTGTATTTTCCATTTGGATTCCACACTTCAATTTGCACTGGCTTTGCCATCTCCACCAATTCGAACGCTAATGTTTTTACTCACTCACTCTATAAAGTCTATAGTGCCTTCTTTAAAATCTTATGGCTTCTATTGTTCCTAAATATATAAATAGTATTGCTGGAAATGATCAGATGTTTTGCAGAACATTATAAAATTTTGGATTCCAGTGAAGAAAAATTGATTATGTGTATGTGTCGGTTTATGATTTGTTGGTTATTAGAAGAATGATAGATTGGAGTAGCAGGGGAAGTGATATGGTTGAATTATTTGTGATTTTGGAATTTGGTCTGAGGACCTTACGTTTTGGTAGAGGATAATGAGACTCCAATTTTATGCCACGTAAGTGGGCTGCTATCTTTATCGAATCAGGACAAAATTTAGCCCAAACTATTGTGAACCACCAAGTTTTAGCGACTATTTTCTGCAGATGAGATTATTTTCACTGTTTACCAATATAGCATAAAATTTGTATCTACAAAAACTCGAAAATCTAAAGCAAACTATTACTAATTCTGTATTTGATCTGAGTTTTAATATATATCTTTGTGTTGCATATCCAGGCTAATTATGTACTTATTGATTGAGCCAAGAGTAATGGATTCATTAACCCATGCTATATATGTGTTTGCGACAGGCAGTACGTGGGATTGCATACATAATCTTCGACTTCAACAAGATATATATTCTTAGGAAATGGTGTTATGGTCAATCCCCTTTGGAGAAAGCTAATGAACATTAAGACTGAAGTAGAGAAGTAGATGATGTAGAAGATTGGAGATGGAAAACTGTCCTTATAGTGGGCCAACTGGACAGGGCTAGAGATCACATCCATGATCACTCACACCTACAATGTCCCAAAGAAACTTAAAATTGACAGCTCAAAAATGTCTTCTCCAAAACATTATCGTTAGAATTCTGAAGAAAAAGATTCATAACGGAAGAAATGATCAGCTTATCTGGACAATTTATACTACTGGATGCCTTTCTTACAAATGAACCTAGCAAAACCTCAGAAAGCATAAGACATGTTCTTTCACAGCTAGCATTATATTACAAAGAAATATCCCTTTTAAAATTTCTTTTTTATGCTCAGATTACTCCATAACAGACTCTCAAATGATGAAACTTCTAAGAAGTTTAATTTATCAATTCCCTGTAGATGCATATATATGTTGCTCCACTCTCATGGAGGAGACCATTATGCATTTATGTCAAAGCAAGTCTTGTCGTAATTTGATTAAATCGATGGCATTGACATTAGCTTTGGTAACATTAGGCAATTTCTCGTCTTGGTGGATGTCTAAGATTAACAATACTTTACATGCTTCTCTTATTCAATGTCTTTCAAGCATTATATGTTGGGAAATTTGGAAAAGTAGATATATGTAGTACTATCATTTAGAATATTCGAATAGCAGATCAATTATTCACAATGTTACAGTACATGTTTATCATTCTTAATACTCCTTATCCTTTTGTTAAATGTTTACGTACTTTTCAATTGGATTGACATGTGCAGATTTATTGAGAATGCTAAACATGCCCCTTTAGCATATATACAAACTATTAAATGGCTGAGACCTAACTAAAATTGACCAAACTGATTCTTTACCAGAATAAAAGTAAAATTAATTATTAAATTGGATGAACAAGGCTAGCCAAACTTCAGGAAGAATGAAGCAGCAGCTTTTGTAGTTAAGATGCTAACTTTTGATAGCTGTCTAGTGATAGTATCTTTTTGTATAATTTATCAGCTTAACGCCCTGTTGATAAAAGAACTTTCAGTTGCCTTTTTCACCTCTCAGGTACCTTAAAGTAATTCTAATCACTTTATTTATACATTATCCTGAATCCTGATATATATAAATATAAGTCCTCCGTGTGATTACTCTTTTTGTTAATATACAGATTTGAAATCATGCCTAAATCTCGATGATAGTGTATTTGATTATTTTAATATTATTATATTAATACGGCTCATATGTATTGGAGTGTCTTTTTGTTTTCTTATAACTCCTATAACCCATGTCGCCACTTAGTCCTTATAGTTCATGTGGCAACTTCATATTTTTTGTCTTTCCATGTCTTTACATGATTTCCTCACGTATATATATGGTAAGGGTCTTTCATAATTTAGAGTGAAAATAATAAGGAAAGAACATGAAATGAACTAGAATAGAGAGTTCACTAAACTTAGTAAAAAGAGAGTTTATTAATTGAAGGGAGGTGTGTTTTTTTGTAGAGCTTTGAACTCAACTCTTGTTCAGAGTTTGTTTAGTTGTACTTTGTGAGAAGGCTGTTGTATCCTGGAGGGGACAAATCATGAAGATTACTGCTGGACTGATGAAAAAATTTGCTGCAGTGGGCTTGAATCTTCTTAAAGAGAGCGAGATATCCGCGCCTCAGCCAAGAAAAAGATATTATTATTTTCTTCATCTGTATTTTTTCAATTGTAATTTCACCAACAATTTTGAGGAGATTCAATGGCAACAATTGAAAAATCCGCGGATGTCAAGATGGGATATCTTAACAAGTCATTCCGGTTCAACGGTACTCATTTCAAGAGGTGGAAAGGTAAAGTGTTTTTCTACTTAAGTCTTCTCAATGTCTCTTATGTGTTAACTGAGAAGAATCCAAATAAAGTAGATAACTCTTCCATGAATGATGATGAACTTATTTCTCTTCAAGAGAAAGTTGAAAACATTGCAGAGTAAGTATGATATCGAGGAGGCTGGAGCGAAAAAATATGCAGCTAGCAGATTTTTTCGTTTTCAAATGGTGGACAACAAATCAGTGGTAGACCAAGCTCAGGACTTTATAATGATTATTGGAGAGCTCAGGTCCGAGGAAATCAAAATTGGAGATAATCTTATTTTTTGTGGCATAATAGATAAACTTCCACCTTTTTGGAAGGAGTTTCAAAAAACTATGCGCCATAAACAAAAGGAAACTTCTCTTGAGACTTTAATAATGTGAATCCGCATGGAAGAAGAAGCAAGGGGCCAAGATGCACTTTTGCAAACAGAAGAGAACAACATCACACCGAAGATAAATTTAACTACTTCAAATAATGTTACCCCTAATGCTAACAAAAATACTTCTTTAAAGCCTAAGAAGAAAAAATTCAAGAAAAATAATGGTAGACATCCCAAGGACATTAATGGTGGAAATAATCAAGCCTAAAATTAACATGTTCAAGAAAAGGGATCGTGCTTTGTCTGTGGCAAGAATGGGCATATTGCTCGATTTTGCAAATTTCGGAAACATGGGCCTACACCTCAGGCAAACGTTACCGAAGAACCATTTGTGGCGGTGATAACAAGTATAAACATGGTGAAAAATGTTGATGGATGGTGAGTTGATCCTGGTGCATACCGTCATGTCTGCTATGACAAAGACTGGTTTAAAAACTATACTTCTTTTGAGGAGCCCAAAACCATTATGCTTGGTGATTCTCACACCACTCAAGTGTTTGGAAAGGGAGATGCCGAATTGAGTTTCACTTCTGGAAGGATATTGACTTTAAAAGATGTACTTTATACTCCTTCCATGAGGAATAATTTGATGTCTAGTTTTCTTCTTAATAAAGAAGGCTTCAAACAGATTATTGAATCTGACCAATATGTAATTGTGAAAAAAAGTATTTTTGTGGGAAAAGGATATGCTTGTGATGGGATGTTCAAGTTGAATGTTGAAATAAATAAAAATTCTACTTCCGTTTATATGTTTTCTTCTACTAATTTTTGGCATGATCGTTATGTGAGAATCATGAGTAGTTTAGGATTAATTCTAATGATCAAAAAGAATTTTGAAAAATGTGAGGCTTGTAGTAAAGCCAAAATCACAAAAAGGTCTCATTTTCAAGTTGAAAGAAAAACTGATTTATTAGAATTAGTTCATACTGATATTTGTGAAGTTGGAGGAATTTTAACTCGTGGAGGAAATAGATATTTTATTACTTTCATTAATAATTTTTCTAAGTTTACTTATGTTTACTTGATGAAAAATAAAAATGATGCTTTTGAGAATTTTTAAAACTTTTCTCCATGAAGTTGAAAATTAGTTTAATAGAAAATTAAAAAGAATAAGAAGTGATAGAGGCCATGAATATGAGTCAAATGAATTCAATTCTTTTGTTAGATCATTGGGTATAATTCATGAAACTACTCCTCCTTATTCGCCTGCATCTAATGGTGTAGCAGAAAGGAAAAATAGAACTTTGATTGAGTTAACTAGTGTCATGTTAATTGAGTCTAGTACACCTTTAAATTTTCGGGGTGAAGCCCTTTTGACTACTTGTTATGTGTTGAATCGTGTGCCTCATAAAAAGACCAAATTAACACCTTTTGAATTATGAAAAGGTCACAAGTCAAATTCGGGATATCTAAGAGTTTGGGGCTCCTTAGCCTATGTAAGGTTAATGAATCCTAAAATCTCTAAGTTGGGTAAAAAAATTACTACTTGTGCTTTTTTGGGTTATGCTTCAGATAGCACAGCCTAAAGATTTTTGAATTTTGAAGATAGTAGTATAATAGAATCTGGTGATGTTATTTTTCATGAAAATAAATTTCCTTTTGATTCTAAAAATAGTGGGGGTCAAAGGATTCAAGAAAATATTTTGCCACTACCTAGTTCTTCTACTTCTATTTTGAAAAATAATGAAAATGATGATTTTGAGTTAAGAAGAAGTAAACGAGCTAGAGTAGAAAAAGATTTTGGTCCTGATTATTATGTTTTTAATGTTGGAGATGACCCTCCCACTTTAAAAGAAGCTTTATCTTCACATGATGCTATTTTTTGGAAAGAGGTTGTAAATGATGAAATGAAATCACTAATTTCCAATAAAACTTGGAAATTAGTTGATTTACCACCGGGTTGTAAAACAATTGGGTGTAAATGGGTCTTACGAAAAAAGTTAAAACTGGATGGATTAGTTGATAAATATAAGGTTAGACTAGTGGCTAAAGGTTTTAAGCAACTAGAAAGTCTAGAATTTTTTTATACTTTTTCTCCGGTAACTAGAATTACATCCATTAAACTTTTAATTGCAATTGTTGTAATTTTTGATTTAAAAATTCATCAAATGAATGTAAAAACTGCTTTTTTAAATGGAGACCTAAATGAGGAGATTTACATGGAACGATCCGAGTGTTTTGTTGAAGCTGGCCAAGAAAGCAAAGTATGTAAACTTACTAAATCCCTATATGGCTTGAAACAGACACCTAAGCAATGGCATGAAAAGTTTGATTCCTGCATGATTGATAATGGCTTTAAAATAAATGAGTGTGATAAGTGCATATATCATAAGTTTTGGAATAATTCGCATGTTATTAGTTGCCTATATGTTGATGATTTATGGAAAAAGGGTCAAAAATACCCCTCTACTTTGATAAATTGGCTAAATTTACCCCTCGTTATACTATTGAGCCAAATATACCCCTAGTGTTATACTATAGGGCCAAATATACCCCTGTCATTAGCAAAGTTATCAAAAATATTCCTCTTTTTAACATTTCTCCATCATGGCAAGGTGAGAGCCACGTGGTATGACATTTGGGTCAGGCGGATGCCACCTCAACATATAATTTTTTTTTCCTTTTAAACTTTTTGCTTCAATTTTTATTAATTATTTACAAAAATTAATAAATTAAATACTCACATATTTTATTTATTTAAAATAAAATAACCATCATTGTTAATAAACGTCGAACTTTCCTCACCAAACGGAAGAGAACCACCACCATAGGCGGCGGAAGAAAAAGATATGCCACATATCAAGCTGTAAAGAGCAAAAGCGGCAAGTTTGGGAACTAAGTTTCCGAAGAAGGTGGTGGATTTTGAAAAGTCCGGTGAAGAGGTGCTGAAAAAATGGGGATTTAAGGTTAGCGAAATGCGAGGAAAAGTTGACACCGCCATGAACGTTTTACTACTAGTGATAGTGATTAGTGATCAGTAATTAGTCTTTTTTTTGTGTTAAATACTCACATATTTTATTTATTTAAAAAAAATTGATAAAATAAATAATTAAGTACTAAAATTTGAAGCAAAAAAATTAAAATGAAGAAGGAAAAAAATCTGATGCTGAGGTGGCATGCCACGTGGCATCCATCTCACCCAAATGTTACGCCGCGTGGCTCACACCTTGCCATGATGGAGAAATGTTAAAAAGAGGGGTATTTTTGATAACTTTGCTAATGACAGGGGGTATATTTGGTCCTATAGTATAACAACAGGGATATATTTAGCCCAATAGTATAACGAGGGGCAAATTTAACTAATTTATCAAAGTAGAAGGGTATTTTTGATCCTTTTTCCATGATTTATTGATCTTTGGCTCTAGCATGAATGTTATTGGAGAGACTAAAAATATTCTTAGAAGCCATTTGATATGAAAGATCTTGGTGAGGAAAATGTTATTCTAGGAATAAAAATTACTAGAACGTGTGATGGAATTTTTCTTGACCAGTCATATTATGTTGAGAAAATTTTGCAAAAAATATAATTTCCTTGATTGCAGGCATGTTATAACTCCATTTGATTCAAGCGCTCACTTGTTTCCTGTTGAAAGTGAAAATGATGTTATAAATCAAAGGCTTTTGTGATGCGGATTGGAACACTTTATCAGGTGATTCCTTATCTACTACTGGTTATATCTTTACTTTAGGTGGTGGTGCTATTTGTTGGAAATCAAAAAAGCAAACAATTATTGCTAACTCTACCATGAAAGCTGAACTAATTGTTTTAGCTTCAACTAGTGAGGAAGCGAATTAGTTGAGAGATTTGTTATTTCAAATACCTTATTTTGAAAAATCAATTCCTCCTATTTTAATTCATTGTGATAGCACCGCTGCAATTGATAGAGTTCAAAACCATTATTACAACGGTAAATCCAGACCTATAAGGAGAAAACATAGTAATGTGAGATCATATTTGACAAATGGTACCATTAATGTTGATTATGTCAAATCTTGTGATAATCTTGCAGATCCATTGACTAAGGTCTTAGCAAGAGAAAAGGTTTGGAGCACATCGAAGGGGATGAGATTGAAGCCAATAAATTCTTGATTCATATGTGAGGAAACCCAACGGGGATTAGAGATCCTATAACCTGGTTCAATGGAAAAAACGAATCATATGATGACTTGTTGTAGAAAAAATGCACTATTTTTTATCTCTCCCTATGATGTGAGTGCATTTTCCTGTAACGATTTGTGAGGTTGAGTTTAAAAAACTCTTAATGATAATCTGTAGCTCGTATGAGTGGGGTACTAAATTACAGGAGCACTCTCGACAGACTTCACCTATGTGAGTATAGAAGGAGGTCGCTTCCTCTGAGAACTAGGCTTATTCTCAAAGACACTCATGAAACCGGGATAGCACAAGGCCGTAATGTGCTGGCTATAAAGCTCATGTCAACACCTTGACTATTATGTGTAAGCAGTGACTTTTTATTTCTCTAATGCAGTCATAGTTCAAGTCTGAGACCACTACAACTCTGGAGTAAAAATTACTGTTTTACTAAGTGGAGGTTCAATGCAGAGCACACCTTCATTATGCATGGTAGTCTTCCTTCAGCTAGTAGACTCTCTTATTAATATTAAAATGAGTAGGGGATTGAAAGTGTATTTGAGCATTTTAATATTATTATATTAATACGACTCATATGTATTGAAGTGTCTTTTTGTTTTCTTATAACTCCTATAACCCATGTCGCCACTTAGTCCTTATATTTCATGTGGCAACTTCATATTTTGTCTTTACATGATTTCCTCACGTATATATATGGTAAGGGTCTTTCATAATTTAGAGTGAAAATAATAAGGAAAGAACATGAAATGAACTAGAATTGAGAGTTCACTAAACTTAGTAAAATAGAGCGTTTATTAGTTGAATGGATGTGGGTTTTTTTGTGGAGCTTTGAACTCAACTCTTGTCCAAAGTTTGTTGAGTTGTACTTTATGAGAAGGCTGTTGTATCCTAGAGGGGACAAGTCAAGAAAATTATTGCTGGACTAGTGAAAACATTTGCTACAGTGGGCTTGAATCTCCTTAAAGAGAGCGAGATATTCGCGTCTCAGCCAAGAAGAAGATATTATTATTTTCTTCATTTATATTTTTTCAATTATAATTTTATTGTAATTTCACCCACACCGATATCCACCTTTGGTGGACTTTTGCTTTAAAAAAAGGTCATAGTAACGTACGTATGCAAGACATAACGATTCAACAAAATTCATTGTGTTTTGGTTTGAATTATATATATCGAAAAAGATTTATATAAAGAGCACAAAATTCACGAATTTGTGCCTGAAATTTCGCATGGAGTTATTGACTTTGACTATTGAATTTTCAGTGGTAGGGTACGGACTTTTAGGTTTGGGTTTCATTTTATTTTGTCTTTATATTAAAATAATTTTTTTTTGTTTTACATGTTCATTTTACCAAAGTAAGATAAATTTATTATTTTCATCTAAATACGTACCTTTAAGATTAAATAATTATATAAAATAATAGTAATAAAATTTAAATATATTAATAACTAAACTTTAAAAATATATATGATTAGTTATACTAATTCTATTACTATCACAAAGAATATTAAATATATTATATAGGTGATATCTTAGACGATCATAAATTAAAGGAATAATTTCAAATATGTACAATAAACTAATTAGTTTATAACAAATATAATCAAGTTTTCTTTAAAAAAAAATAGCCCATAACTGTATTAATTCGCTTCTATCTCTTTTTGTAACAACAACTTATGTTGGTCAATCAAGTTTCATAACACTTTGGAATGTTTCAACCATTTTTGATGGTTATGTAATCGTACATAAAACAAAAAATCAACAAAAATAATTTCATGTATATTAAATTTATAATTAATGTGTTGATATTGTGTTGTATATATATTTAATATATATGTAATGTATCGATATTGTATAAATGTATATATAATGTATCAATGTTGTATCAATGATGTATAAATGTGTATATTGACATATAATATATGTATAGATATTGTACAATAAAATGACCAAATGTATATGTAATGTATATGTGATGTATCGATATTGTATAAATAGCTATGTTATGTATCAAATTTGCGTAAATAGTGTATAAACATAGATATAATGTATAACTATGTATTTGATATATAGATATCGCTCGTTGAGTTATTATTACTAGATATATTCAAGTTCTAAAATTACTAATTACAAAGAATGTACAAGCAGACAAGATCACTAGTACCCTAAAGTAAGTGCAATTCCAAAGAGAATGTGGGATGCCATAACTTGGCTATTTCTAGTTCATCATGTCTGCTAGTGTTAGAGCACATAGCCTCTCTTCCAATACATTGACAGTTAATTCTTACATTAAGAAGTTAACTACAAAAGGATTTATTCTTTCAGGCATTACTCGACCATTAACTTATTCTTTAAAAAAAGGATTTTAACAACAAAAAGACTTCCAGTTCTACGACATTCTATTATATTACAAGTTCTTTCAACCCCGACTAATGCAAAATCCCCTCTAAACACTCTCAAATTTTAGATATGAGCTCCTCTTAACATTTCGAGTCTTTTGATATATTATTCACTCGAAACTTTTCACGTTTGCGGCACGTTGAATTTTCAAATCAAGCTTTTAATGGCCGATTAATCATGGAAGAAGAAGGAAAGAAAACTGAAAGTAGCAAAGAATAAAGGAAGAAGAAAAAGAAAAAGCCATTATGGCTGAAGTAGAAGGACGAAGAAGAAGAATTTCGCCAAATGGCTATTTCAAGTAATATTTACAAAAATCGGCCAATTTTCTTGTAAATAAGATGACCGACTGGTCATTTTTCTGTAATTATCCCTAAATTAAAAATCACTCATTCTGATCATCTTATTTACTTGAATATGTAGAATAACTTTTTGTAAGAAATGATACGAATAGAATAATTTTTTTATTATAACATAAAAAAAAAATGACTTTCTTACATGTTACAATTAGTTGGGTCGTCTAAAAAATTAACTCGTATCTTATAGCAATAATCCACGATCCTTGATTATAAATCCGAACCTCAATAAAGAACACGACCATGTGTGGAACCCATTGTGCTTTTGGTTGATTTGTCTAAATAAAGAAAAGAAAGATGTGAAAGTCACGTAGTCTGCTTTGTTATAACTTATATTTGTGGTGAGAAAGAAGCCACCCCTTCCACTAAGCTCTTATCAAATGCACATTAATCATATAGACAAAGTTTTAGGTATTAGTACCATCAACTATCCACATTTTAGACCCATTCTTCTACTACTTTTCTCCTTAGTGGTAGTGCAAGAATCTATAAGTTTTGCATAATTTAAGTATCTTTATGACTTAGTACTACTTCATAGACTTGTTCATATCATTTACATGAATCACTTCATTATAGTTATGACCAAACATATAGTTGAACTTGATGTATCTTTTTCCGCACCTTTTAACAACTAATTCTATATTTAATTAGAAATGGAGTTACTTACCTAAAAGTCTACTTATTATTACTCTACTATACCCAACTTATGTAGTTATGTGTATGTTTCTAACTCCTAATCTAACCTACTTGCTCCTTATTCTATTCTTCCCCCCACCCCCACTCCCTTACTTTACTCATATGGTATTCAAAATTTATTAACCAAACTAATTCTAATTTGTATCGCGTTAAAAGTCAATAAAAAAAGAAAATACTATCGAGAATTTCTTTATTTTTTATGCTCGAACAAAAAATACTATCGAAAATGATGACCTCTTTTATCATTACAACACTCCAGGTGGTTCTCCATTTTAGCTTCTCTACCCCAAAGGTGCACTTCCCTCTTTAATTAAGTAGATCCTAAAGTGAACAACAGACATCTAATAAAAAATAGAAGCAAAATTTTAAATTTTTAGTTTATGAATTGTGAATTTTTTAAAAATACAACTATAGTAAAAAGTTATTTAAATATATTGAGTGAATTTCTTAATATAAGTACACGATTTGTGTTAAAATTAATGAATTACGTCCAATGTATAGTAAAAACTCTTTAACTCCACTTAGGTTTTTTTTTAAAAAAAAACAAAAAAAAATAAAAATGCGTTAGGTGCTTATTAACCCATAATGACGATAATTAAAGAATGAATCAAAAGAAGAAGAAAAAACCACACATCCGTGACAGCACAAATGTCTACGTATCATCAACAACTCCAATAATAGTACTTTTTCCTCCTCCATCTTCTTCTCTTTCTCTTCTCTCTCTCTCTCTCTGTATATTCTGATAACATACTAATCCAAACTAATAGGTAGAAACAGACAAATAAAGTAGAGTCACAGAGGGAGAAAAAAGATATATTAGAAGGAAAAGTACCAATTTTTGGCTATCACTGTTGTAATGGAGAGGCTTATCTATACCAACTCTAAATTCCACCTAAAGCCTTTTCCTCGTCTTCCTCAACTCCAATTCTCCTCTCCAAGATTCCCTTCCCTTCTGAATGTAGAGTCTCGCAGACCCAATTCGCTTTCTTGCAAGTGTCTTCAACAGTTTTCATCTTCTGGGTCGACCAATTCTTCAAGATTTGCTGATGGGCATGTGGGTAATTCGGCGACATCTAAGGATTTGCCAGATGGGTCGGGTGAGAAACCCCATTTGCTCAAATGGGTTGCTCAAACTTTGTCTCGGCAACGAAAGGTACTAGCTTTATTCTGTTCCCGGATAATTGCTTCAAAGTTCTTTAGTTGAAATCTGAATTTGGTAATGCCTATTGGATATTGGATAAAATTGAGCTGCTTAGAATTTATTTTTATTTTTTTAAAAAAAAGGACTTTAGTTTTCTGGTGTAACTAGTTTGCTTTATCTTGGTGTTTATGGTAGTTGAAATTCCACTCTACCAGGGTATATTTGTTCAGGTATAGTACCAATTTAGATGTAGATGTGTTTGCGGACACACACACAATATGTGTGTGTTAATGCTGCTATTCAGTAAGGTGAATTACACTGGATGACCATTGATCAGGTCAGTGGCGAAACCAGGATTTTTACTAAGGGGATTCAGAATTTAAAGAAGTAATATACAAAGAAGCCAAGGGGTATCTAATATATATATATATAATTTGATTGTGTATGTATAGTGTAATTCTTCAATGAAGGGGGTTTGGTTGAACTCCTTCCGGTGCTCCAGCTCTGCCCTGGATCAGGTTAGTATACAGAATGTTAGTATCTGGTGGAAAAGTGCTACTGACTTGTATTGGCTAGAATTGTATCTGATTGGTGATTAGTAGACAGAATTCCAGCTTCTTGAATTTGCTCGTGTGATAATATTTGTGCTTGCTTTATGGAGAGGAACTTTGGTTAGTACACAGAATGTTAGTTTCTTGTGGAAAAGTTTTGCCATCTTGTGCTACTGGCTTGTGTTTGCTAGAATTGTATCCGGTGATGATAAGCGCAACGAATTCCAGTTTCTTGAATTTGCTCATGTGATAAATCTTTATGCGTGCTTTATGTGGACAGAAATTCTGTCATGGAATCTATGGTTACTTGAAAGTCACTAAAAGCATTCATCAGTCATCACAATCTGGCATGTTCTGTCAAATGACTTAAATGAGTATAACATTCTTATCTTTATCAATATTTTCAAATCAATGCCAAGTAATAAGTAGGTGAGTGAAGCTTTTTGCATGTTTTTGCTTGTTTATTGAGCTTTTACAATTACAGTTAGGGTCTAGAAAACTTTGTCCTTCTAATGCAACAAAGCTTCTGTCAGTTGGCTTTGATGGTGACAACCTTTTCTTGTCAGTACCATGATCAAGTCAATTTTTTTCAATATCAAAGTTGTTACCTTTATCTTCTTGAACTAATCTCTGGATATCCTTAATATAGGTGTTTAAAAGTGATCAAAAGGACTAGGTAATGTGAAATGTAGTTCACTTTGAGGAAAACAATAGTAGTTAAAGCTTAACATGGGACTTGATTCTGATGATCTTATGACAGTTGTGCTAGTAAATCATTGCCAATCTTGCACTTAGTCACCCAATTGGAAACTGGCCTACATTGGCTCACTTAGACAGGTTTGTCATTTGTGTTCTTTAAATGTAAAATTTGGTTTTGATTCGTGATGAAACATTTCTCACATGCTTACAATTGGCTGTAGAAGTTGTTGAAGGGAGGAACCACTCACTATTAGGGAGAAAAGTAAAACAACAAAAAGCCCAGTGTAACAGGTGGGGTCTAGGGAGGATAGAGTGTACGTAGACCTTAATCCTACCTTGAGGACGTAAAGAGGTTGTTTGCGAAAGAATCAACTCAAGTAACGCAAATCAAAGCAGTTTGAAAAGGGAAATACAGAAGTAAAGAGGACATAACAAATAATAGGGAAAAATTACATAGCATTCAGAAAACAAGGAGCAGTAACAACAACCAAATAATGCGATAACCGAAGCACATGCAGCTACAGATAGTAACGGAAATTGTAGGACAAGAACTACAAGAATAATGCAAGGGGAAAAGTAAAGTAGTAGAGATATCTAGCTATGATGGACGACGAATGCGCTAGCAGGGGTTTTAGGTCAAGGAATTATAATTTTACATAGGATGAGGACACAGACAACAACGGTGCTATTCTCATAAATGGATCTGGCCTGCTTGTGGCAGCACAGCATGCAGTCCTAATCAGCAACTGTCAAATGCTCATTTCTAAGGACAGCCAGTAAAGGAATATACTCAAAGCGGGTTAGGAATTATGCAGTTTCCATTGTTGTCTTGTTCATTTGATGGCTTGGATTGGCAGGTTAGGACTAGCCTAGAGATGAGGGAGAACTCAAGTTTGGTTTTTTCATTCCTATGATTTCCATTGTAGGACTTATTTATAACATTGCTTATTATGGAGAGGCAGGTTTTAGGACAGTGTTTTGAGTATGTTAGTTGAAGCCTTTTAAGGTGATGGGTCACAAGTTGTGACCCATTTTACACAAAGCCAGGAAGCTAATCAGTTGTATTTTGTACTTTTGACTTGTTATGATGTCTATGTGCTACTAATACAAGTACGAATTTGCATTTTGAACTTGAATTTTAGTTTCTCATAAACTTTCAATTAGTAAATTTCAGAAGCATCTATCATCTGGTGTGGTATCCTTTCTCCTAGTTCTTCTTAAGAAATTTAATTTGGAAAGTTCCCTAGATTCTAGAAATGTAGGAACCAACAGTCCTATTTTACAAACAACAACAACATACCCAGTGTAATCCCACAAGTGGGGTCTAAGGATGGGGGTGTGTACGCAACCTTACCCCTACCTTGTGAAGTAACGATCCAATTTACACAAGACCTATATTGTTAAATTAAAGGCAACCATACTAAATCATTCTCTGATGAAGCAGGAGCTTACTCTTTTTTTAATGATGATTAACTTCTTTGAAAGAAGAGCAAGTAAAAAGTGCCATTCAAAGCACAAGGAAGAACAACTGGTGCAGAGTTTTTCATTTTTATTACTATGGAATAGCAAAGAAGTTTGGGAAGTACCAAGTACCAACTAAACCATTTTTGCTACCGTGGGAGTTTTGTACAACTTGAATTCTGCAAAGAAAGTATCTCACCTTCTTTGTAGCCTAAAAATATCCCATACAATGTTCACATCTACATAAATTGAAAACTTAGAAATCTGAAGAAAAAACAATCTTGAATTTAAGAGAATAAAGGATTCAACCAACGGGTATGTATCGAATGAGTAGCGAGTGCTGTAATCATCAACGTGGACCATCTATTGTGAATTTCTTAGAAGTAGTAATTCATATTTTTACATGGAAATCTTTCATTTTCCAAAACCTTGAGCTGTTTGTATAGAAATAAACCTTCTGCTCTCTTGCATAGTTCATCTCCTTTGCACATGCATGACTTTAGGTGTTGACAGAAGTTAAAAACTACAAAATCTATAAAACTGCAGCATGTACGGAAAGATGATCCTATAATAAATTATACAGTAGCTTATAGCATTATTCAGAAGATGGACCTTTTAAACAGTTGTTTTAACCACTGGGATATTAGGCCTGGAGATACATATAGAGGTTCACCTAGCTAACAAGATTCTATCTTTTCTCAATGTTACGTTGAACTTCATTAATATGCCGTGCAGTAGCGCACAAAGAAGATGAATACAAAAAAACATTCGTTACATTTTTTTCTATGGGACACTACGTTGTCAGAATAAAAAATAAAGCATCTGTGGCATTACACTATGCATTAAATTTACATCTATCAAGAGAAGCCACTTATGCCATATCCCTCAATGTGGCTTATGGTTACTTTGATTCTTTACAGGTGGTTTCTGCAAGTACAGTAGTCCTAGTCTCAGCCATGCTGGCTATGCTCCTCCACCCAGTCATTGTTTCACCTGCTTTTGCTAGTTTCCAAACTGCAGCTAAGGCTGGGGGTCCAGCTGCAGCAGCAGTGGGGACTCAACTCGTTCGTAATGAACTACTAACAAGTGCATGGGCTGGTTTCTTTGCTGGTTGCCTTCACACCCTATCAGGTCCTGACCATCTTGCTGCTTTGGCTCCTCTCTCGATAGGACGTACAGCGATGGAGAGTGCGGCAGTAGGAGCCCTTTGGGGCTGTGGCCATGATGCTGGACAGTTGATTTTTGGCTTATTGTTTCTTGTCTTAAAGGACCGACTTCACATTGAAGTTATTCGTACATGGGGGACAAGAGTCGTTGGCTTCACTCTTCTTGTCATCGGAGCAATGGGAATTAAGGAAGCATCTGAAGTTCCTACACCGTGTGTTGCCCTTGAAAATGGTGACTCTGATGTTAGTGTGTACGAAGGCATTGACACCCCCGTCGTTGGGAAGAAGAAAAAGATAGGCTTAGCAACTTTTGCTACTGGAATTGTCCATGGGCTGCAACCAGATGCACTGATGATGATCTTGCCTGCACTTGCTTTGCCTTCTCGTGTGGCTGGTGCTGCCTTCTTGGGTATGTTCTTAGTCGGTACTGTTATAGCAATGGGAAGCTATACCGTCTTTATAGGCTCGTGTAGTCAGGCACTGAAGGATAGAGTTCCTAGAATAACTGAGAAGCTCACTTGGGCTTCTTCCCTGATAGCAATTGGCTTAGGACTTGCTATTATCATCAGTCAATTTTTTGGCTTTAGCCTATATTAGGTCACAAGGGGAGCCTTGGCGTAACTGGTAAAGTTGAAATGCAGGGTAAGACTGTGTATGATAAACCCTTGTGCTTCGGCCCTTCCCCAGACCCCGTGCATAGCGGGAACTTTAGTGCACCGGGCTGCCCTTTTTAGCCTATGTTAGGTCTAATCCGGCTATAAAATTAGTTTTCTTTCGGTGTTAAGGAATGTCATTTGATGAGGAATATCTTTTGATTGACGAGAAATCTTGTAGGATGTTGCTTCTAGGAGTGGATTGTAACATTTGAGTTATAATATTTAATAACAATTTGAAGATTATCTGCTACTTGTTTGAGTAAAGATATGAATTCCAAGCGTTTTGTTGATTCACTTGCCATTTGCTAATTAAGAAAACTTTATGTTTTGTTGAAAACTTGTGGTTAGAGTAAAAGGTTCTTTTAAGTATGAATATCAGCATTTTTAAGGCTTCACAGTATATTTTTTTTCTTTGATTGCAAAATCCACTCTCAACAATCACCATCCCGCCAATCACCCTAGTTAGTTGTCTCACCATTAGCCGTCATTTACAATATCACTAACTATCAATCATCAATATATATTGCCAACCACCGTCATCATTCACCATCACCCTAGGTTATTCGGCACTATCGTCCACCATATCTGTTAGCTATCACCACCAATTACCACGATCACCAACACCATTCGTTATAACACAACCACTACAATCACCCAACACAATCCTCAATCCGCACCACTAGCTACTACCATCATCATTATCATATAATATAGTGTACAGAAAATAAGTACCAAAAGGAAAACCAAGTATAAGATGGATAATCAAAGGTGATAAAAGAAAGGGTCAAAGGCGTTACGTTATTATGGGCCCACAAAGACTATGGACAAATGAGGCCTTCCAACACGCAATTGGATCTGTAAGCCCAATACGACACACCAAATGAAGTCCACTCTCACCTTTCTTTTGGCCGTACGCTGCGCACTGTACAACACGTAATTCTCTTTTCTCTTCTTTCTTCACACGACTCTTTGTGCCCCTCACACACACACACACCCAACTACTACTCTGTTAACGTAACCTTCAATTTAATACTGTGCTGCCAAGTTTTTGGACTGTCCATTTCTTTTCTAACGCACCCCCTTTTTATTCCTACTAGTACTAGTATACATCTACAACATCTCAATAGTAGTAACAACAACAACAACAGCAAAATACCCGGTATAATCGATCAAAGTAGGATCTGGGGATGGTAGATTTTATTTATGTGAGATTGTAAATGATAATCAAATATGTTGTGCTGAATTTTATACAAGAACTAAAACGATATTAGCTATATTAATTTTATACATGAATAACTCACATTCTAACTAGCAATCAAACGATCCTAAAGGACTTATATGACCCTCAAAACCCTGAATAGGTATATATGAGGAAGCTAAAACTAATAATTTTAGACGATTAATAGAGACATAATTCCTTGTTAAAGACTTGTTGACAAAAAATTATTCACATTTGATGTTTTAATCAACTTAATAGATAAATTATACATGTTTATACGAAACCTTTTCTCAATTAATCATGCTAAGTTCATGTACATTCTCACTACAATTAATAATTAATCTATGGAAGATAATGTTATTTTGTCTCAAGAGGCAGGTCAAAATAAAACGCAACGTCATGGATAGATATCCAGAAAATAAAAGAAAAGGATGAGGAAGTGAGTATTATTATGTGGGAGCATTGAAGTAACTGGTAAAATTGTCTTTATTAGTTATTTTCTTCATAATTTATATATGTACTATTATTTATATGAATTTTAAATTGCAAACCAAACATTATATTAATTTTATACATAAAATAACTTACCTCCTAACTAATTATAAAACACGATATTACTTATGCAGAATTTGGTACCTGCATAAATTAACAATTTAAGAATTAGTTAGGTTGATATTTATAATACAGAAAAATAATTATTTAAATTTAGTTATTCATATATTCGTTATTCTATCTTTTTAAACATAAATTAATATCTAAATTTTCTCATAACTTAGTTAAGTAATAAATAAAAATAAAAAAAGGAAAGAAAGACATGAATCGATTCTTTTACTAGTTGATGATATGTTAGTACATGGAAAGAGATGAGTTCAACCAGACATGATATATAACTTATGCTAGTATCCATAGAGATTATTTTGTTTCAAATTTTGTAACCAAACAACTTGTACATTTACGCAAGTCTCGATCTCATCCCCTTTCTAACCGGCAAGCAAACGATCTCATCCCCCAAACTAATGTATTACTATTAGATCTCAAAAAATTGACAATTACAACTATGAAAGTACTATATTCAAGAATATGGTTTTCTTTTGACTAATTATTAGGAGGCCTAGGTAGCGTACCAAAGGAAAGTTGAATAAAGCTTATCTTCCGTCACTTTATCCATGCCAATTTTTTTGTTACTTTAGGCCTAGTTTTATAGCAATAGCCCTACGTAAATAATCTCTTAACTCACTGATGAATCAACATCGCTTACGTCAACATGAATTGAGGTGGAATGGTTAAAATACTTCATTAGAGATTTTAAATTTAAGTATTAAGAATAGAATTTTTTTTTAACTTAATACATAATCAACCTCTTGAATTTATCTTGTTTCAATGATCTCAACTACTAATAAAAAAAATTTCAATTAGAGACTTTTAATTTTAGTTTTTAGATTTATTTTTTCGAGTACAATTAAACAAGATTAATATAATTTATGTGATTAACTTATTTATTTGATAAATAAATGTTGATAAATAAATGAAAACACACGCAAATTTTTTTCAAAATTTGAATAGAAAGTGATAATTGAAACACTTTATTAAGACTTAAAGTATTCCATTGAAATATGACTGTTTGAGTTTCGAAATGAAGTATATTGAAAAGTTTAAGAGTCTTGGCTATGTATTAAGCCAAAATTAATTGTATAATCTGCAAATCTAAATTTCACCGACTCTAAAAATATACCGTAGCTCTTGTAAAAGGAGAACTAGTGAGTGAAAAGAGGAGGGAGCCATACTCAAATTCTGACACATTGCTATCAACTTTTTATGTCACGGTTCCAACTTACTACTCACACTAAAAAAACGACTGCTATTTTATGAGTCAGATATGAATAATCAAATCAAAATAAATCACTGTAAAAGCCGAAGGAATTAAAATCCCACCAAAAAAGGTAAAAAGTAACGTCTCCAAGAAAGGGTAAAAAAGATGCTCATTTTTCACTGTACACTAAAACACCAGTAACACTATTCATCATTTCATCATTTCATCATATCATCAGCAATACGCAGCAGGGGATTTCATCAAAAAAGTACACAAAATAACAAAACCCCAAAAAAAGATCAGAAAATCCCCCTGCCAAAAGAACTAAAAAAAAAAAAGAAATTAATGAATTTAACTACCCATTTACCAATGCTTTTTCCTTTTTTCTGATGAAATTTTGCCTGTCAAACAATAGTCCAATACATTAAAGCTTCCGTTAATCAATCAAGGCTTCAATACTGGCTATTTTCTGATGAAATTTTTGTCCGTAAAACGATAGTCTGATGCACTAAATATTTCATTAATCAAATCAAGGCTTCAATGCTGGCTTTTTTCCCGATTCCACAGACAGGGCATTGATGGAGAAGAGAATCACAAGCTTTGCATGAAGAAAGATGTCTACAAGGCAAGAAAATCATGCACGAAAATCGAGAACAACAGCTTTTGCAAATCATCTTTCTTGTATTTTCTTCATCATCATCATGATGAACATCGCAGCAAGATTCTGCATCTTCTTCACCATTGGTAGACAAACAATAACAACCACTTTCTTTTAGCTGTTCGATTGTGTTGTTCAATGACACAACAATGGCTTCGTTTTCATTGGCAATTCTCTGCCATGCCTCATTCTCCATCTCCATTTTCTTTAAGTATTCTTCTAGCTCCTTTGTCCGGTTTGCTGCTTTAGCAATTTCTTCATCTTTCTGTTTTAGCAGAAACGAAAGTTTCGTTTCGTATTTTCTCCGGATCAATGCCAGTTGTTGCTTTTTTTGCTCGTTTAACAGCCATCTCAATTTTTCATTCTGTTTTTTACAAAAATCAAAAAATAAAAATCAATCGATAAATCTCTTCAAATCGAACATGAACATATATAAACTTGATGCAAAAAGTAAGAATCTGCATACCTGTAAGGTGATGAACTGATCGATTTCAATCCTCTGTTTTTCAATCTGGGTATCTAAAAACTGGGAAAAAGGCATTGATTCAGCAATATTACTGTACTGTTTTGGCAGAATGTTGTTATTCATCAAATTCTGATTGATGAATTTCTGGGGAAAAATCTGTTGCTGTTGCAAATTCTGTTGAAGGGGTTGTTGCTGTATCTGCTGTATCTGTTGCTGATGAGTAGTAAAACAAAACTGATTAAATCCACAACCATTATTATTCTCCATCAAATCTTGCGAAGAAGAACCCCCCAACGAAAACCCAAAATTATCCGTATACATCTGCGCTTGAATAGCCATAGCCGTAACCAAAACACAAACAAGAAATTGATATTTTTTCTTCAAGTTGGCGAAAGCTGTTAAAGGAGGAGGAAAATGATAGTACTGGGTGTGTGTTTATAGTAAGGTGAATAATTGTGCGGTACACTAAGCTCTCGCTATACGCAAACGGATACGGAGTAAGGTGAATAATTGAATTTTCTTTATTGAGAGAAACAGAAAACCTGAAAAAGTGGCAGAGAGGGAAAAGAGGAAGAGGGAGGATTCTTTCTCTCTCTCTTTTTTTCTTTCTTTCTCAATGGGCATTTAAAGAGTACGTACACATGCAGATTTTGTGACTTGACTATCGGGTCAGACATGATAAAGAGGAGTCTGTTGAATTCAATTTAATTAATTAATTAAAAATTAAGAAAAGAAATTTAGTTGTAATTGAATTGAATAGTCATTCCTAATTGTGGGGTTTTGAATTGAATTTGTGTGTTGTATTTGAGGCAAATGCAGTATTTTAGGATTGAATAACAATGAAAGGGGGTCAGCTTATTTTCCGATTACAGGGAATCAAAGATTTGTCTCTTTCCCTTCCTCTAAACTATTGGATTCCCATTTCCCACTCCTTATTTTTCATTTCTTTTTTAATTTAATAGAACACAATTAAATTTCACCGACAATTTATTAATACTTTTTACATGTTTGGTGTAATTATGAAGGAATGAAGATCTTGGTGGCTTACGAGATAAATTAAAAAAATAGTTTTTTCGAGGTTTTTTATATATAAAAATGAAGATTTTTAGATAAAAAATCAACTCTTCAATCTAATCGTACTCCTTTCATATGTTAATTTTAATACATGAATTACTTGTATGGGATGTTAAAATGACGATCAAAAACTGTAATTGATATGTTGAATTTTTACAAATCAATAAAACAAACATAATATTACTTGTGTTAATTTTAATACATGAATAACTCCTTTCATAAGTAGCAACCAAACAACCCCTAAAGGTATAAACACTTGCAAGCAATTAACTTTCAAAAATAACTCGATTGTATAAATATTTTTATTTTATTAGTAAATAATACTTGAATTTGTGAAAAGGTAAAAATTAACTTTACCTTAGTTAACAAAGTCAAATATATTTTCCAACCTAATCAGTGTGTACTTAAGACAACTTGTGATCTGTTAGTTGATACATAGTAATCCAAATTATATTGATTATTGTCTAGAATAGATGAATTTCAAAAGTAACACTTAATCTTTATCAAGAATTTGCTTTATTTTCACACCTTTTTTCCTGGTAAATTAATTAGTGTCTTGTTAGGAAGTTAGTACGTAGAAATCTTGAACGATAGGAACACCAAAGAATTTTCAAGGAAGTGATAAAATCAAATTTAAGGAATTATCCTTTATTCGAACTTAATTCACAAGTTAATTAAGCAATTTTATTCAAATACTTTTCTAATCTTATATGGAAAAAGAATCATATATATTTAATAGCTGAATTTAAATATTTGAAATAAATCCAAATAAAAAAAATATGAATGGTTATAATTCATATAGCCGATTTTAATTACATTAAAATTGAGGCATGAAATTCTTGTGATTTGCATTAAATATTTCATGCCTATAAGTCGTGATGGTGATTCATGCTTCCCTATGGTCTACTGTGTTTAATTAAGTAAATTAATACTTAGATTCAGAAATCATGTGCTTAATAATGCTGATTAGCTATTCAGACTATTAGTTATTTTTGGACCTTGTAAAGATATCTTATGTGTTATTTTCAGATTTTATAGTATGATTATTTTTCTAAAAAAACTTTTATAATAAAATACTCCTTCCATTCGCTTTTACTTATCATTTTTTGACATGACACACACATTAAGAAAACAATGATTGATAGAGTGAGTTTACTATATTGCCCCTACTAATTGATGTTTAGTAATGTGTATTGGAAAATAATTTGGAAAATAAGAAATTAATGCTAAGGGTAAAATATGAGGAAAAAAAATCTTTTCTTGATTTGTCAAAAATGACAAGTAAAAATGTAAATCAAATCAGAAAAAATAGTGACAAATAAATCCAAACGGAGGAAGTATAAAGTAAAAAATTGGAAATACTTATGAAATCAATTCAGCTGTGTAGTTACTAGGTTTACATTAACGGTGTGTTCATTGAAGAAAATATTTTTCTAAAAAGAATTTTTTTAACTTATTTTTTTAACATAAGTTATGTTTTGGTTTACATTAACTTATGTTTAGTAATATTTTTCAATTTAAGGGGATAGGGTGGGTCGCGTTATGAGTAGGTTAAGGGGCTAGGGGTTGGAGGCGTTTGAGTGGATTAAATGGGGAGGTGGGTGATGAGGTTGAAAGAGAATTTAAAAATATATTTTTTTATTTTTAGTTAATCAATTTATAGAATTGAAAAAGAAAATTTCCAAAATATTAAAGCTAAAAAAGAATTTAAAATTATTTTTCACAAAATAGTTCTCCCCACCGAAACACACCATAAGTATATAACGGACTAGAAAAAGGAGTGCTGATCTCTGTCTTAATTACATGGTACAAATAAAATTTGGAGAGTAAATCAAAGTTGTTCTATATTTTTTTAAATATTTTAAATTGTTAATGCTAATAATTTATAATATATTTTACGTAATTTTTAAGTAATATTTATTACTTTCTCAATTTTTCAATTTATGCGGCATTAAATGTTCTCAACCATATTTTATATGTCTTTTAAATATTTTATATTATTAATTATAAAATGAACATTTGAAATATCACCAATGAGTTCATTTTGATAGTTTGCACGTAATTATAAATAGTAAAGAGGGAAGTAGTATAAATGGAATGCACACTCTTGTTAATGAAAAAGTATAAACTCTTGTTAATGAAAAAGTATATGGTAAAAGATTGAATGGTAGGTAGGGCAATAATGAAGTGTAGAACTTAATAGGCGTTTGGCATGAATATTATTTATAATATTTCAGAATACGTTTTTATTTTATTTCAAAATATTTATTTAATTATAAATATTTTGGAATACGTTTTTAAAATATTTGAATTTTTAGAAAACACCACTATTTTTGGATTCACTTTTTGCACTTTTTAATTAATTTTTTTCAATAAAATCTAAATTTGTTATTTTCATAAAATAACCTAATTTTCATAAACCTCTAAATTTTTTAAAATTTATTTTCACTTTTTATATTTTTTAAACTTCAAAAATACTCATTTCTAAAATACTATGATCAAACACAACTTCAACTCTAATATAAATATATTTTGGGTTTTCTGGCCAAACAGGTACTTAGAAAGAGACTGAAGAGTTCTCAGCAAAATTGAGTGTGGGGCCATAAGAAAAGTTGTTGCGCAGCCATTCCGCAGACACGACTGAATATTTAAACTTAATTTAGTCAAGTAGCAAAATGGTACAATACTAAAGCAATGCAGTACACTATATTCAAAGCACACAGCCAAGTGAAATGACCATATTGCCCTCGAGGAAGCAGGCACATTGACCCTAAGCTGGTCATTGTGGCCGCTTCTATAATATAGAATATGGTCCGTATGGACCTTATAACCCATGGTTGTTAACCGAGGCTACTGATCATTCCTATATTATTATAACTTTGATTTTGTCATCCGGTGTTTGATACAATTATCAGAATCGCAACTAATTAGGATTTCAGCCACGTACAATTCATTTAGCATGGAGTTGATTGTCCTTAATGATGTACATGTGGTTTTGAGGATTGACAAAACTCGTGAGGAGACATGATATCAGATATGTTGCCTCTAGAACTTGATCTATTGCTCAGAGTTAACTGTGTGAAAACCTGGTCCTCAAAGGGATCATGTTTCGTAGGGACCAGGTTTATATTTTGGATGTACTCATAACATTGTTAACAGGTAATTTCTGAAGGGGATTTCTGCTAGTTCAAATATGTCAGGGATATGTGACATGGAAGCACTGAACTGGCAAATGGGACATCCGTTCCTAATGATCAACAAACTGTTGCAGGGGACCTGGTCCATGTTGCAAGGGACCTTGTCCGTGGTTGCAAGGGACCTGGTCCGTGATTGTTGAAGTCAACTCGGTACAAGCTGTAAAGTTGTACTTTTCTGCAGCTGGTTGGTGGACACTGCAGTAGAGGCGCAACAATCCTGTCCAACCTCGATCAATGGGATGATGCCTAAGTTTTGCTCTCTCTTATATAAGCTAAAGTTACAAGAGCAAAACCTAGTTTTTGCAAAGCTCAAAAATTTAATCTCTCAAAGCAAAAGTCATCCTCACTAAAAGAACATTACTCATTTCAACAAACGGACCTGATCAAGTTGCTACTTTAGTCTTTGTTGTTTTATTGAGTTTGTTTCTTTGGTTTTTATATTGTAAATCTACTCCTGAGTTATAAAGGAAAGTAGATATTTAACTTGTTTATGTCTTTAGGTTGAATCGTATTGACTAGAGCTAGTTAGTCGAATCATCTATTGTTTAGTCAAGTTTGTTTTCACAATTACTTGGTGTTTCCCTTGGGTAGAGGTACCTAGGAGCGTCAACTAGAGTTAGTTGATTTGAAGTGTGTAGTAGACTTGCTGCACAAGTCTGGATAGCGTTACCTAGTAACGTCAACTAGAGTTAGTTGATTTGTTGCGTGTAGTAGAGTTGTGAACGAATCTTGTAATAGAGGTATGACAAGGAGTTAGGATCAAGAGTTTAATCCTTATGATTACTGGAGTCTGTAATCATGTTTGGCTTAAAGTTAGTGGAGTTGTTGGGAAATCCTACGTGGTAGGTCGTGATTTTTTCCTCGCTTAAGCAAGGAGGTTTTCACGTAAACATTGTTGTTGTTTACCTTTCTGCACCTAACTTCATCTCTTGTGAAATTGCCGTGCAAATCTGTTAAGGCACCTGGTTTCTTAATCGGTGGTAGACACATATAAGCCATTGCTGTGCAAATCTGTTAAGGGACCTGGTCCCATAACCCGTGGTGGACGCATATAAGCCAACACTTGACATAATATTTCTCTTATTAAAGTCTCAAACTCAAAATCTTTGAGAAGAAATAAAATAATTCTATCTATCTCACCATAATCCTTCTTATTACGTTGATTGTTATTATAGGAAAGTTTCAATTTTTATTTTTTCTTGTGCCAAATGTTATGACTTTTAGTTGGAAGTTGAAATTTTGTTTTCCCATAATTTGGCAGCAAGTATTGGAATTGGACATAATTGATGATGAAACCTATTTTTGTTATATGTCGCTATTGTTTTGTGATTTGGCACAACATTTCTGACTAAAGTTTCAATATTTGTTATCAAGTAAATCAACTTCACTCTGAAAATACAACTACGTAGCAATCACGATTATATTTTTATCCTTTAGTCAAATGCTAAATATATGAATTTCTAGATGATAAAAATAACACACCTTAAATTATGCCAATTTTCTCTGAAGGATAAACTCATTAACGTACATACTTATCTAACCTCAAAAATACTAAATATTTTATTATTATGCATCTTAAAAATTGTGAAAGTGATAACTTTTAAGATAAAGGATGAGACATATAGTTGGAGAGACATAGAGAACACATGAATATATATAAAGCAATATGGAACAGATGTAGACATTTTTTTAGCTAAATATTTTCACGATTCATCAATTTCTTGCTTCTTAACCTCCTTAAATTAAATGTATCAATGCATATTCATATGATTAACCTATCTCCTTTCGTTTTCCAATCGTCATTTCCTAAGAGACACTTTTGATATTGGATAATCACGCGTTAGTATTCCTTTTAGTTGGCACTTTATACCAGGTAGGGTATCAAATAGGCGGGTTGAATTGAATTTGGATTGAGTTAAATTATGAGTGTGTTATTTATTTGTTCAAAAGTTATTTGTGCTAAAATGCTCTAAAAACGGGTCAAACCCCAACCCATTCAATTGAATATGAGTTGAGTTAATATGTGAGCCTTTTTTTTTTTTACATAATTTTAAGTACCTAATAATATTTTTTTTTCTTTATTATGACTATATATAATATAATATATCAAATAAAAAAAAGTATCTTTTTAAAAATATTTTAATAAAATTTTTCATGAATAAATTTAGGTTATATATTAACTCAATTTTTAGCTGAGCTGAATTAGACGGATCAATATGAGCTAAGCTAATAAATTAGCGAGTAAATGATCCATCTAAACTTAAACGAATGAGGTTAATCATGTTTTCATGAGCTAATTTTTCTGCCCCTAATACCAAGTATGAAGAAAAAAAATTAATACCAAGGATAATCGTAGTGGGCGAGCAGCTGCGCCAAAGTTGTTGCGTTGTAGCACATCTTTGTTCTGGCAGAAATTCGAATGTGCCGCATTATTTATTGACCAAGTTTCATACTTTGTTGATTGACAAAAAATATAACATTTGCTAGTTAAAAATATATATAAAAAAATGAATTATTTTATATAAAAAATATATATTATATAAGTTATATATTAATAATATACAAAATATATATTTGCTTGCTATTATGTTGATGAACAACTATTTGTATTATCTTTTGCTAATCTATAAGCACTAGGAGAAGTACATTTTCCCACCTAAATAGTAGCTAGTAGCCTAATTCGCTTCTTCTTGTGCAAATCTAATTTCTTCCAAACTCTTAACCCCTATTGGCCTATAATCCAAGGGATAATAATCGGATATGTACCCATAAGAAAAAAAAAATGGTCCGTAGGATCAAAGTTCTTAGTTTTGAACTCTTGATATGAAAAAAATGCTCGATAGAGAGTGCTTCCTTCGAATAGGTCGTAAGTGGCGCAAATTCAAATTAATTGGACTTTAATGTGGGTATCAGACACCGATTAAAACTTTAAAAACAAATGGTCACAATATTTTACTTCACTTCAAGGTAAAGGAAGAAATAGTTTTTTGGTTCTTCACAATATTTTTTTTAGTTTAATGTCTTTTTTACAAGAGAACTTGATCATTTTTATACCTACAATATTTATAGTCCCATATCGGTGAAATAGTGATATTTTATTATACAATATTAGCTATTTTTCATATATTGAACTAGTTTTTGAGTTAAGTTAGAGTAATTAAAGGGGTTCCATTGCATTTTGCACCCTAATGTGTGCTTACTTTTGTAACTTGCATCCTATCCTTATTTTTTTTAATGATTTAGACCTCAATCTCTTTATTTTCTTACAAAACAATAAAACCACCATTTTCATGATTTTTTCATGAGGGTAAAATATGAATAACAATAATAATGATTTTATATTTAAAGAGAGCTAAAACATCTCTCTAGTTAAAAAAAAATTGATTTGGTATCCTCTGTTTTGGGATAAAAATAATAGATCTGTGAGTGTAATTCATCTTAGGCGATACCGTCGAACTATGATTTTCTAACTGAATAAGCACTCTAAGGAGTTGTTATTGTGATGGTCAACAACTCAACTACAACTAATTATAATTATAGAATTACTAGTACTCTTAAGAAAATAATGCAACTCTATGCTTCTTTCTTATTGCAATTCGTCTTCAGTAAAATATGAATTGTCGCTTTATTTAGCTTGGAGAGAGTTTAACCTAGTATCAGGATATAAAAGTGAATAGTGGAAAAAATTTAGTTCATCTAGCCTTTTATATTAAAAAAATAAATAATTTTTTTGTAAAAAGATATTGTTATTTCTATTTTACCCTCATGAAAAATTACGAAAAGGGTGATTTTATTATTTTGTAAAGAAATAAAAAGATTAAGGTGTAAATCATTAAACAAAATAGAATAAGGTATAAGTTATAAAAGAAAACACACGTTAGGATGAAAATGCAACGAACCCTAATTAAAGCTATATTTTTCTTAACACAAGCTAACAAAGAAACTAAACACAAACGAAAAGAAAAAAGAAAAAGTGGTTTTGTTGTAGCGTGGGGGGGCCGGCATGGAAACACGGATATCTAATAGTGAAAGGAGAGGAAGAATAGTATGAAAAGAACTGCAAATGAAAAAAGGTGAAAGAAGTTGTCATGGTCATAATAACAATTGTTCAAATCTAGATGAGTGTTTACATCCTTTTAGACTATTTTTTTCCCAGACTGACTTTACTGAAGAAATCAGCTAACGTATCTTTCTTTGTTTTGACACACATCACATGTCCCATTATACATCCCCAAACTAACACCTAACTAGTGTATCTATATCTAGCCATTTGACCCCTCCCCAATTTTAGACGGTTTACTTTTTTTTTCTTTTTTTTTTTTCCCCGCATCGGTCTTATTTTATATTATGATATAAAATCTAACGTGATAGAGTTTCATATCAGCTCCTTTAGAAACATTAGTTATTTTATCTATCGCTATTGTGTTGAAGGATTTGGTTCTTGGGATGTGAAATAAGAAATAATTTTCGTGAGAAACTCTTTGTCCAAAGGAGTAAAAGATCAGGACATATCTTAGTAGGATTTGCTCCCAAGACTTGACTAACTCAAGTAATTTTAATTAGGTTACAAATTAACTAATAACCAAAGGGACTATATAAATTAGTACCTCTCACCCCTACAATTCACTTTATTATAGCTATCTCTTTCGAGACTAATCTCCTAGTCTAGAATGTTAAAACAAACTTTAATAGTGATCACATAATACAATACTTCTCGAAAAGCAAATAAGTTATAACTCAAGAACAAGAGGCTCAACTTAACAACCCAATAACTAAGTAGCAGTTTCTTTAGGAATAAGTTCTCTTGTTGAACAGTTTGAGTATGCTAAAGTACTCCTCACAATAATTGACATTTGCCAAGAATAACTCTGATTCTATGCAAATAGTGTGAGCCTCGATGTGGTATTTTATATATATTATATAAGAATAGAAATGACTGAATTTCCCTTGACCTCGTTAGTTGTCCAAATACAAACCTAGTTTGGTTAAGGAATTCAATCTTATTTGGACTTAGTTTTCTTATTTCCGTCGGTCTTCACACAGTTTACTCTTAATCCAAAGCTCTTTCCTTTCTATTCAAGTGTAACATTATTTCCTTGTTGAATACACATTTCTTGATGCATACGATCAGCCCTTAAACCCAATCCCTCAAGGAATCCTTCTTGCATTTGAAACCTATTTCACGACTTCTGATCAAAATTAAACTCTGCTAAGGACCTGGTTCTTTCAATAGTTGCATAATGTAGCATTGTCAGCTTAAACAGTTCCTCCAAAAGACCTGTTGAGGACCTGCTTCTTTTATACTTGTTTGTCAATCTCTAGAAGTAATTTCAACTCAATTCAACAATATCTCTGTCTCTTTATATGATCTTAGAGAATATTTACTAATGAGCTAACTTTTAGCGTTGGATAAGAAATAGACCCAAAGTCTATTTCTTATCATGACATTTGAGAGGTCCAACCTAAGTTATATTGTTTACCCAATGTTCCTCCTCACTTATATTGTTCATGTTCTAGATATTCAGTCCCAGACATGAGGTGGAGCGTCAAAGTCCTGCATTGATTTTTTAAGGATGAAGAGGCCTTTTAATTATATGGTCTTGAAAATTCACACTGCCTCATGAGCTAATGCTTAAGGTTTGATAATTAGGACTAAGTTCTTTTTCTTATCATAGTGCATACCATAGAATAACTTTAAAAATTTGTAATTTTAAACGTGCATAAAATATCTTTGGTTATACGAGAAACAAAACAAAAAACAGTTCATATATTTTCCTTGGAAAAGAAGGGTGTTGCCATTTTATAATCTGGCTTGTAATTTTTTTGCCCAAATGGTCCCTCGTAGAGTGAAAAGGCGTGATCCCGTGTTGATCGGTCAGGAAAGTAAGGGGAAAATAATGGAACAATGCATAAGGTAAGGGGGTCCATGTGCTTCCCACCTACTTATACTTTACATATGGTCCGGAGAATGGAGATGCCCTTCACCGCTTGCACCATTTCAGTACTCTTCACATGTGAACACTCCCAATTAACAACAAAACCATCACTCATGATCTGGGCAACTACACTAACCAAAACAAACTCTATACGTATATGGAGTATTATTATCATTTTCATTTTTGTCGCATTATATATAATAGCTCCTTTTCTCTAGAATCAATATACAGACTACTATATATACGCTGGTCTAACTGTACTAATTTGGGTCAGTTTCAGTAACGTCTTGTTTCTTCTGCATCATTCAGTACTGGCTGTGGCTGCATGTCCGTCCAACTTGGAGGCTAATGCTACCCAGTTTAATAAAAGTAAAACTGCGTCGTTGGTGGCACTTCCATCTCGTAACTGCATTATCATCTCAAATACCTATGAATGCAACTCTTGGGACTAACAAAATAGCAGAATATCAAAATTTTAGGTTGTGATCAAAGATTTTTTTAATAAAATTTTTCATTTGCTTAAAATGAATCTTTAGATTGTGATATACAAGGTCCGTAAATTACTCGGAAAAGAAGAAGAAGAGATCATTTGCTAAACATTATTTCGAAGAGGGATAACCGACAAGAAATTCTCAATCAATTGAGCAAATACGTCCATATAGTACTTTCATTCTATCCATTATCCTACCTCTTGGCCCCATATATACCCAGCTATGGACTTGCTTTTTCTTGATCACACTGTCAAATACATACATACAGATATCAGTATGTGTTACCGTTTAGTCCCCTTTATTTCGAAAGCAGTTACACACATACTCGTATATATTGTTCCTGTTTAGTTTCCTTTATTTTCGATGCAGTTTCTATTTTTATATTTCTTTCTTCTTTACTATCATCTTAGGGTATTCTGTCTAAATAATAGACATATGCAATAAATAAGAGAATACTTACTAAAGATTCAAGTCATAGAATCTCTCAATTAACAAACCATTTTATGAGTAATGTGACCAATTAACAAACCAACTAAATCACTTGTTATAAATTGCATCAAAAGAGATAAATGTTATTAATCTGGCTAACATTAAATCTGGTAAAATGATGAAATGGATATATATATATATATATATATATATATTTGACGAAGTGGGATCCGATGATATTATATATAGTTGAAAGTGTATCTGCCTGTACTGTTCGTATATCAAACAGCTACAAAAATATATTGAACATGGATAATCTAATGTTAGATAAGTTAATCACACGACCGGCCGATGTTTGCTCGTATAAATCACGAGTAATGTTGATGTGATTTTTCAAAAAATCACTACCATTTATAATCAAGCAAACAACATGTACTAATTAGTGATCATGATGGTACAATTACATACTTTAATTATAAATAGCTAGCTAGTTGTAATTTTAAATATTCAGATCCATGTCTAAGAGACGTACATTATTGATATGTGTGCCTACCATGTTGTTATATAGTCATTGAATATATAGCTCACAAAGGTTGTCCTATACATTAGTTACTGCTACCTATCTAAGTGGTCACGATGGTACGTACAATTACATACTTTAATTATAGATAGCAAGTTGTAATTTTGCACATTCATCCATGTTTAAGAGACAATTAATGTGTGTGCCTACCATATTGTTATGGAGTAATTGAATAGATAGCTAACAAAGTTGTGCGCCAAGGTGTTGCCTAGCTAGTAGTCGATGAAGTGAGTTGACAATCATGAAGTTTCAGATTTAAATCTTAACAGACATTAAAAAAAAACACTAAATGATTTCTTGCCATTCGTCCTACTCTTGGAGGATAGAGTTAACTGCTATCTGTTGCTAGTAAGAGGTGACAAGTATCCCGTCAAATTAATCGATTTGTGATAACAAACAAAATTGTCCTATATATTAGTTAAGGCTACCTATCTAAGTTCAGTGAGCTTAAATCTGAAAAACGTGAAGAGGTTAGACATTTTCTCAACTAGCTGGGAATGGGCCATTATTTGTTTGGTCCATTTTGTGGACTAAAGAGACATGCTATCAGTGCAATGTATAGTCAACTGGTTGCTCTTTAATTAATATTTTTTTGTTTCGGGGAAGAAACAAACTTAGAGTTGGTAGATTTATAGTTTTAGATCTATGAATTAGAGAGCTTCATGACATTTCTTATTATTTTATTACAATATATTATGGATTTATCTTAGCTAAATATTTACAAATTGTTTAATTTTGTACTATGGTTCTATCATCAATGACACTGATCACCACCATGTATAATCATACTCGATGTTAAATATTGCACCAGACACCAGTTAAGATAGAACAAACATCAACTGTGAGAGTTTATAAATGAGATTGATACATAATTATTATTGTCATCGTAAAAAAACTGAGCGACATGAAGAAAGGTTTAGGCTGAAAGATTCTCGATATTAACAATAATGTAGGTAGGAGGGACGTGAATAATAAGAATTCTGATTGCAATTAATTTATTAAAATTGAGACGTAATTATCATAATTGAGCAGACTTGCAGAAAAGTTTAGATGGACCCATTCCTGCAGTGACAGTAACAACATTGGTTTTTTACGCTTGTCATCAAGATATTAATAAGATAATGAGAATTCGTATAATTATTAGTCGCAAATTCATTTGAAATAAAACGTAAATATAATTGTTGCCACAATATAATTAAAGCGAAGGTAAGGGGGGCCGAAATAAAAGTCAATTGACTCTTTTTCACTACACCACTACGTAGATATACTTAAAAATATACGCGTATGAATTCTTTAATATTATATATGTATATTTCTTTTATATTTTTTACTTTGAATTTTGATGAAAATCTTGTTCAGCCACTATTCATGGGTTGATAACAACATTGGTAATATATGCATGGTTGTCGGTCACTTTATTGTGTCACTTTTATAGGTGGCAAACAACCAATTTTACTGTGGAGAAAATATTCGAGAAATTGTCCAACACAGAATAATGCCAATTGAATATTTGACGTTGATGTCTTTTGGATTGTTTGGTTGAAGTAGTGATGCATTCTCTTTGGAAATTAATAGAAAGTTTCTGGTCTCTTCTCTCAAATGAAAGCATATATTATATGACGTGCTCTGTGCATTAGATAATACCGCGTCCATGCAGTTTCCTATTTTTGACCATACCTCTTCACTTTTTTTCCATGACGTTTCAAAGACTCCAAAGGTTTGCCGAGATATATATGGTCTATACATCTTGTAATTTTTATAATGCTGACATATAGTTAGTCTTGATTTTCGATATTTGGGATTTATTGTTGCGGTGAGCCATAAAAGGACTAAACATGTGAGTCATTTTCCCAAATTTAAATGCCAGTAAACCTTGACTTTGAATATATACTCCCTCCGTATTATATTATTTGGCCCCGATTAATTTAATACATTTTAACTCAAAATGTAATGACTTAACTAATTTTATTAATAATACTTTAAAATTTTATATTTGACTATTACTATTTTATATAGTTGTTTAATACTATTAAAGAGAGTATAAAAAGAACTCTCTTAATTTGTTAAAATAGAAAAATAAAATGATACATGCATTTTTAATGTAGGAATCAAATAAAATAAAAGGAATATACCAGTCCAGAAGGTAGATAAATGAGAGTACTCTACCGATAAAAGATTACTTATTCATTGAAATCAACAAAAGAGATCATCATGGGGCTTGTTTCGGTGCATGCACACACCAAATTTATTTTCTTCATTCATGAGATCAACACTTGTTTTCAATTATCTCCTGATCAATTTGACTCGTATTTGTTTTTGGTGTTCGATGTCCATGTTAAAAATAGATTAATTTGAATTTATATGGTGTAGAATTTATTCGGAGAAGCGCTCATTATTAATAATGTTTTCATATCTAAAATTTAAAACTAAAATCTTCAATTAAGAAAAAAGTAATCTCATCCGTACACTTCATTCTTTGATAGTAACGTGACTAATTAATATTCTCTGCTAATCAATAAGATGATAATTTTGATCTTTGGAAAAAAGAAATATAATGTTTCCAAAGTCTGTGAGCCCTCCCTTGCGTGCATATTTGACTAAAAAACACTACACTATTCTAATTCTAACTAATTACAAAGCTTGAGGTCCCATAATTTTGACCAGGCTTGATCACCATTTTCCTGAAAAAGGAGATAATGATGTTGATCTTTTTAAAAAAAAAAGATTAAAAAAAATTTAGGTAGTCTATGTCTTTAACTTAATCGTTTGGTTAGGTTTAAGGAGATTTAATTAATTTCCACATAAATATAAATTTATATAACATTTGGTTTGTTACTTTTTTATTTCTCATAAATAATACTCTGCACAACGATGTTTATTATTTTATGCGTAAAAAAATATGGCATAGGAATATAAATATTAATTATACATGTATTTGTTAGTATTTTGATTTACATGTGATGGGTTATTTTGTAACTCAACGTGCTAGTAAATTCTACGTTCCTCTCAAAATAACTTTTCCTTTTCTATCCAAATTAAACATGCTACTAAAGTTTATGGGAGTTTCACTTTTCCTTTTTCCCTTATCAATATTTCTTTCGATTTAACACGGTTTTGCATTATGTCACAATCTATATTTCTTTATCCTTAATTTGTGCCTTTTCTTCTCATCTTCTCTCCTAGTTTCCAAGAAGCTGATCAGTCTCTATACATGATACATCATAATTTTGTTTAAATTTTCTTTTCTAAAAACTTAGCCAACAAGGTTGAAAATAATAATGTACTACAAAAGATGTGTTTGTCCTTTCCGTAAACATGGAAAGAGATGAGTCTTTGATTGAATGATTTAAAAAACTACGAGACAAGTCAAGGAAAATCAGTAGTTAGATTAAGGCAAACAAAATAATATAAAAGACACATTTCATGAATTAATTGTTTGATCTCCCTTCTTAAGCATGAACTATACTCAATTATATACTCTATTATATGTAGAACTATTATTAGGAAAAAGTAAACACTGATTTTTCTGGAGAGAACTGGTTTTGTAAACTACTTACAATTTATTTTTAGTTTTATGGTGTTTTTATAAAAGACTTTCATTTTTACAAATAAGAGATTTTCATATTTTACACAAAAAAGATCTGAAAAAGCAATTTTTTTCCCTATTCGTTTTATGAGTGGTCAAGAAATCTTGATTCCTATTTTCTGCGGTCCTTTGTGCCGCGGCAGACAAGATTCTATAACCATTACAAAATTTATATTAGACAGTAGTGATTTGCTTTGGGTATTTCTGTTCTATTAAAGATTATGGGCTTCCTAAGTTGGGATATGAGGCCCATTTCTAATCAGTCTTGAAAATCTGCCAAAGTTTTACTATATAGCCCAATATAGAAAAATTTGTACCCAGATGGATGGGCCTCATCTAATTCAATTTGCTATCTTTAATTTTGGAAATGAGTTGTCATTTTAGCAAGAAAATTTCAATTTTTTAAAAATCAACAAATCGTTACTTAGAGTATTACTTTTCAATTGCACCATTATTACTGTGATTGATTACTAATTTAAGCAAGATCTAATCAAATACACCTTATGCTTAATTATGTGAAATGTTTTTCTTCATTGACGTTTCATAATCATAATGGACTGATAAAAAATAGGCAAGGGAGCATTTCAAATGCAATGTTTTATTTAGTAGTGACATAATTCCAAACAAAGTGCAGTGCATAACAAGAAAACAAATAAGTTCATTGATCCGAAACTTCCCTGCTGGACCTACAATATTTTTTAGATTTAGATGTGAAGGCTGTCAAACTCTAGATTTTGATTTTAAATTATAATAATATGTGAATGGGGGAAAGATGTGGACTAGTCGCCAATCTCATAAATATGTTTTCATACTTGCATGTGAAATGTTGTCAGTAAGTTATAGGTCAACTTTATAGCTATATATTTAATGCACAAAAATATTTAACTTAAGGTGTCATACCAACTTAATTTTCTAAACTTAATCAAATAAATAAAGAACTAAGGTATACCTTTCAGTAAAATTCAATACTTTGTGATACGGCTTAATGTGAATACGTATAATCCTTTTTTTTATTTCTATAGTTTTTGACGATAATCTTATTTTCAAAATATAGTAATAGGAGTCTCGATTAGTAAAGTTTTGATATTCCCAATTTGTTTTGGGCCATGGGCCGTGGCATGGTCGGTGAAGCGTTATCCATTTACTGTACTAAATTTTTTTGGAAGTCCAATAACTGAAGCTCACGTGGGGTCTCTAATCTCTGGCAATATAGATGTATGGCTGGTTGTTACAATGCCACTTTTTGAATAAGAGGGTTTGAAATTCCCAAAATAATAGTATAATTAAATTTTGGATATATTAAAACTAGATAAGGGTGTTCGTGTTCCGCAAGGGTGCCTAATCATTATTTTTTCATGATATGTAAATAATTTTTGACCTGACAATTTTATGATGTAATAAATGTAAACAATGATATCCAAACGAAAGTGATAGAGATGAGTGAGAAAGTGGAGAGCAGATTGGGAGTAAAATAAAGTAATATGTGAGCAACACGTGAAGATGCAATGCGGGTCCAATATTACCTAAATAACTTCTAACTATATCACATTAGTATATGAAGAAGGTAAAACGATATGAGGTATGACAAAGGTAAAAAAAAAATTAGCTCTTACAATATCTAATCTAGTAAAAATATGATTAAAAAGTACGTACATACATAAAGTCAATAGTAAAAGCACATGAAATCCATCAAGTATAATCTTCCAATAGTTTATTTCATTTTCCATTCTCCCTCTGTTTAAAAAAGAATTATCTATTTTGACTTGGTAAAGAATTTAAGAAAATAAAGATGACTTTTGAATCTTGTGGTCTAAAATTAAAGTTATGTCAAATTTATCAAAATGCCCTTTAACCTTGTGGTTTTAAACATGTCATGTGAAAAAGTTGGAATTAAAGTGTTGCTAAAAAGGAAAAGGGTCATTCTTTTTTAAAAGGACTAAAAAGAAAGTAGGTCATTTTTTTTTAAAAGAAGGGAGCATTACTTTGCTGACGTTTTAGAATACGCGGAAACCAAAAACTGTAACTGATGGAGAGCATTGAAAGGATATTGAAAAGACAATTAGTTAATTAATTTAATAGACATTCGATCAAACTTTTGTATGATTTTAAAATATTCTAAGTTGTTGATTATTATGATTTATAGTGCTAATTTTATGTCTTTCAAATAATATAGATCACCGTTGTCCCAATTTATGCGACACCGATATAATTTCGAGAGTCGATCAAATTTTTTATGTTATTTAAATATTTGAAGCTGTTAATTATATTACTTTTTAACGTAATATATTTTATCATTTGATGTCTATTTTATTTTTTTAATTAAATATTATTAATTTTCTAATACTTAAACGACTTATAATAATTAATTAGGGGTGATATAGTAAAATTATGGGGTTGAAGCAGGTGGGTTGACCCCTTAATTTATCATGTTGTATTTATTTACCTTTTTTAATTAAATATTATTAATGTTCTAATACTTAAATGAGTTAAAATAATTAATTAAGACCAAGAGATGGAGGAACGGATAAGATCCGTTCGATCAAAGGTCGTGGACGGCCGAGATCTTTTTGGTCATACCAAAGACCCACACTTATTAAAAGGTATCATTTTGTGTCTATTTTACTTTTTTTTTAATTATTATTAATTTTTTAATACTCAAACGACTTATATTAATTAATTAAGGGTGATATAGTAAAATCACGGGGTTGAAGCAGGTGGGTTGGCGCCATAATTCATCATGTTGTATTTATTTATTTTTTTAATTAAATATTATTAATTTTCTAATACCGAAATGAGCTAAAATAATTAATTAGGACCAAGAGGTGGAGGAACGGATTAGATCCGTCGGATGACAGGGGCACGTGGACGGTCGAGCGACCAAACGGACCACCACTTATTAATAAGGATATTTAGATATGAGCTACAACGATAAGAATGGAAAATAACATAAATTCCAATAATTTAAAGCTTAATTACAAAAAATTCTGATATTTTACATAATTACTGAATATCTCAATTTTGAGTCTGTCGAGATACATAATTAGCTTCTGATACATCCAATGAAGATACATTTTTTTCTTGTAAAAATACATAATTAGCTCCCGAATCCCGATATATTTTTTTCAATTTTGGATCTGTAGAGATATATAATACATCCAACAAAGATACATTTTTTTCTTTATAAAGAAACATAATTAGCTCCCGATATATTTTTTCTAATTTTGGGTCTGTCGAGATACATAATTAGCTCCCGATACATCCAACGAAGATACATAATTAGTTGAGATTTTTGTAATTACTTTGTAACAGTGAAAATTTGTGTAAATATAATAAGTTAATATGTATGTTTATGTTATTTGTCCAAAATTATCAGGATTTATGTTGTTTGCCTAAAAAAAAATCCAACAAATTGGATTGCTCGTCTGTCAAATGCTCGACAAGCTATTTTTTGAGTAAATAAGGTGTTTTTGAGTAGTGCTCGATCGATTATATATCATCAACATTCGATTGATTATTAATTTTAAGTTATCTTGAAAATGATCAACCATTGAGTTGATTGTGGTTAAGACACTTTGAATATTAATTAAACTCGTAGATAAATTCAAGTGTACTTCTAAACCAGTTTAACCGGATTAAAAATTTAACCAAGGACCTCTATTAAGTTACCTCATAAATAATCATATGTTAGTGCACATGAAAATTGAAATAAGTAGTTTATGTTGTATCGTTCGTTAATATAAATAATTTTCTGTATTATCAAGTTGTTAAAAAAAATATCTACAATTAAATCCCCCTGTTAAAATATTTTACAATGACATTAGATATAAGTTAAATTCAAACTAAAATAATTGGAACAACAGCTTGACAGGAGTCTTATAGTAATAGGTAAAATTATTGTTACGTAAATAAAAGAGCATAAATTTAAGTTGTAAAAATATTATCTTACAAAAATATAAAATGAAAATATATATAATAAATTTTTAATGATATACTCTCTTTCCAAACTCCAATTAGAATAATTAGAATTTTAGTGGACCGAACTGCCAAAGCTTCTTGCCATTATCAGTATTGTATTGTCTAAAAATAGGTATAGCCTATATAAGCGACAAAGAAGGCCAAATGGTAATCAGTCCTTGTCATCTGCCACAAAACGTCAACAAATTAAGTGAGATATTTCTCTCATTTTAATCATTACTTGTTCTTCTTCATTGCTCTCATCAAATACACACACTCAATTTACTCACACAAGTAGAGCTTAATTTGTTGAAAGCAGCATAAAGAAGTTAAACAGGAAGAAAATGGGTGTACTTGACCATATTTCTGACATGTTTGATTGCTCCTCTGAGCACTCCAAGCACAAAAGACGCAAGCAATTACAGGTATTTTTCATTTACTTCTTACTTATATGAGTTTTTGGGGGCTTTCTCTTTTTCTTCAAGTCTCAGGTCAGATCTGTTGAGATCGAAATAATTAAGTGTTATGCAGAAGCTAGTAAAACAAACTTCGAAAGGCGATAAGTGATAAGTCACATAATAAAAGTGAAATATGCCAAAGGACACATATACATATTTCTGTGTGAAATCTGAAGTTCTGAAGATTTACTCTATTAATGATAGCTTCCTCTTCATCTAGGATTTGGTTTTAATTATGATTTTTAAAATTTTGATTAACTCTGAAATGAAACTTGTTTCCCTCATTTAATTTTGTGTTTACTACAGTGCTGTAGCTATTTAATAGTCTAATACTTTTGCTAGGCATTTGGTCATAGATTCCAAATAATTCTCTCTTGAATTGGAATTTTTGTTGAAAATGAAGTTGCTTTTGCTTATACTTTTTCCATAAGAATATTTGGATTTACTTAAATACAACTTTACAAGTGAAAACTGAGTTTGAAAACAGGCGACAAGCTATTTTCCTAATTGGAATTGAAATTAATCCAGACAAAAGGAGTAAATAATTTTTATGACCAAACGGTCCTTAGACTTAGGAATCTCAAGGTTGTTAACTTGTTATATTAGTGCTTTGAGGATCTTTTAGGACTTAATTTTTTTTTTTATGAACGTTTAATATAGTTTATATATAATGTAAATAGAAATTGATAGAGCCAATGGCTTTCCAGGCCCTCTTAAGGTTTTTCTTTTAAATACAATTTGGTTTACTAACTCTCTGGTTAAGGAATCTAATCAAAATTTCTTTTTTATTAACTCTCTGACATCTCAAATCTAGCTGTCTCAGTTTTTGATCTGTTTTCTACCATGTACTTGCCACTTATCTTAAAAGGGCTTTTTACCAACACAATTAGCTCTTCACCTTCACCTTCACCTTTTCTGGTTTTCTCTTGCTGTCTGATAGGATCATCTGGGAGGAAATTGTTCGATATAACTTTTACAATTTGAATAGAAGAAAATACATCCTTACGAGATTTTACATAAAATGATTTTTTTTTGTAATGTATCACAAAACCTTAGTGTATGCTTAAATTTTGATAGAGATAATGAAATGTCAGATGATTCTTTTTGTTTATCCAAATCTTTGTGTGAAATGTGACTCCGTATATGTGCTAGTTGGAGGTAACAAGTAACAACTACAGAAACCTTATTCATACCTTTGTGTGGTAGAAAGACGGTAACCTATGTTGCTCAGATTCTTCAAAATGTCGCGGCACCAGTATTGGATCCTCCAAAAATGTATTACGTTGGAGAATCTGACACACCTGTCAGCATTTTTGAAGAGTCAGAGCAACAAGTAACCAGTGAAATTATTAGGATGAAGGGTCCTACAGCTAGCAGAATGACAAATTAACAAAAGTTAAATGCATTCTAATACTCCCTCCGTTTCAAAAAGAATGACCTCGTTTGACTTGGCACGGAGTTTAAGAAAATAAAGAAGACTTTTGAATCATGTGGTCATAAATTAAAGTTGTGTCAAATGTACCAAAATGCCCTTTAATCTTGTGGTCTTAAACATGCCACGTGGAAAGTTGGAATTAAAGTATTGTCAAAAAAGTAAAGGGTCATTCTTTTTGAAACTGATTAAAAAGGAAAGTAGGTCATTCCTTTTTTAACGAAGGGAGTAATAGATTTGGGGTTGTCTTCCCATGTGCACGCTCTCTTCTCGTTAATAGCATTTCTCCTATTACTATGACTACCATTTTTCTAGTCACATCTACTGTCTTTATTGTTCTCCTTTTGTTTTCTTGTTAAAAGTATACATATTTCGTTACTTTTTTTTTTCTTGATAACCAAAGTGTTTGTTAGCTTTTCAAAAAGCAAAAGCAAAAATTTTCCGTTAAGGGTGGTGTGTTGCAACTTGCAAGGCCTTGCAGAATGGATAGTGCAGATTCAGTATCCCCCTTTGGGCCTCCACTGAAATGTACTTATCTTGGCTGGGCCATATCGTATTTTTATGGGCCTGCCTTGTTGATTCTGTACTTACTACTTACTAGGCTAGTGCTACTTTTTGTTGCCAGCCAAGATTATACTACTACTTTTAGAGGGATAGTTATCAACATGTACCTTTCGGCCATCTAGTTTACCAATAATATGCATAGGTATGCATATAATATGTACAGAGTGTACAGGTAGTGTATATTTTATATTAATATATAATATAGTATAAAATATTCACTACCTGAACACTATATACATATTTTGTAAATTAGACGCCCCAAAGGTGTTGGGCTGTAATTTTCTCTTTTTTAGACTCTTTTCCGGTGCATGTTGACTATATTCATTATGCGAATACCGCCTCACGTTATCTATCCCTTCTCTTAAACTTGAAATATGTGCCAAAGTAGTGTTGTTTATTATAAGTTGCTACATTTTATAACATGAGTGTGGATTTTCAGACAGTGGAGATAAAAGTGAAGATGGACTGTGAAGGTTGTGAGAGGAAAGTGCGAAGGTCTGTTGAGGGAATGAAAGGAGTTTCGTCCGTGACAATAGAGCCCAAACAACACAAGCTCACAGTAGTGGGCTATGTGGATCCAGAGAAAGTTGTGGCTCGTGTGGCCCATCGCACAGGTAAGAAGGCAGAGATTTGGCCTTATGTTCCATATGACGTTGTTGATCATCCCTATGCACAGGGTGTGTATGATAAGAAGGCTCCTGCTGGGTACGTACGAAGAGATGATTTCCAAACTAACCAGCTCGCACGTGCTAGTTCTACTGAAGTTCGCTATACTACTGCCTTCAGCGATGAGAATCCGGCAGCCTGTGTGGTCATGTGAACTAAAATATTGCTGCTACTATGTTTACTTAATTATGAAATCTTGTATCATAGTACTCTGTTATTGTTAAATTTGTATTGGTTTTGTCAAGTTCCTACTTTAAGTTTTGATCATAGTGCTCTTTCTGTTGAAGCTATGGACTGCTAAAAGACTTGTCATGCTTGTACTGTATTGTTAAATCGATGAATATTCTGTTCTCGGAAGATTGGATGGGACTGGAATGCGCTAAATTGAGTGTTTTGTTTTTTTTGTTTTTTTGTCACAAACCATAGATTGAGGAGTAAGGGAAGTTTAATTGAATGTTTATGAATGTGAGATTTGTTAGATTCAAACTGTGACGTGATATCTTGGTCATTGAACTATCTCTTAGCAATTGCTGCTGCTTCCATTGACAAAAAAGCAATTGTTAACACTGTTATGACATGTAGGTGTCCAATATTGAGTTGTATGTTATATAACTGTTGGATTTTCAGATTGCCGCTTTTTGTAAAGTAGCTTTGCATGCCAAACTTTTGGTTTGAGATTGTTTCTTTATACAACTCTAGAGGGAATGTTAGGTTGGAAAGTAAAAGAGTGATGGAATGTTTGGTGTGAGATTGATAAACTTTTCTGAGGAGTGAGTGATGGAATTCAATATTGGTTACTTTTAGCCCGATATAGTTATGGAGTTTCAGTTGTTGAATTTGAAATCCCACGACTTCAAATACAAAATTGAAAAGCGGCTAGTGAACATTATAATATTGCCTACCTATTTATTTGGTACTGATTGCTTTGCCAAAATCTGGGCCTAGGTGATATGGATAGTCAGTAATTGTTTGAGCACTCATGTGACAAATTTAAGCACTTAACATCACGTCCAAGCAGATAGAAAAGACTACTCATTTTTGCTCGATTTATTATGTTTACACAACCAATTTCACCTTATTTTAGGAGGTTACTTTTTATTTTTCAAAATTCTGATTAGCTAAAAATAAAAAAGGTTATATCCTTTATTTGTCTGTATCTTATCTTCAGCGTACAGGTATGGATTTATGTAAAACATGAACTCTACAGGTATGGATTTATATAAAACATGAACTCTAATTAGTCCAGTAAACTCTAATCAATCAGTAAAAGGTTAAATTATAATCAAGAAGTCAACTTAAATAGCCACCTGCCAAAAAAAAAAAGCCAGCATATGTATAATATGTATTCATATAATTATACACGTATAATAATATGTATAGTTTTTAATATATAATCAACCTATATATGTATGTTGGCTAGTCATATAAATATTTGTGGTCGAATGGCTATATGTGTGTGTGTAGTTTTCATTCCTTCATATTTGTTATGAACTATTTTGTCAAGTTGGATGTATTATTAATAATTATGCAACTAAAAGTGCAAATTGTACCACTTGTGACAATACAACTTGGAAGTTGCAAATTGTATCTTAGTTATATCTTAGTTGTATCTAGTTGTATACAAGTTGTATCTATATATATAAAAATTTCTTTCACTGTCAAGTTGGATGTATTATTAATAATTATGCAAATGCTCATATTTAGCTGTAGATCATAATCGATTTCAAATAAGATAATCCTTGAAAAGGATAAGGAACAACTGATCATAATAAGGAAAGAATGTGCTTTTGAAGAGCTTACGACATAACACTTCATGAAACCTTATGAGAGGTTTAGGTACCTGAAAATAATGAAGTGATGAGATCTCAAAATGTTATGTCACATTGCGAACCAATACAAAATTATATATTGTCAACGATATCTTTGATACAATATGACACAGTATTGTAAAGGGGTTGTGAGGATCTGAATTCTACGTTTATTTAAGCATGATGGCGTAGAAATATTTATCAAGTGACATGGATGCATCTTGGTAAGCATAAAACTTATTTAATTTGCTGTCCGGACACTAGAAGATGTCACACATAAAATGATTGAATATTGTCACTTGACAAACTGAAGGATTCAAAATGCCTGAAGCATATAAAAGTTTCTGAGAAACTTGTTTACAATCCTTATAAGGGGTAAAATGATGATTTGAATATTATTCGAATTCTTAGAGAGTTTTCAAAAGTGATAAATTATCTGGTGAAAGAAGTTGAAATGGGAAACATGCAGAATTGGATTGGGCATGAAGTATCATATCTTGTGCAATTGATGCATTTATACATCTTGCTATAACTATGAGCATGATATAGTTTTACTCCTACATGGGGATAGTAAAGTAAGATCACTTGCATATTGTAAATAAAAACCCTTGTGTGGATGTGTTTATCCTAACAAATATTGTTAATCTTTTGAATATACAAGATATTCATATGATCGATATAAGAATTCGCTATAGACATATTATCTATTGCCATGAAGGTTTACTGTCATACCATGCTATTTTACATGATAGTTTAATCATGTTGAGATAATAGTTATTCATGAAGCAAGCCGAGAATCATGCATGACCCAACTAAAGGGAAGATTCATAAAGGAGAAACAATGAAGCACATTTCACCAAAAGCTTTTCTACACACATGAACTCCAAAGGAATGGTGATATCAACGTGTTACAGATTCGTTCGAGTGATAATATGATTGATTCATTCACAAAATATCTACCTAATGCAACTTTCGAGAAGATGATGCACAAGATTGAAATGTGAAGATTCAAGTTCTGTATTGATGTTCTCATCAGGGGGAGTTAATACGCGTTGTACTCTTTTTCCCTCACAAAGTTTTGTCCCCACTGGGTTTTCCTTGTAAGGTTTTTAATGAGGCAACACTAAGGGCGTATTACAAAATATGTGTACTCTTTTTTCTTCACTAGGCTTTTTCCATTGGGTTTTTCCTAGTAAGGTTCTAACGAGTTATTAAACATCCAAGGGGGAGTGTTATGAACTATTTTGTCAAGTTGAATGTATTATTAATAATTATGCAACTAAAAGTGCAAATTGTACCACTTGTGACAATACAACTTGCAAGTTGCAAATTGTATCTTAGTTGTATCTAGTTGTATACAAGTTGTATCAAGTTGATCAACTTACACTATTATATATTATATATTGAGTGACAAAATTTTCTATAAATAGGAAGTTTTGCCTTCTTATTTGATATACCAAGAAGTGAAGAAATAAAATCTCTCACAAGCATCTCTTCTATACTTTTCTAGCTTTCTTAATTATTATGTTCTTGATATATTATATATTATATATTATTTTATAACAATATTGTATTTCTTAAGATTATATAGTTATGTAAAACTCTCTGTTTTGTACTATGAGCAACACAAGTGAAATTCCAAAAAGTTGGACCTTACTACAACAGGCCCAAATCCATTAGAGCAGTACTTATAACAATGATTTTCCAACCGCCATTCCCAAAACTCCATTTTCCATTTTTGGCGGGAAACATCAAACCCTCATTCTTTCTCATCACCAACAACAATGGCAGAAGAAGAAATGGAGGCGGCGGCGGCCGGAGAAACTGAACAAGAGGTGGAAGAGGAATTCGCCGTTTGGAAGAAGAACACGCCGTTACTGTACGACCTTGTCGTCTGTCATGCCCTTGAATGGCCTTCTCTCACCGTTCAATGGCTTCCGTCACCCACCGTCGATGACGGTTCCTTTGCTGTACACAAACTCATTCTCGGAACTCACACCTCCGATGATTTCCCTAATTACCTCATGGTAGCAAATGTCCATCTTCCCCGTAATCCTGCTTCAGGAATTGAACACAATCTCATGAATCCTCAGATCCCTAAGGTCTGTTGCTCCTTATAATTTGTTAAACTACACTATTATTTACAATTATTTCTTCTCCAAATATGTTAAACTGCACTACTAATTGTGTAAAAAATAAAAACTACTTGCAGTTAGTTATTCACTGTTTAAATGTTTCTTTCCCCTCCATTTCGCATTGTTTTGTTGTTATTATTGCTCCCATATCTGTATCCCCGTCCGCAAACTGTTTGGCAGGTTTTACTAAAGCTGAGGGTCTACCAGAAGTAGCCTTTGTATCTCTATGAGATAGGGGTAAGGTCTGCGTGTACTCTATCCTCCCCAGATCCCACTTGCGGGATTACACTGGGTATGTTGTTGTTTTATTAGGAGTGATGGATGTGGTAATTGTCTTATACTTTGATCATATTTAAAATACATTTTCATTGAGACATGCATAAATTCGCGTTGCGTAATGCATATGTGTATGTATATGAACTGTTTGATGAAATATCCAAATTAAGAAAGTTCGCTGTTAATGGATTAATTTGTGTGTTGATGATGCCTATTGGTGTTCATATGAGGATGTTTTATCTGAAATTGTGTTTTTCTAGTGTTAAGACTTTTGAATAAATTGGTCGATTAAGTTTTTCTAGTGTTCACAGGTAGAGATAGTGCAGAAGATTCATGTTGATGGAGAAGTGAATAGGGCGAGATGTATGCCACAGAAGCCAGCTGTAGTTGCAGCAAAGACTAGTAGCTCTGAAGTTTATGTCTTTGACTCTACTAAACAGCCACTTGATCACGAAGGGGGATCTTGTAACCCTGATGTTAGGCTTAGAGGGCATGATAAAGAAGGTTATGGCTTGTCCTGGAGCCCATTTAAAGAGGGTTTTCTTTTGAGTGGTTCAAATGACCGTAAGATTTGTTTGTGGGATGTATCTGCAATGCCTCAAGATAAAGTGCTTATGGCCCATCATACATTTGAGGTAATTTGATTTGTGCTTTTTGCCCATCACTGTCGAGATGTGCTGATTCAACTGAGTTACTTTTTTTGATTCTGGAGCTGAATACTCACTGTGGCAGATACGATATTAATTCCGGTGTTTTTGTATCTAGGAGCATGAAGATGTAGTTGAGGACGTGTCGTGGCATCCAAAGAATGAGAACCTATTTGGTTCTGTCGGAGATGATTGTCGTTTGATCATTTGGGACATACGCACAAAGAAATCCCAACACTCAGTTTTAGTGCACGAGAAAGAGGTCAGTGTCTTTAAATTCCATCTGCTTAATATTTTATTAACACTTTTTGATCTGTATTATTGAGATTGATCTTAACTATGATCATCTGATTGTTTGTTTCTGTGTTGTTATTCTGGAAGTCATTAGTACAATTCATGACTAAATTTCATAACGTCCTATACCTAATAATATCTGTAAATTTATTGCATCTCTCCTTAGCATTCCTCGACATATTTTACTTTTGAAACCTGATCATCCATAGACCATGCTCTAGGCATCCAATATGGTGTTAAGAGAAACATATGATGTGGAATAAAAAATAGATTGTTATTCATGACTCGTGTACAGTGTTACCTGAAAGGAAACACTCTCTTTATTGTATCGAAGAAACATTCTGAACTTTATCCATGACTCATGTAAAATGATAAATTGTTAAGAAACTAGATAAGGGGTCTTTTATACCTCTGAATGATATTCATTATAGCTATGAAAGCTTCATATGGAGCAATATGACAGGGCAGTTGAGATGTCATGAGTATTGAAACTAATGGCACCTCCAACAATGGTTATCCTTGGTATATTTTCTTGGTTCTGTTTATATCTGTTCAAAAGGTTAATTCTCTCACCTGCTTCACTTGCATTAATGAATTGCGAAATTAGAAAGTGCATAACATGTGCACCGTCTAAACAAATTTTTCTCAACATTTTTCCTGATGCAGTCTTGCTGATCTTGTTTTTCTTCCTCTCTCCAGGTGAATTATTTATCCTTCAACTCATATAATGAGTGGGTTCTTGCTACAGCATCATCAGATAGTACTGTTGGTCTGTTCGATATGCGAAAGCTGAGCCCTCCGTTGCACGTGTTTGGCAGTCATACGTATGTCCTATAGCTTATTTTGAGTCTCCAAATTTTGGTGTAGTCTATTTTTTTGAGTCACTCCATTATCTTATTGGCTTGTTGACTATGCAAATCACAGTTTGCTGATGCTCGTCCACTGTAATGATTGACTTATTAATATTTGGATCCCTAGTATGCAACACAAAACTCATTATCTGGGTGTCCCTTATGACGAAACAAAGAACATGCGAAAACTATGAAGTATCTGCCAAATCTACTTGTAATGGTGCAGTTCTTTCATCATTGTTGAATAATTTTGACTTTGTATGTACACGTAAAATGGTCAAAGCTATTGTTGCTTTTGACCCCTGCTTATGCCCTTCTTCAGCTAATTCCTAGTTTCTTTGATGACATTGCATGAGAATGCAGTGTAAATTCTATTCAGTCCCAATAGCTGAAGATTCTTGATTCTCAGGCCTTAGCCTTGTCCAGCAGTTGTTCTCGTTATTCTCATGCATTCTGCTAAAATGTGATAACTGCCCTACATTTCGTTTCTACAAGATGAAGCTTTTCTCACTAAACCTTAATGATTTCTTTTGCAGGGATGAGGTATTCCAGGTAGAATGGGATCCTAATCATGAGACTGTACTGGCATCTTCAGGTGGTGATAGAAGGTTGATGGTCTGGGATCTTAACAGGTACCTCATGCATGAAATAAATTCTACAGCGCAAACCTTGGTGATCGTTAAAATTTAATAAGAAATAATGGTGATAATGACCAAAGAAAGTATGGTTTACATTTAACTGACGAAACAAAATTGTTGTTTCTTTTGGATTATCAGGGTGCTGTTTTTTTAAGGCCCCTCTTCATTTACTCACATTCTACTTGAATAATAATTGCTTTTATTTGGTTTTATTTCTTCAGGATTGGTGACGAGCAATTGGAAGGAGAAGCTGAAGACGGCCCCTCAGAACTTCTTTTCTCTCATGGCGGTCACAAAGCAAAGATATCTGACTTTTCATGGAACAAGAATGAGCCATGGGTCATTTCAAGTGTGGCCGAAGACAACTGTGTCCAAGTCTGGCAGATGGCTGAGAGCATCTACCGTGAAGATGATGACAATGGCGACTGCTGAGTGTCCCAATTCTAGATGTTAATTTTTTTTTGGGCATTTTCTCCATTAGTTGGGAGGCCATTGTAATCGTCTTCACATGTATGAACTAGAAGAGGTGCTTCATTGCATATCAACTTTATTAGGTGCAGAATTGTTAGGTAGAAGAGTACCGTTGATATGTAATTGGATGTGGGATTGCATGTTAACTTCAATTATAAGGAGGAGGATTAATACTGAATCCATGTGCGAGCCACTTGTACTGGTGCCGCTAGACTGTAAATCATGGTGGTTTGAAGTCACATGCTTTTATTATAGGTCTCGTACTCTTGATTAGTGAACATCATCTTGTTCAATCTAATGGCTTCTGCTAATGTTCCTACCTCAGTATGAACTTGGTAGGGCGTGATTTACGCTTTAGAAATCTACCTGGTGCAAATTTGAATAAAGCAGAGGCCTGTCTAAACCAGATACCGCTGTAAGAGATGAGTTTTGGACAATATGCAGAATCTCATTGATGATAACACTTTCAAAATTATATGTTCAGGTGTCACATCCAGCATTTGATACATCACTTACAACAACCACACACTAATCTCAATACATCACCCAGCTTTTTCAGAAAAATTAAAATATTAAGCTTCATGGTACCCAATGAGCCAACAGCAGGTTGTCAACAAACCTACCCGTCTGCTTGCTCCAAATATTCCCAATTGTCCACAATAGATCCATCGAAGCAAAAAGTAATTTAAACACAACCAACCATCACTCTTGAGTAGATCTCAATTCCTAGTGTATAATGTGAAGTTGCAACATCAAATTCAAAATTCTCGCATGTACGTAAAAAGAGGGAAACAGATTTTGTTATTCCCCAACTCCCCTTTCCCCTAGACACATAAAAGCGGACCAAAACCAAACATAAAACGGGAGAAAAAAGAGGTTATACGGAACACAAAATATTTCACCAATCATGGTTTCTACTTCATGAGATTTTTTGTACCTCCTGCAGCTCAAACTACTGAACAAACCCATGTGGTGCCACAAGTAATACTAAGGGAACAGAAACTGAGAAAACAAGCAACTGCACTTGCAATAATTTGTCAAGAATGTTTCAATTTTGCCACTCTTGACATCAGAACCACGAGCAATAAAAAAAGCCACCATCTATTCCAAGTTTAGCAGTTTCAAATTCACATAATACAAGAGCGAGAACTGTCAATTTAGAAAATCCATCAGCAAGAGGCGAGATATTCATCAAAGATCAAAGAATGAATAAATACAACAGTGAGGAATAAAGCTTCCAGATCTTCACAGAAAACCACAACTCTTGGTATCCTCTTCATGAGTTCTGCTAGCTATATTCGTTCGGTTGTTTCTGCTTTACATGACTGTTGATAAACAACTGACACTCAGCACCTACTAGGACACCAACTCAACAGCAGGAAGAAGATTCTCAATTTGAACTCAGTAAAGTATAGAAACTGGGACAAATCTCAAGAGAGGGCACATAATAAAACATACTTATTCTCAAGAACAAAGATGCTCTTCTTAGAAATTCATCAACTTGCTGTTGTTGAACGTGTGCCTCCTGAAAAAAGCAAAGCAAAGATCAATATAAAGGAGGACAACCAGGAGGGTGAAACGCCAAACTAAGTCGTCATTCTACACTGGGACATCAACGCGTTTATCACTCAGCTCATTGAAAGTAAAGTCAAGCTTGAAGCTACTGGTTCTTTTGGCCCAAACCCGATTAAAATCACACTTTCACTTAATTATATAAATGTCATCAACCAATCAATAGCATAGATGCTTAGAAACTGCTATGTTAACAGCCACTGCAAGATAAATGGATCTTTCTTTTATCTACCATCTGCCAATTTTAATTAACCTCGATGAAATTAGAAAAAAAAGGAACCTTTTTTGGTCAAATATCAAGGACAAAAGTTCTGGCAAAGATACCATAAGCCACCCAAGATCTCAGAGACTCCTTTCGGATCAAGAAGATTTCACTTACTATTTCAGTTCACCAATTTCAGAGTGAAATCAAACACACAGAGATTCCTTTTATGGCATTAATGGAACTAACAAAGTTTACAAGCTACATATAAGGTACAATAAAGTTGCAAACTTTAGCATTTTAAATTCTCCATCATCAGAATTTTAGAATTTCAGTCAAAGATAAATATGTCTGGACACTAATCAAGCTGATCAAGTTTTTTTCCCCTTTCTGTAATAAGGTATGCCAAAACTTTTATTCACATGGCCCCTTATACACACTATTTGCAGTAGCATACCAGACACCTTACAATTCTTTTACCTACTCAGTAACTCTGGGACTGGATGGAATCAACATATTCTTCCAAATCATCTACTAAATCCAACTTACACCAAAAACAAAAAGATTTATACAGTTTTCTGAAGGATGTGCTGGTGTAGTTTATCTTCAAAGCGTTTTTTGATTCTACTCTTTCCAAAAGAACCAGATTCTGCACCACAGAATTGTGATCCAGAGTCCAGACTGACTTGAACTTTTTGCTTGTCCTCACTCCATATTAGCAGGTACTACCACAGCTAGTTTTTCTTTAGAATACTTATATTTAGCTACAAGCAACCAGATTCGGCACGACAGCATTGTGACCCAGACTTTCTTGAACTTTTTCCTTGTCTTCATTCCATATTAGCAGGTACTACCACAGCTAGTTTTTCTTTAGAATACATATATTTAGCTACAAGCAACCAGATTCTGCACGACAGGATTGTGACCCAAACTTTCTTGAACTTTTTCCTTGTCTTCATTCCATATTAGCAGGTACTACCACAGCTAGTTTTTCTTTAAAATACAAATATTTAGCTACAAACAATTAATAGGGACTTGAGGAAGGCCCAGAAACACTTAGCTAATATTGGATATTCGGGAATGGTATCAGAATTTGCATCATTCCTACTTAAATACCAATAATTTAAAGTTCAGATGTACTTGAACACCATAATTATATCAATAAGAAAAAATGTCTAGATGTACTTGATATCAGTGCAAAGGTACTTATAAATTGTTTTATAATGACAACTATTTTATGCCAAATTTTTATTAAATATCTGTCAGAATTAGACCGAAATTAGATGATTGGACTCTCGTTACTCGGAACCCCTTCCAACTTTTTCTTTTCTGTTTCTTGTTCAGAAATTGAGGGAGTGCTATTAAGCATGCCAATGTTTACCCTTTTCATTTATTTGAAAATCATATAAACTATAAAGTACCACTACCAATAAAATCCCCTATATACACACAAAGTATACATTTTATATACACACGCCAACACATAGATAGCCCCCTCCCATGTTCCCCGCTGCCGGAAGCTAAACAAGGATTAACAATGGCCTTCATCAAAGTCCAGAAGACTAAGGCTTACTACTTTAAGCATTTCCAGGCTAAATTCAAGGGACGAAAAAGAGGGGAAAACTAACTACAGAGTCATAGTAGCCTGATCATTCAGGACAAAAACAAGTACAACATTCCAAAATATCGTTTAAATTTTCCAATTTACTAACAAGGATTGGGTTATAAGGATTGAGTTATAGTCCAAACCTGCTACAAGTGTAAGACAATGGAGATAGCTTTTACAGTGAATTGTGATTTGCATGATGCTGAGTAGAAGCAAAATTACAATTGCATTTTACCCATTTTAAAAAAATAACGATGGCTTTTCTGCTGGACGAATAAGCAGTTCTGGATTTCTGTGTGTGCGTTTTTCTTTCGCGTGGGAAGGAAGGGGGTTGACTAATATTGGGCTATTGGCAAATTACAATGGCATTCCTAATGATGTTTGTGTAGTGCACTACTGCAATTAATTAATTCATTTGGTTGTTGGTGATGAAGGAGTTCTTGAGAAAGTACTCGATAGCTTTGGTGTTGGTTGAAGGTGGTTGTCGGGGGAGGCGTAAAGTGGAGAGGGCTCCGCGGTGGTCGAGAAAAATGGGAAAAATAATTAGGCTCCTCTATGTGTCACTCTGTTATGTTGGTAGGGTATGATGACCGAGGAAGTAGGAAGGGGGAAGACGGAGGAAGAAGATGATGCTATAAGAGAGGAAATGTTGGTATTTTCTGATTACGCCCTAGTTTTAAATGGGTAACTGCGCTCATGTGACTAAAGGACAATGCTTAGTGAAGTTAAGTTATAAAATAGTTAACATAGTCCAATTTTCAGATATATAAACTTTTAACAGAAAATGCACATCAATTTACCTCTTCTCTTGCTTCGACCAGTGTTGGCAGTAGGCGTGCTATTACCCACAGTACATCCAGGAGCCTCCTCCAGTTCAGAGGTTTGATTACCGAAGCATTGAAGAGTCTCAAATTCACAGTTGTTGAAGCCTTGTCCATTTAATACAGTGCCGTCTGAGCTTTTACCTTCTGCACCTGGGTGGAGGCAATAAACCTGATCATCACATTGTAGGTTGCAAGAGTTCACCACATATGCTCCAGGAAAGTTAGGGTTAACTATTTGCTGATATGCATTGCCACTCTTCATGGGCTTCTGGTATGGAAATGATCCAATTTCCCCTTCAATCCTTCCCCGTATATCCACGAGCAAGCACTTGAGCCTAGCAACCTCCGCTTCCAATACAGCCTGACCCTGCAGCCTCTTCAACAGCTGCTGATTTATAGCCCTCAATCTCACAACTTCATCCTCTAATGAAGCAGCCCGAGCCTTCTTTTTCTCACGATACTTACGAACAGCCTCCTTATTACCCACCGGGCGTTTCTTTCCTTTATTCTCTGCAGACTCTGCAGTATCATCGCTGGGATTCTTATCGTCCTCCGAGGTAGGCACAATTTTGGTGTGAACATGATAACAAGTGTGTGTGTGAGAGTTATCAGGACCAGGGGGGTTACAAGTATGTGCATGAGTACAAGCATGCGCATCCTTGAGCATCTCATTGAAAAAACTGTCCATGGAGCTACTAAATTCACCAAAATTCGAACTTGATAACATTTCTTGATTAGAAATTTCCAGCTCCCCGTCAGCCATCACAGAAACCTCAAAGTAACCAAATTGGTCAAAATCTGCAGTAAAACACTAGCAATTCAGAAAACCCTCTACGCAATTTTCATACCTCATTCAAACTATGGTAAAAACTTAACTACTAGGCATAAAGTTTTCAACTTTAGCATAAAAAGTAGGAAATTTACAATTTTGGAAAAAACCCAAATATTGAAATTGAAATTCAAGATTTGGGTCAAAATCAATTAGCTTAAAAGAGACAACCCACCCCACCAAATCAATCACTCATTTTCAATAACAGACAAAGAAAACCCATGGATACAAATTCTTCCAAATCAATAACAAAGCAGTAAAATTGAATTGAAATCCTCAAAATTAACTGAAAAAGAGACAAAAAAGAAAGCACTTACAGTGAAGAAGCTGCGTGAAAAGGAGAGAAAATGGGGTCAGGAGAAAAAGAAGAAGAACCCTAGAAAAGGCTAAAAAGGGTGAATTGTTTTAATGGCGGAAAAAGAATGGAGGAAAAAAGAGAAGGGGCCACTCGTCAAGATTCCAACAAATACACATGCGCGCGCATCTACACAAATCTACTGCTTTGGCTGCTGCAAAATTGACCGCCGTCTCTCTATACCTCCTTCTGGAAATCTCATAGACCAAATTTGTTATTTATACTTATTTGAGGGGCCGATTGTAATTATTATTTTTTATACACTATGAATTGACGGTGCACAATCAAGTGTACTTTTTTGGGGCACTTGGTAGTTTCTATGTTTCAATTTGTGCGACTTCAATTAACATTTGTGTAAAATAAACTTGGATATCTAAAAATTATATACTCTCTCCGTTTCAAAAAAATGACCTATTTTTTTGTCTGTTTTAAAAAGAATAATCCTTTTCTTTTTTAGCAATACTTTAATTTCAACTTTCCATATGACATGTTTAAAATCACAAGATTAAAGGACATTTTGGTACATTTGACACAACTTTAATTTATGATCATATAATTCAAAAGTCTTCTTTATTTTTCTAAACTTCGTATCAAGTCAAACTAAGTTATTCTTTTTAAAACGATGGCAGTAAATGTTATAAAATAAAGACAACACAAAAGTAAATGAGAACAAAAGAGGGGGAGAACACTATTATATTCCTTTCAGTTCACTATATTCGTATATATAATATTCCATTCGTTTAAAAAAAAATGATGTATTTTTTTTAGTCTGTTTAAAAAAGAATGACTCTTTTGTTATATTTTAATTCCATCTTTCCACATGACATATTTAAGACCACAAGATTAAAGGGCATTTTGGGACATTTGACATAACTTTAATTTAATATTTACCACAAGATTTAAAAGTCTTCTTTATTTTTTTAAACTCCGTATCAAGTAAAAATAGATCATTCTTTTTTTAACGGAGGGAGTACATTAGTAGAAGGGAGGGAGATTTATCGGGATGAAAACTTGAGCACAAAGTATTTTTTTTGGGCCCACAAAACTTTGATATAAAAGTTTTCTACTTAGGCAAAAAGCTTGGCCAATTACTTGGGCTCAAAGGATGGAGACATCCAATTATCTAACAGTCCCCCTTGAATGTCTATGTAATACACAATGTTTGCTGCCTCATTAAAAATCTTACCACGAAAATTTAGTGGGATAAAATCTTGGTTAAGAAAAAAAGAGTACAACACGTATTTTACTCCCCCTGATGAAGACCCCAATTCAAATGGTTCAGTTTTCGAATTTCAATCTTGTGTACCATCTTCTCAAGAGTTGAAGTTGGTAAAGATTTAGTGAACAAATCTGCTAGATTGTCGCTTGAACGGATTTATTGTACATCAATGTCACTATTCCTCTGGAGATCATGTGTGAAGAATTACTTTGGCGAGATGTGCTTAGCTCAATCTTCTTTTATAAAGCCTTTCTTTATTTGGGATATGCATGCAGCTTTGTCTTCACATAGGACTGTGGGTACCTTAATATCACGCTTCAATTCACATTTCTCTTTGATGAAATGTATCATCGATCTCAACCATACACATTCGTTACTTGCTTCATTAATAGCTATTATCTCAGCATGATTTGAAGAAGTAGCAAAAATAGACTGCTTTGTAGATTGCCATGATATAGCAGTACCTCTGTATTTAAACACATAACCTGTTTGAGATTGAGCTTTATGTAGGTCAGATAAATAACCTGCATCTGCATGACCAACAAAATCTACACTATCTTTGTTAGTATAAAATAAACTCATATCAATAGTCCCTTTAGATATCACAATATATGCTTAACTCTGTTCCAATGTCTACGTGTAGGGGAAGAGATATACCTTGCTAGTAAATTAACTGAAAATGCTATATCAGGTCTTGTCGCGTTAGCAAGATACATAAGTGTACCAATAGCACTGATATATGATACTTCAGGACCAAGAATCTCTTCGTCCTTTTCTGGAGGTCGGAACGGGTCTTTACTCACTTCAAGTGATCGAACAACCATTGGAGTACTTAATGAATGTGCTTTGTCCATGTAAAATCTTTTTAATACCTTCTCAGTATAGGCAGATTGGTTGATGAAGACCCCGTATGCTAAATGTTCAATTTGTAGACCAAGACAAAGTTTTGTCTTTCCAAGATCTTTCATCTCAAATTCTTTATTTAGATATTCAATTGCCTTTTGGACCTCTTCTAGAGTTTCAATGAGATTTATGTCATCAACATAAACAACGAGCATAACAAACTTTGATGTTGTTTTCTTAGTAAAAATACAAGGACAAACGACATCATTTCTATAACATTCATTTATCAAGTACTCACTAAGGCAATTATGCCACATACACCTTGATTGTTTTAAATCGTATAACGATCTTTGTAATCTGATTGAGTAAATTTCTCGAGATTTTGAACTATATGATTCAGGCATCTTTAATCCTTCTGGGATTTTCATCTATGTTTCATTATCAAGTGACAATTCAATATTCAATACGTGACATCTTCTAGTGTCTGGACTGTAGGCCAAATAAACTTTATGCTTACCAAGAAGCATATTTCACTTGATAATTATTTCTACGTCGGCATGCTTAAATAAACGTAGAATTCAGATCCTCATAATCTTGTACAACATTGCATGCTATATTGTACTAAAGATATCGTCAATGAAATATTTAAATTGGTTCATAATGCGATATAACTTATTGAGATCTCACAACCTCATTATTTTTCTTAGGTACATAAACCTCTCCTGGGATTTATGAAGTGTTATGTCGTATGCTCTGCTCTTATCATTTGCTCTATTATTTTATTTGGAACCGATTGGTCTACCATGCTTCATGCATGTTGTAGACTCTGTCCTTCAGGGACACACAATAGGAGCATCTACAGCTAAATATGAAATCAATTTTAGGCCAGCGAATGCTTCTAACATTTGACTTGAATTATCTTTTAAATGAGGATCGAGCTAACGATAATTCATAACGTATTTCTTAGCGGCTTATTATCTCCCCCTTATATTAGAAAAACTAACATATACTCCAACCTATTTTGGAGAATCCATCTTTATGCATCTTGGTATATCCATTAATCATATATCGCACATCAAAAAGTTATTAGATGAAAAATATATGGTTCCTGACCCTGAACCAATTGAGATGGAGGAATTGATCATAATTTATTGGTCTAATGCATACAAGTGCTATTGTATGCAACATATCATATTTAAGACCAACACATGATGTCTTGTTCTTATAAGCAATGGTTTAGCTATTTATCAGAGGCATTCAATGCCAAACCAGCTTGAATATGACCAACATTATCAAGATCAATTGTCTTGATTACACAATCTGGAAATCATGCTCTTAACTCAATTTAATTGAGCAAGCAATTCTATGAATGTCAAACTGCAGGTTGACGATAAACGTACATGTGACTACCTTATGGGTGCATCATATCACATGACAGGCGAACGGACCCTTATTCACCTTTTATACTTTCCAGAATTTAGAGGATTCAGTCCCAACTTTAGCTGGTTCAATCAACTTGTCATGATAATAAGCAATAATTCTTGAAGAATCTTCTAGTTTTTCAGTATATGTCTAACACTCAATATGCACATCTTCGGGATGGCAAAATTATTCATGCCAATAGATAAAATTATTTGAACTAGTAAACTCTAAGTTTACCATGACATATGTTATTTACTCAAGTAAATTTCAAAGTTCTACTACTTCGAGAGTAGTTTGCACTACTGTACAACCTTACTACTTCAGGAGTAAATTGCAGCGCATTTATTACTTTGGAGTAAATTTTAGATTTACTACTTCAAGAATAAATTTCAGATTATTACTTCAGGAGTAAATTTTAAAGTTCTACAATCAATTACATAAATATCCTCACGATTGATCATTGATCCAAATAAAATTTAAGGAGTATCCGTATATTTTTTAAGATGAAAATATAAACAAAGTAAACGTTATAGTATTAATAGAAAACAACATATTATACAAAACTTTATTTATTTATGTGGATAGAGAAACACAACTAACAGGATCGTAAACTAATACAAGTAACAGAAAAGTAAAATACTTAGACTATTACAGATTTTTCACCGACAAGGTGATCTATGTTTCCTTCAGGGAGTTCAAAAAAATCTGCAATATCTAAATGCATTGGCTCAATATTATCTTCAGAGATAAAGTATGCTTCTGCATTATTATCCATCTCCTTCAGGGATGCTTGGTAAAGATCAACTAGGTACCTTGACGTACGACAGGTACGTGATCAGTGCCCCTTTTTCTCCACATCAATAACATCTATTTTCTGAATTATTTCTTTGTACCGTTTGAATCTTTTCACCCTCTTCTTACACTGCCAGTGAAGAAGGTTATTATTTGGTGCAAGATGATCACTATGATTGAAATTTCTTCCTCGACCATGACCACAACTACGACTGAGCCAGGACCTTTTTCACGCTTGTATTGGTGAAAATTTGCAGCATTCACTTCAGGGAATGGAGCAGTACGAGAAGGTCGACTTTCATGGTTTTGCATCAAAAGATCATTATGTTGTTCAGCAACAAGAAGATGCGAAATTAATTCAGAATACTTTTTAACTCTCATTTCTCGGTATTGCTGCTGCAGGAGCATACTCGAGGCAGGAAAAGTGGAGAATATTTTTTACAGCGTATCATGATTTGTGATATTTTCTCCGCATAAATTTAAATGTAATTTAATTCTAAATATGACAGAATTATACGCAGTTATATCTTTAAAATCTTGTAATCTCAAAAGGGTTCATTCATAATGTGCTTGTGGACGAACGACCATCTTCAGGTGGCCATATCTTTCTTTTAAATTATTCCACAATATAAGTGGATCCTTAACAGTGAGATATTTCATTTTTAAGCCCTCATCGAGGTGATGACGGAGAACTATTATGGCTTTGGCACGATCTTGATTAGATGTCTTATTTTTATCTTTGATGGTGTCTGTCAGACCCATCTCATCCAAATGGATTTCGGCATCAAGTGCCCAAGATAAGTAGGTTTTGCCCGATATATCTAGGGCAATAAATTCACGTTTAGATAGATTCGACATTATTTTTTAAAAAAATAAGTTCTTACCTTTAGTACCTATATTAGCTCGAGATGATAGAGACTCGTACTGACAATGTGTTATAAAATAAAGACAAAATAAAAGTAAATGACAAAGGAGAGAGGGGGGGAACACTACTATATTCCTTTCAGATCACTATATTCATATATATATATGTATATTACATTAGTAGAAGGGAGGGAGATTTATAGGGGTAAAAACTTGAGCACAAAGTATTTTTTTCGGACCCCACAAAATTTTAATATACTCCCTCTGTCCCAATTTATATGACACATTTTTTTTTAGTCAGTCCCCAAAAAAATAACATATTTCTATATTTGATAATAATTTAACTTTAAAATACCCACTTTACCCTTAATGAAATGATTTACAACCACACAAATATCTATGACTCATTTTAGACCACAAGTTTCAAAAGTCTTCCTTTCTTTCTTAAACTCCGTGCCAAATCAAAGTACATCATATAAATTGGAACGGAGGGAGTAAAAGTTTTCTACTTGAACAAAAAGCTTAGCCAATTAGTTGGGTTCAAACGATGGAGACATCCAATTATCTAACAATAAAGATATTGTATAAGTCATAATGTCATAAATAATGACATATTACTTTTATAGCAAGTTTTGTTTTGATTAATTTTGTCAAAGGTTTGAAAGGTATTTTAAGTGAAATAATTATTTTTGCGGACCTTTTTCTTCTCTGCGCATTTTTTTATGGAAAAAGTACATAAACTACCCACTAAAAGTAAATTAATTACCCTAATTTATCCCCATCCAAACATATAAAAAATAATAATTAGATGACAATAAAAAGTAATTTAGAAATATTAAATTCATTAGTTTATTTATTAAAATTTAAATTAATAGAAATATATATTTTAATTTTTGGTTAGATTATCTTTTTTTATTCATTTCTTATCAAAGATAAAATAAAATATAAATTCATCATAATAGATAGATATACTGCGGTGGTATCATTATGGACTGAAAAAAAATTCTCAATAATACTATGTTAGTAGATATACTCTAGTGGTATCATAGAGGTTTCACTAAAGGATTGAAGCAGACATTAATAATACCATGACGGTATATAGATATACTGTGATGGCATCATTATAGACTGAAGAAAATCTCAATGATACCATATCAGTATATATATATTGTGATGGTTTCATGGAGATATCACTGAAAGATTGAAGCAGACTTCAATGATACCATGACAATATATAGATATGGGGTAATGATATTAGTACGGGCTGAAGCAAACCCCAGTGATACCATGACAATATATAGATATTTGTGATAGTATCATTACAGACTGAAGAAAACCTCAATGATACCATGTCAGTATATAGATATATTGTGATAGTATCATGAAAGTCTCACAGAAGGATTGAAGCAAACATCAATGATACCATGATGGTATACATATATATTGTGATGGTATCATTACTGACTGAAGCAGACCTAAATGATACCATGCCGGTATATATATATATATATATATATATAGTGATGGTATCATGGAGGTTTGACTGAAGGATTGAAGCAGACAACAATGATACCATGATGGTATATAGATATACTGTAATGGTATCATGGATGTTTGACTAAAGAATTGAAGCAGACAATAATGATACTATGACGGTATATAAATATACTGTAATGGTATCTTGGAGGTCCCACTAAGGATTAAAACAGACACCAATGATACCATAACAATATATAGATATACTATTATGATATCATTACAGACTGAAGCAAACCTCAATAATACTATGTTAGCATATATATACTATGATGGTATCATAGAGGTCTGACTGAAGGATTGAAGCAAACATCAATGATACCATGACAATATATAGATATACTATGATGGTATCATTACAAACTAAAACAAATGCAATGATTCTATGTCAGTATATATATATATATACTGTGATAGTATCATGGAGGTCTGACTGAAGGATTGAAGCAAACATCAATGATACCATGGCAATATATAGATATACTGTGATAGTATCATGGAGGTCTCACTGAATGATGAAGCATACATCAATGACACCATGCCGGTATATAGATATATTGTGATGGTATCATGGAGGTCTCACGGAAGGATTGAACCAGACACCAATGATACCATGATAGTATATCTATAATATGTTATGTTGTTTTCATTACAGATTGAAGCAAACCTCAATGATACCATGTCAGTATATATATACTTTGATGGTGTCATAGAGGTCTCATTGATGGATTGAAGTAGAGATCAATGATACCATGACAGTATATAAATGTATTGTGATGGTATCATTGAGGTCTCACAGAAGGACTGAAGGATTGAAGCAGACATCAATGATACCATAACAGTATATAGTTATACTGTGATGGTATCATTACGGACTGAAGCAAATCCAATGATATCATGTCAGTGTATATATATTATGATGGTATCATAGAGGTTTAACTGAAGGATTGAAGCAGACATCAATGATACCACGACAGTATATAGATATACTGCGCTGGTATCATGAAAATTTCACTGAATGATGAAACATGGATCAATAATATCATGACGGTATATAGATATACTGTGATTGTATCATTATGGAATGAAGTAAACCCAATGATATCATGTCAGTTGTCACGCCCCGAGCCTACACCCTGGACATAACAAGGCACATGGAACCACGAATGATCCCAAGCGGACCTTTGGCCTAGCAAACTGTTCATAAAACTCAATTTTTAAAATATGCGGAAGCTAGAAATACAATTATGGGCTAACTCACTAGAAACACAATAAAACTTTATTTGAAATATTGAATGTCAACTTGAAAAACAACAAAATAACCACTGTCTTATGTCTAATGAAACCTCTATGACTCATGAACTGAAAAAGTTGCTGGGACATGGCCCCGAGCTACCATTATTGGGGACTAACAACTGAAACTGAAACTATCTAATACGATGGAAAATTAGCAAATCATCACCAAGTCCTCTGAATGCAAGGAGGACTCACCACAAGCTGATGCTGGAAGGTCTAACGAAAGGACTGGCTACGGTCCTGAGTCTGTATGCCTGAATCTACATCATGAAACGATATAGCGCAAAAAGAGCGTCAATACTTTGAATGTTTTGGTACATAAAAGCGGAAAGATAACTGAAACCATCATAACTTTGAAATTTAAAACATAACATATAACATAAGTAAATAGGTATAGGACCAAAGACTTCTGACTTTCTTTCAAAGCTGTTGGGGACTAGAGTAGTACAAAAGAATGAGTTATTCAAAACATTTAAAACATATAACAAACTTAAATATTAAAACTTATGATACTTAAACCCAAAAACAATTAATTGGCATGCCGTAGAAAGCAACTTTAATACACTCATCATAAATACTAAGTAGCTTGAACAAATATTAAGTTTTTCTAAATTGGGGGAGTTTCTCTTAACCGACATAAACCATGTGAGCAACATGGAGTCCAATGTCTTGCCCACATTGAGAAGAGCCATCTTCTACCTTGCCAGGGTATAAGACGAAATCATAACTTATGTATCCAACTCTTAGCCCGAAGGCAAAACCTACGGTGGCGACGTAGTTCTGGGGCATGTGACCTCGAACTCATACCCAACTCGGTGCTAAATAATCCTCCCAAAATATATTAGCTGCTCATAATATAGTCTTAAAAACATTCTTGAAACCATATTAATATCTAAGTATCATATCAAGAAACATATCTTTCTCTGCGAGCCTTAGCTCGAAATCCTTATAACGTTGCTTTACTTTTCAAGATACGATAACTTCTTTTCACTTTTCAAGTAATGAAATAATACATAAAGGTTTTTCATAATCTTTTCATAATTTACTACCTTTGAACATACTTTACAATAAAACTATAAACGAATTTGTTAAAGCATTGAATACACTTTCACTACAAAATTCCCAAGTCATAAGCTTTATGTGAAAACTAAATCTTGGATATGGAAGTAAAAATTAAATTCAAGAACGACCTTAACTTGGGAAATAGTTCACAATACTTAAAGCATATAGAAGGAAATTATAACAAGACTCATGAACAACACTCAGGAGATCTAAATCTTAAAACTCTAACTTCAAATCATGACTTATCATGGAATTATGACTCACTTATGAGGATGAACAGGGTTCCCCACGAAAGGTATTGCTCTTACGTACCTCGAAAATGAACTATGGAGAAGCATCTTTTGGATTTGGAGCCCTAGCTTGATTTTCCTTGCATCTTGAAGGTTGAAAGCTTGAGAGAATAAGAGAGGAGAAGAGTTTATCGTGACTTATGAAATCTGATTGAATTTGGATTTTAGGGGAAGTTAATAGGCGTGATTAGGGTTATGGGATGTGTAAAGGACAAAAACGACCTTTTTAAAATAAATTTCCGTCGGCCAAAACGCGGCCCAGTTCACTGCAATGCGTCATGTTAGTAAAATGATCATAACTTTTTACCCGGGACTTGGATGGATGAACGGTTGGTGGCGTTGGAAAGAAGACTCAAAGATCTTTCATTTGGTGGGTCTTGGGTCACAAAGTTCTGTATATTTCAAGAGTTATGCTTGTTTGAATTTGACCCAAGTAAAGTCACATACTAAAACTCGATTTATCGAAATGCTCTCAACTCAACTTTGCGCTAAATATTTCTTATGACCATAATTTACATCAAAAGAACTCATTACATTTGGAAATTGATCCTAACACTTATATTTAATTGGAAACATTGGGTTTAGGGCCTTTACTCGTACAAAGAATAGTTCAAATCCTAGTCGAAATTTTTGGGGTGTTACATCAGTATATATATCCTGTGATTGTATCATGGAGGCTTGACTGAAGGATTAAAGCAGACATCAATGTCATGGTATCATTACCGAGTGAAGCAAATTAAAAAAACAAACAAACAAGAGAATCAAATAAAATTACAAAAGAAAAGAAAATAAATAAAATAAAAAACAAAATAAAAAAGATCCAAAAATATGAAATCATCTTGTGGTGAATAAATAAAGAATCTTATGATTTGAGAAAAAAATAAAAGAAAAAAGGACGAAAAAAAAGAATAAAGAAATAAATGAAAAAAAAAAAGAAAAGGAAAGGAACAAGAACTAAAGAAATTGAAAAACAAAGAGAAAATAAAAAAATAAAAAACACCAAAATAAAAGAAAAAAGAGAGAAATAAAAGCAGAAAAAAGAAGAAATAGAGAATTTTTTTTTAAAGAATAAAGAAATAAATGAAAAAAAGAAAAAAGAAAAGGAAAGGAACAAGAAATAAAGAAATTGAAAAATAAAAATAAATAAAAAATAAAAGACACAAAAATAAAAGAAACCAATAAAAAAAGAGAAAAATAAAAACAGAAAAAAAATGAATAAAGAAATAAACGAGAAAAGGAAAAAAAAAGAAGAAAAAGAGTATCTAAGATAAAATTGAGTGTGAATTAAATTATGGTGTAAAAAGAAAATAATGAATAAAATAATTTTACAAAAAAAATAAATGAACAAAGAAGGATAAAAAAAAAAAGAAAAAAAAAAGGAAATGAGAAAAAAAAAGAAAAAAAGTAGAGAAATAAAAAGAATTTTTTTTTTAAATGGAGATAAATAACTAAAGCTACAAGAGAAGGAAACATTTTATGTAATTAGTTAGGGGAAATTTTATTTAAGGGGGCAGTTAATTATAAATAATTTATTCATATTGGGCATGAATGTACTTTCTCTCTCTCTCTCTCTTTTTTTTTTTTTTGCTTGATCTAAATTGTATAGCTACAAAATTGGTCTTGCTTCTCTTAATATTTTTTTTCTTTATATTTGAACAAATTTCCATGGAAAAGTTATATGATATTTGCTACAAATTGGCTCCAACAATATAATTATAATTATATAAAAGAAAATTGTCCACTAAAGTTTATAGAATCCGGAGCCTAAAGGGCTATAATTTTGGCCAAAAATTTCAAAAGGGACACTGAATCGCGAAAGAAACCAAAAGGGACAAAACGTTGGAGGTACAACGATTTGTAAATCGCTACAGGCCCAGCGATTTGTAAATCGCTACAGGCCCAGCGATTGTACCTCCAACGTTTTCCAAGCACGCCTAAGATTCTTTTTTTTTTTTTGATTGACATGCAGGCATGCCATTTGATTGACAGTGCAGAAATTTGATTTGGTTGCATGTGAATATTTTTTGTGCAGAAATTTGGTTTGGTTGCATAAGATTCTTTTTTTTTTTGATTGACATGCAGGCATGCCATTTGATTGACAGTGCAGAAATTTGATTTGGTTACATGTGAATATTTTTTGTGCAGAAATTTGATTTGGTTGCATAAGATTCTTTTTTTTTTTATTGACATGCAGGCATGCCATTTGATTGACAGTGCAAGAAATTTAATTTGGTTGCATGTGAATATTTTTTGTATTCATGCAAACACGTGAAGACCAAACATAAAGTCTTCACTCTATAAATTCTTCATCTTTATTTTTCATACAAGTGCAGAAATATTGTGTCTATTTTCATACAAGTGCAGAAATATTGTGTGATTAAAACGAAAATATTTGCAAACAAGATATAGGTTTCTGAAAAAATTCTATCAAAACACAAGTTAAGATATTCTAATTAGTAAGGTATGTTCATGAATATTTTTTATGTTATCTTTTATTTTGAAGTACAAAAATATTATATCTAATTCTTAAGCTTAAATAATACATTCTTTAAATAATTTTTTTAATTTTTCTTTTGATCATAACAAACTGATTTTTTTTATGTAGATATGAATTCTTTGTTAAAGTTACAAGCTAAACACCGATCCGAAGCAGTTTGGGATGGTGCGGGACAAGAAGTGTGTTTAAGTGCACGTCGTGCCGATACTGAATTTTGGCAGCACATAAAACAGCGTCCATTGCATTATCAAATCCTTCAATATTTAAGTTTGTGTGGGTTTAGAGGAATCGTAGAAGTAGGATACATTCCTTACGATGTTGGACTTATAACTGTATTGGTTGAGAGGTGGCGCCCGAAAACTCACACATTTCACATGAGAATTGGTGAGGCAACCATTACATTACAAGATGTCGAAATTATGTTCGGCATGGTTATAGATGAAAGTCCTATAATTCTAGAAGGTGCTAGCGATTTAGGGGTTGCAGCTAGACGACAAATGATGCATGACCTAACAGGATGGGAACCTCCCGTAGATTGCTTTTCTGGAATTAGCAGAATATCTGTATCTAGTTTAGCTGATTATGTAAATGGCTTAGACAATATGACTGATGATACCCCCGAAATTGATGTGCAACAAAGGGTTAGGTTGTACCTTTTATGGTTGTGCGGTGGTACATTATTTTCGGATAAGTCCAATTCCAAAATTTCTTTGGACTATTTAATTGAAATGCAAGACTTAAATTCAATGTCGACAAAGGCTTGGGGCGCAGCCACATTGTCATTTTTGTACTATTCTTTATGTCGTGCATCCATGTCTTCATCTAGCGATGTATGTGGATTTCTTTCCCTAGTTCAGGTACGTGAAACTTAATTTGTGGATTTCAAAATTTATACCACTTAATTTTATTGTGTTAGTAAAATTATTTGATTTTATATTTTTATAGGTATGGGCATGGGAGCGTATTATTCCACTTCAGCCAGCATCGCTCCCTCCGAGGGCAAACCATCATGAGGCCTCAACGACACTTGCACGTAAGTGGAGTCGAGGTAGAATTCATCAAAATGAGGCGAGAGATGTACTTGCCATAATCAGGGATGTGCTAGATAACCTAACTATTGAGCAGGTAATGGTTTGTCATATTTATTAAAAAAAAACTTATAATGTAAAAATTTTAAAGTACCGTACTTGTTACTAGTAGATTTTCTTATATATAATTTTAATTACTAATGTTATTCCTATTTGAAAGAAGCAATATGATTGCTAGTTTTTTTTATATTGATCTATTTGTTTTATAGTTTATTTGGGAGCCTTATTCAGAAGAAGTACGTAGTGAATTGCCCGAGTGGTGCCAGAGGGGACAACCTATTTGGATGGCTAGAGTGCCACTTATTTGTGGAATAGTCTGTGAGTGGCATATGGTTGATCGTGTAGTTAAACAATTTGGTTATCTTCAACATGTACCTCGACCGTGTACTCACTTTCACGAACAACATTTTAAGCTTGATAAGCGAAAAAGGATAACACAGAATGTTTTACATATGTTTAACGATACAAAAATTGGGAAGCACGTCGAGAACTAATTTTTGAGCCCCCTCATATAAGAAGTCAGTCAGAGTACATTTATTGGTATTGTAATCATGCTCGCATGTTAATTAGAAATCCAGAACATGTTGTTCAAAGAGGATACCAACACATGGCAGGCAGACACGAGGCCTTGGTACGTATATTCAAGTAATTTTTAGGTTGTACGTTAATGACCTTATAAATACATGTCAATGACCATTCTATTTTATTTTGTTTTTTTAGGCTATGGGACATGAAACCCTTTATCGATTGGCTCAATAGGTTTTAAATGATCCAAGAACATCTAGCGATATGTATCGATTTGCAGAAAGGGTTGACCATGTTTCATCGGAATCAATGAATTCTGCCTCTCTAGGAACGCGATTGAGCTTTGCTCCTAATTATGCACCGCCGACTGAATCTGAGGAATCACCACCAGTGCAATTTCGCCGTCAGGGATGCCAATCTGCACCTAGAGATAGTACACGTCATAGTAGAAGAGGTCGTCGTAGAGCAGATAATGTGGTTGATCGTGACGAAGAACATGTTGATAATTTCGGCTTGTCTTTGGCTACTACTGAGGCCTATTATCCCACATTTGACTTTGGTGAGCCCTCGACGGTTGTCTCTGATATTTCACATCAAGAAACTGTTGGTTTTGTAACGCCACCCATTGCGCAATATGATTTTGCTCAATTCAGTGGATTCCATCATGCTCCCCAATCCAAAATGCGTGAATTTTCCATGAATAACTCTCCCTTTGCTGGGGTGTTGAATTTTTCCGATGTGAGTCGCTAATCCATGTACTATATTTAATCATTTATTATTAATTAATTAATTAATCTTTATTTAATTATATGGCTCATGTTATTACAGGCAACAATGTCCTCTGCAGGAACTTCCCAACAACATGTAAGATGTCATTTTTTGATTTACATAGTTCATTATATTTGTGGTCTTAAATAATCTTACCATTAAAAATGATTTTTATAGTTTGTTATTAGACAAGATGGACTTCGAAGATCAACCAGGCCACACGTACCAACTTATTGTGGCACGGTTAGTCGTCACAATGACGTTGCGGAACACTGATGAAGAATATTTTTTATTGTCTTGATTTATATTAGTATTTTTAGTGTATTACCGAATAATTTCATTTGTAACTCATCGTTATGTTTCTTGACAGTATAGTAATATTAATGAAGTAATATTACCCAAATGAACTAGTTCAACATCTAACTTACCCTAAACCCTAAAAAAAATGCTAATGAACCCCTAAAAACATGTAAGTCGCTGTGGGCCCAGCGACTTGTAAGTCGCTGGGGGCCCAGCGACTTATATATATCACTGTCTCCCACCCTTGTCAGGAATTTCTCAAGAATCTTTCAATATTTTCCACCAAACTATTAATTGAAAACTCAAGAATCCCACTGAATTTGAAGATGATTTGATATAACACTGTACACAAATATAATATTTCAAAGCACATAAATTTTATTTTTTGTCAGGATTGATTTGCAGTGTTGAGTCTTGTGCATCAGTAAGATTCTTATCCATGTGTAAGAATTTATGTGCAGAATAGACATAGAATCTTACTAGTAGCAACATAGAACCAAACTAAGCTTCTCGAAATAATTAAAATATTATATTTGCAAGCTACAAAAATAAGTAAAACTTGCAGAAAATAATTGTCTGCACAAGTGAGATGTAAAAGTCAGAATTACTGAAAGACCACATTTCAAGCGTCGATTGTATTAAAATAATATTACATTAAAGACCAATAACGCAACATAAGAACAATATTACATGAAAGTCACAAACTACTGAGCTCGTCTAGGACAACGTGCCTTAGTGTGACCTGTTTCCTTGCAAATACTACACTTTCTAGCCATGCGAGCCGGAGCAATATCCATATCATTCTTAAGTCGGGTTCTTCCTTCAACACCAGATGTCCGCATATATTCAACGTTTGCAATAAAGCAAATGGGGCTGGCGGCCAATACCGTTCATCACCAACGGGGGTAAAATTACCACTATACGTTTGTTTGTATAGCTCGGTGCTGTAGTACTTGCTAACAAATGTATTAGGTTCGATGCCACGGATGCCACAAAGCTTAATAGAATGTGAGCATGGCATATGATAATTCTTCCATTTTTCACAAGAACATATTTTTCTCCTGGCATTAACTGTGTGGACATTTCCACCCTTACCATCATGCGCAAATGTAAGAATCTCAAATACCCCATCACCAGTTTGATAAGTCATCATGTCAGTGTGTGATTGCGCTCTTTTCCAATAATCTAGAAATTTCTTTTCAATAGCAAGAGGCCATGGCTTATTATTCTGTAATAAAGCATCAGCAAGATTGCTTCGTTCCACAAAACGATCTACAAGAGCTTTAAAAGTCATGAGAACCATAGCAGTGACTGGAAGCCCCCGAGCTTTCTTCAACAAACCATTGTATGACTCGGATACATTTGTCGTCATAGCGCCCCATCTACGACCATTATCCATATACATTATCCATTTATCCAACGAAAATTTATCTAATCATATATGCGTTGTAGGAGACAATATCTTAATTTGTTCCATCCTTTGTAAGAAATTCTTCTTTTGATGCTCAGTAGCGGCCGACCACATTAAGTTCTCGAGCTCACTATTTAAATTTTTTTTTGTTAAAATTGGCTTTCAAGTGTCGAACACAAAATCTATGGTATGTGTGTGGTGGACTCAACCAATCATAAGATTGAACACATTGTAATATTCCTGGATGACGGTCAGAAATGAGACCAATTTTTTTCCTCTCACCGAGAACATGTCTCCACAATAATTTGAGAAACCATGACCATGATTCAAAACTTTCACGTGCAACAAGTGCATATGCAAGCGAAAAAATATTACCGTTAGCATTAATCCCAATAGCAATTAATAGTTTCAAATCGTACAAACCGTAAAGATGAGTACCGTCTATTGAAATGATGGGCCTGCAATATTTGAAACCATCAATGCTTAGTTTAAAAGACCAAAATAGAAATTTAAATATTTGCTCACCCTGCATTGTTGAAGAATGGTTCTCCCATTCAACAACAGTACCGGGATTGAAATACTGTAGTGCAGCCATGTAGCAAGGTAATGCTTTGAAAGAACCTTCAAAATCACCATACACCATCACAAATGCTTTTTTTCGACCTCTTTAAGCTTGTCTATAACTGGGAGTAGAATGATGATTTGACTTGATGAGTTCTCGAACCGCCTTAATACTGATGTTAGGGCTCTTCATAATATGTGGTATCAACGTAACAACAATCATATTGCTGTTCATATTGAAATGATCCTCCCTATAGTTATCAGTCAGACAAGTGTGTGGTTGTATCATTTTTCCTGTTTTCCACATACCACCTGAAATCTCTCTAAAGCGAATCATCCATTCGCAACCCAAGATGTGACGCTTGCACATAACCCTCCAACTTTTAGCTTTGGATCTATCACAAATATATTCCTTTGCTTTTTTAAGACTATACATTCTCACAGCAGCTTTCATTTGTTTCTTGTTTATGAATAACATACCTAATTTAATATAGGTTCAAACAAGCATTAGTCGATAAAAAAAGAAATGAAATTAGTTATTTAAAAAAATTTAGGTTGCAAAAATCTAACCTGTTTGAATGAAATCTGGATTCTTGGGATTCCAAAGAGCAGTTTGGATGGAACTATCATCACATGTGTCCGCAAAATCTTCTGCTGTATTATCCAAATACGGAATTTCCATCGACGGATGACTAGCACTATGAACAACCAGAGTTGCACCCTCTCCATTGATATCGTCATCATCACCGGATGTTTTACCATCATCCGTTGATTCATGTTCTAAAGGTTCATCACTGTCTGATCCACACACTCCATCATCAACTATCTCTTCATTGTTTTCCACAATTTGTGTGAGCCGCGTTAGTGTACCTTCAAAATCATTAAATCTACAAAATAGGAAAAAATAGTTAAATATAATAAGTATAAATTATAACTTAATTCAATTAAAAAAGTTATTAAATTTACCCATCGATTGACTCCATTGGAAAAGAATGTTGTTGAGTGCTAGGTCCCCCAATATCAGAGTTATGCACACTCCGATCAAAGTTATGATACCGTGTATCAAGCCAACCATCACATTGTGTAGTCAAGTTATTTATATTATTTGAGTGCCTGTCAAATCCCCCGACTGTTTGTTGTTGGACTATACCACTTGAACCAACATTCAAATTCGGTAAATATGAAGTATCACAAAGATCAAATTCATTGTCGGTGGGTTCTTGAATGATAGGACAACGTTCAATTGACGCATATATGTCAAGACTTGTTAAGTTAATGCGACTACCAAAAATTTTAATAGTACGGAGAAATATAGATAAAGAATCATCATTCCAAATACAAGTCTCACCGTACGTTATAACTCCATTGACAGGAAAAGACGTCGGATATCTTCCAGTGATAACCACTACATCTTCCAGATCACTTATACCCATTTTGTTTCTAAGTAAGCGTTGCAATCGCTCATATTTAAGAGATAATGGAAATATTTGCACAACTACAGGCCGCCGACTATATATTACAGAACCAACTTCATATAAGACTTTACCTCCCCAATATAAGTTCACTCTTACTGTATTTTCATTCATTTTTAATACAACAAATAAGCAACTGCTTATGTTACAAGAACGAATACTAACTCAAAGAGTAAGCTGAAATGAGTGTAATATAGAAGAGCTTGCAAATCGCTGGGCCTGTAGCGATTTACAAATTGCTGGGCCTGTAGCGATTTGTAAATTGATGTACCTCCAACGTTTTGTCCCTTTTGGTTTCTTTCGCGATTCAATGTCCCTTTTGAAATTTTTGGCCAAAATTATAGCCCTTTAGGCTTCGGATTCAAAGTTTATATCTGATGTTTCTGTTTCCTGGGGTTTAAACAGAATAATATTTCTATATTATAGAAGCACTGGTTTTGACATGTGTGTTAATTGTCAAAAAAAATTTGTCCGAAGGTCAATTTAGTCATTTCACTTACCAAGCTGATATTTCTATATACGTGTAGCAAGTATAAGCTGCTACAAAAATCCATGGCAGTGTCTTGAGATGTCTCTCTCTTTCTATGGTGTCTCCATCTTTCTCCTCTGTTAAACACATGAAGAACAAATCGAAGCTATTTCTCTTTTGTGTGTGGGGCATGTTTTCTTGTTAAAGATTATTTCATATTATACCATAGTTTTTGATTGTCGTTTTTTTTTTTTTTTTGCTTTTTGGGTTATATTTTTTGAGTTTGCTTAATTTTTTTTTTTTTTTAATTCTAATAGAAGAAGACTGCGAATAAATGGAAGAGGAAGACCCAATGAAGAAGAAAACCAAATCCTTGAATTCCAGAGATGTTCGAAATGGTGTTGGTGTACAATAAAGGTGTATATATGTCCTTCCTACTAATTGATTTTTATTAAGTATTATTCTTCATATAGTTGGTACTTATGCTTTGTCCAACGATGATTCCGTCCCTTTTCTCTGAGATGCTAATGAAAATAAACCACAGAAAAGTGCAAGAGCGAGAGAACAGAGGAATACAAACCAAGGCTACGGTGGCGGCATAGTCCGAGTAGCCTTATTTCAGGTAATAGTCCTTTATTCCTGCCTTTTCGATTCTCATTCTACGGGTATGTCGTGAATTTTGTTTATAGAAGCTGAAAATTTACATTTGGTTCTGCAAAAATTTTGAATACATCTTCCGATTGATGGGTTATCTCAGACATTGCAAAGAGGAAATTCTCCTATTGGTCATAGGAGGAAGGTAAACAAGACTGATAAGGATTTGGTGGGAGGTCACCCTTTTCGAGCCACCGAAAATTATAACTCTCAAAAAAGTTGAGATCGAGAACGAAACCCTTAAATAACAGGCTTTAGTGAAATGGGGTGGTGATGGACTAACAGGTTTGCCCGGACTAGGACTAAGTAGTAAAAACAAGAGCATTGCTGAAACATTCCAGATGCGTACTTGAAACTTTATTTAGTGTATTTTTCAATTTCGACTTTGACTAATGGATATTAGATTCCAAGACGCAGCTATTAAATGCTTTGTAAGTTGTAACTACAATAATTATAACCCTTCATGAATTTACTTCATTTATGTTACTATCGAAATAATATGTTTCAACACAGAGGGAACAACTGTGTGCCGCTTTCTTGAGCTGTTTTGGCCGTACTTGGCATTTTTAGTTTCGGGAAATTTTTATTGTTGAGTGGCATGGACTCGAAATGATAGTTGGCAAGTAAAGTGGTGCTTTTCATGCTTTTCTCTATATTAATATTATGTGCAATGATTTGTTTCAACAGTTAATCCAATGGCTAGGGGTCCAAAATGGTATCTTGCAAATTTATCCTTATTTGGATGAAAAGGGAATAAGGGAATTAAGAAAAGGGATTTCCCAAGGATCTAAAACCGCAATCCCTTTTGGGGGCCAAATACCTCCGATCTCTACTTTAGGTGCCAAAGAAGAATGAGAAGAAGCCCAAAAAAGAGCAAAAAAGAACGTAACCTCCGATACGATAAACAGAATAAAACCATATCGAGGTCCTAACTGTACGACTTTGGTATGATGTCCTTCGAACGTGGATTCATGTAGAACATCGCGCCGCCATACGAACATGGTATATAGGAGAAATATGCAGCCCAAATTGAGAAGTGTTGCACCCCCTTGAAATGAGTGCATGTACACCACACCTCCTACGGTTGTTGCCAACCAAGGTACAGTAGTTGTTCGAGGTAATCGTTTATACTCGATAGAGGATGTGTGCACTAGAATGCAGCGGAGTTATGAGTACACTGTATTTAAGATTCAGAGAGATTCTTTTATCAATTTACTAGGACACTAGGAATTAAGGCGCTGCTAAATTATTTTATTGATGCTGGAGATCTAAGGTGCTGACGCTGATTACTTATATGGGTATTTCTGTAATGTAGTACAGCACGTTGAGACTTGAGTGGCTGTTGAGAACTAAAGCTATTGCTTTCAAGATTCACAGTGGTTATATACCAGTTTGCTGGAAGTTTCGTACTTAGAGTTGCTATCCTGTGTCAATCAGATTTTGTTGTGATTAATGAATCAAATAATCAAACGTGATGAATACCATTCTAAAAGATGGAAACTTTGTATTTGGAAATTTCTGAAAGTGTCTAGCTGAAACTCTTCATTATATGTTCGATTAGGTCTCAATTATAACATGTCATAATTTGAGTGTAGAAATGAATCTGTTTTGAGTTAATATAGACCCTCCAACGTAGTTTTATACATATACTTGACATTGCCAGGTGTTAAAATTGAAGCAAGTCTTTAGGCAAAAAATAGTAAATAGAAAAAAGGAAGGCGCAAAGGTGACAATGTTTTCTGAATATTGTTGGGATATTCAAGTTGATGTTGACGGATGAGCTAAACTGCTTTGGCTATGGCTAGATTATGTTTCGCTTCATCTCCAGCGTACTGTCCTAATCTATTTATGCTATTTGAACCAATGCCAATTTTGTAATTATTCACTGCACACATACGATGAAGTAGGATAGGTGGCTAAGTGTTGATGTTTCATGCTTGAGGTCTTCTGGTTGATGCTGTCGCACATGAAAATTTGGTTTTCCAATGTGAGAATAACAAAATAGGTGAGTTCACTTCGTAGCTGATGTTTTTAACAATATCTATCCGTCGAAAGTCCAGTTCGTTACAGCTCTTCCTATGGGCACTCTTAACTGGTAATTTAGCCCGAAAAGGCTCCTTCAGCATCTAATATTTCTATGCCTAATATGTTTTTCAAGTACATGCTCATCCTTGATACATTTGCTACATGACTATTCTTTGGAATAGGTACGACTTTCGAACCATCAGACGGATTCCGACCCAACTACCGAAGAACAGAATGGAAGGGCAAAAAAGGATTCTATGCACTTTCGCTTCTCTCTAAAAATTACAGTCATGGTAAAATCCCTAAGTACGAACTGACGATGCCAATGATATGTTTTTTAGTGCTGGCATCAATCCTCTGTGGTACCTGTGAACTTTTTTTCTCTCAAAACTTACTTCAAGTAAAGTTGCTAGGCTACTATGTATTACTAACTTGATGTTCCAGTTCAGGTAAACAGGGTATAATTAAGTGGTTGCAAAAACAGTGATTTGAGTGAAGGGGTAAGTTACTTGCTACTGTTAACTTGAGGTTCAAACTCTTTTCACCTTCTTCCCCTCAATTTGTCCTGTACGAGTTGTTTATACTTTTAAGTATTGTTTGGTTTAAAGATTATATATCTGGCAAGGAATAAATGTTCGAATAAACTCCTATAGGAAATGATAAAATCAAGTAGTATACACTTAAAGAACTAACTAATAAGGGTTGATGGATTCCTTTACATTTTTTTTGTAGGAAAAAGAACTTCATGGATCAAATATATAAATTCAATATTATTGGATGCATGCTTTAACTCATTTGGGTTTTTGATTTATTACTGAATAGGGTTTGTAGATTATTGATTCATTGGCTTAGTGCTATAAGAAACGTAGCAATCTATTGAGATGTCTCTGTATGAACCCTACCTCTTCTCCTTTGTTAAACAGTTAAACACAAGAAGAGCAATCCTATTTTGTCTGTTGGGTATGTTATTTTGTCAAAGATTATTGCATATTACATCATTTTCAGTTTTTTATTTTCATTTTTTCGTCTTTTACTTTGGTTTCTTCACTCTAATGGAAGTTAGAGAAAGATCCAATTTGTTTCCTCGATATCAACAAGAGAAAGCCACGAACAACGACGACACTAAAAGTTTCGATCTTTCAGATTGATCATACCGTGGTCTTTGCTATGTTTTCTTCTGAACGATGTACCTACTGAAGGTTCTTTATTTCTCCCTATTTTCCTTGAGTGAAAAATGTAGGAGTTACCATTTGTGAGAAAGAGCTGTGACTTGGTTTTTTTGTGCTGAAATTTTCCGAAGGGAATAATATTTCTCTCTGGAGTCTCATTATTTTTTCCGCTGCATTTTCAAATTTGGTAAGTCATATGAATTGCTTGTATTTGATATGTAAGTAAAAATGATTTGATGTGCTAACGATTAACTGGCCCTATGTCAGGCTCAACGTCAATGGCGATAGAATTGATCTTTGCTAAATTAGGAGAACCACGGAATCTATCAGCTACAATTGAACTCAAGGGCGAGTCCAAATCATCAAGCTCATCATCACTAGTGTATGATTTCTTCAGTACTGATGAACCGCTTTGTAGAGATTGGTTTCCAGTCTCTCCCAGAAAGGTTTTAATGGACCTTACTGAAGGGGGGTAAATATGCTGTAGGTGACGCAGTGAATGGGGACAGTGGAGACAGATTCTTCAGGACTATCCTCAGCATCCTAGATTAAGAAATGACGCGTTAATGACAAACTGATCTTTTAATAAACAGGAAGTTTGTAAATCTTCAACGACAAGTATCAATGAAGTTGCAATGAGCATACAGTTTAAGGTGACATTTGTTCGATGTTTGAGTTTTTGCATGAAGTGTTTGTTTGAGCTAAATTTAGAAAGAAAAAGTTACCTTTTTAAAAATTTCCAACTCAGTTTCTCTCTTCTTTGCAAGTTACTGTTTGACTGAGAACTATGAGTTTTGGTTGTGCTCCAAGAAATTTGTCGAACTTCGGGTTTTTTGTTGGGTCTACCAGTTCTATGTAAACAGTTCTAGATACACAGTACACCCTTGTCAAAGTTTGATTTTTATCCACGTCTTTAACAACCTACAACTGTTAAGAGTTAATGTAGCTCTTTCTTAACATAATCAAGTCCAATAACGTATTTTCTATTACACATTTTCGGCTTTTCTGTGGGTTGTCAAGAGGACATTTGCTCAAACAATCAGACAACTACTATGAATAACACATCTATATATATTAATCGTTTATAACTGTGCTTTAATCCCCTATATTTTACCTCTTTACATTTTGGATAGATCTCTTATCTGAAGCTCTTTTGTTTGCAGGTCTATAGCATAGGCATGTGCGGACACACTTGAGTAGCTTGGCATGTAAGAACGGCTTGGCATAGACTTCAAACCAAAATGACCAGTTGGTGAAGTATGGACGTCAAAATGGTACAGCTGATCCCATATAAAACACAGGACATGAAGTGCCATTAATCTCACATTCTCTATTTTGTGGAACAGGTCTAAATCTTATGGTTAAAGATCTCAACCTCAGAAGGATGCATCACATTTAGTTCATTATGTAATAAGATGTACATATCTTGTAAAACTTGGCTCCTTGGTATATACTATCGAGCAGTTAATGTGTTTTGCATATTTATGGGATGCAAGTTATAATTCTAATTGACGTCAATCTAATGTATCGTATAGATTGATGTTAGGCCCGTGCTAACACGGGCCATAACCCCCTAGTATGATATTGACAAGTGCTCCATCTTTCACATAATATTCATCCCAATAATCTCTATATGTCACCCCTGCCTAGATTTATATATTACTTGTACCGAAATAAATATTAATGCATTATTTGTTTAATCTTTTTGTTTATTGAAAAAATCAAATGAGCTCCATTTAAATCTGTATTTTTTTTTATAATTAATTTAATAAACGACGACAAGCATACAATCAAATTATTGTGAATGGACGTTGACATTTAAGTAGATTGCCCATTCCAAAAGACTACTTGTGCCCCAGTACAATTATTGACTAGAAAATTTTTAAATAAATTTTCGTTCTAAATTTTTAATATACAAAGTGAACGGGAGTTAGATCATTACTCTATTGCTATTTTAGTTTCCTTCAAAATCATAAGGCTTAGTTATGAATATTCATCTAACAACCGTAAACTAATATTTTCTTCGCTGCAGTTTATGTTGCACAGTTGAAATTTTGAGTTTCAAACTTCTAAACATTGAAGTTCTATATTTAAAAAACATCTAAAAGAAATTTTAATCAAAGAAAATTTTAGTTGACTCTAGAAATTCCAACTGTGCCACTTGGGATGGGGTGATCAGTAGTATAAATTTTGCCTCACTTATAAATATAATAGCAATACTGAGATTGAAATAGAGCAATATTGACGAACAAAGCGGAAATCTCTACTATATTAAAAGTGTGGAGGTCCTTAATAATATTGTTTGAACTTTTTGCCCTTTATTAAAAGTCTTATCTTTAGACAAAATCATCTTTTCACTATTTTTCTCAAATTATTGTTATTTAATTATTATTAATATTAAGCCTTTGAAATTAAGTAAAGTCCTTATTTGAGTTAGAAAAGAAATTATAATATTTAACAATTATAAATCAATTCAAATCTTACCTAATATATAATTTGTTAATAAATTAAAAAAATGAAAAGAATACTAATTTGAATTGAAAAGGACACAGAAAAAACGTCCTGAGGAAAAAAGGGAACAAAGAAAAATAAATAAATTATATAAATGAAAAGAAAACTAATTTGAATTGAAAAGGACCCAAAAAAAAAAGTGTGGAGGAAAAAGGGAAAAAAGAAGAAAGAAAAAAGAAAAAGAAAACTAAACCTATAAACAAAAAAAAGACCATAAAGGCTAATTTATTAAATTAAATAAATACAAATCTGAATGGACAAAGAAAGAAAGTAAGCTAAACTTAAAATTTCTTATAAATTGAGAATCCTTCCTTTCTACAATAATACATCCACAATGTAGTTCTCAAACAATTTTTTTTCTTTCTTATCGTCGTTCACAAATTTGATTGTGATTTAAGGTATGTTTTTTAAAATTTTAGTTCTTGATGTTTACAATCTTGATAACATCTATGATTAAAGAAATAAATTTGCTTGTGATTTGAGGTAAGTTTTCTAAAATTTTAGTATGTTCTTGAAGTTTATAATAATAAATCATCATGTGTTCGTGATAGACAATTGCTAATTGATAAGTTTTTAGTGAAATATTGATAGTATCTATGATTGAAGAGACAAATTTTATTGTGATTTGAGGTAAGTTTTCTAAGGTTTTAATATGTTTTTATGTTATAAAAATAAATTATCATGTATTTTTGATAGACAGTTACTATTGAGAAGTTTTCTTTTATGATTTTAGTATGTTGTTGAAGTTTAAATAATAAAGTATCATGTATTCTTGATAGAAAATTTCTAATTGAGATGTTTTTTGTGATTTTTTTATAATGACTTATACACAATTAATAATTTGAAATTGACTTATTTACAATTTTGACCAGATTCTTTGAATTATATTTTGTCATAAGAAATCGGTTAGTCACTCTAATTCTATATGAATCCTCTTTTAAGATTTAATTATATGCAATTGTTTCAATAGTGAATAAACTATGAAATTTGGCATATCTTCTTTATTTTTAATAATAAGCTTTCATAGTTTGTTTTTTTCTTGGTGCAAGCTATATCATTTAAATAGATATTGAATTTATTCTAACATCAATATACTGTGTAACTTTCTAACAATTTTGCTCTTTCATGTCCGCAATAGACTCATTTACTATTTTTTCGAATTTTCGGATTATTATTTAAGAGAAAAATATATGAAAAATTATTATTGGTATACTAACTAAATTGAATTCAAACGACACCAAATAATTTCATCCGAAAATAAAATTAAAAGAGGTGAAAGTAGAATTGTAATCCAATGACTATATATTTATAGTATAATAGGCATGTCGACTATGAGGGTACCAATTGAAGAGAAGCAGACACGTCGATTCTGAGATGCCAATTGAAGATTGTCGCTTATATATTAATAATAGATAATAGCTAATATATATTTTTACACATAAAATTATCAATTTATTTATTAATCAAGACATATTTTCTTTTATAATATCAAAGTGATTTTATAAAACTGAACTCATTGAACGAGGTACGCTTACCCTAAACTAGTCAAATAAAAATGCACAATCCATAAATTGGTAAACAATGTTACCTAGCTAGCAATGTTTACTCCTTTTTTTTTTAAAAAAAACTAATACTAGAAGCTAAAAAAAAATCTTTTATCACACTAAAAACGACAACGGAACAATGTTCTCAACGAAACTGCTAGCATGTGCTAACAAAAAGGGATATGGGACTACCAAATAAGTATCGGCATCAATAATGCTTGTTGTTGCTAAAACCTGGAATTGGTCCAACTTGACAATCTTTTCTGCCTCTAAAAAGGCGAACATCTTCTCCTTACAGAAATAGTTGGGATGGTACTTGAATTTCGTGAAAACTTTGTTAAGCTCATCGTATATACAATCGATTGGTTTAAATTCTGCATTGTAGCACTGCATAAGCAGTTTTCCCCTTAGTGCAGTTTGCATACAATCCAGTACAGCAAAATGACTATATCCTTCTGGAAGTGGAAAACTCCGAAGCTCCTCCTCACTCAAGTCGAAGTAGAAGATGCGACTGCGTGAACATAGAGCCCAATAAAGAACCCCATTGAGGAAATTACATCTAATATAATCGCTAACAGACCACGGCATACAACAACAATTTCTCCAGTAAGAATCCGGTCCTAGAGTTCGAATTCTCATCTTTGTTACACGTTTATTGTTGTTGTTTTCCACAAAAACCTGAAGTAACTTGTATTTTTCCATCACCGAATCAAATCCCAGACATAATCTAGGAGGATATAATGGGGATTTCACGTCGTTCACGGAGAATGACAAAGCTTTTATCTCTCGTGTGGTGACATTGAGCAGGTAAACTCGAGTATCTTTAAGGGTATACAAGCAAATAAGGCCATTGCAATCATTAGAGCAAATGCGCATCTCCTTATAGTTGAAATAATGATGACGAGGCGCTAGTAGTTCTAAAGGAAATTCTTCTATTCGTTGTTTTTTATTCTCCTTTACTGCAACATCTTTTTTGTCATCAGGAAGTACTTCCAGTTGAAACAAAAGGCGGGTGGCAGTGGGACGGGCTTGAGAACGAGCAATGTGGGACTTGATAAAGTTGGGATCATGTCGTATCAAAGTGTTCCAAGTTTTAGAAACACAATTAAATCGCATGAGAGACTTGGTAGGAAGCCGGGTTAGGATCTCGAATATTATGTCGCCAAAACAATAATTCTCCATAATTGTTTGCCTAGAAAAAAAAACACCAAAAACGGCAATACCTTATTCTCAATGGACTCTTAGGGAGTGGTAAAAAATATTCTATTAAACAAAAAAAAAGGGTGTGCGGACAGAGAAAGGTGAAACAACATTAATGTTAATTGGTACGCTAATATTGCTATAAGGTTATGTAGCTCACGTTTTCAGTATTAGAGTTGGATTCTAACTCGGGCTTTATTTAGAGCAAGTTTTCAATATTTGTGTTGGATTACCTATAAAAGTAGTAGGAAAGTTAGAATTGTTTCCATAAGAAATTAAATAATTTTAAAATTTTGATTATATAGTTTCTTTCACCTATGAGGTTAAATTTAGCAAAGGGAAATTTTCTAGTAGGAAAGAAATTCTTCCTTTCTTCCTAAATAAGTGGGTTTTTAACTTGGGTACATCCTTGAAAAATTACTTATTCCTAAAAAACGAGAAGTATTGCACTTAATAATTACCTTGAAAAGGATGTAAATCTTTAGTAGTACTCTCTTCATTTCGAAATAATTGACATATTTACTACTCCCTCCATTCGTTTTTACTTGTCACTATTTTTCTAATTTGATTTTCATTTTTATTTGTTATTTTCAACAAATTAAGAAAAGACAAAAAAATTTCCACATTTTACCCTAAGCATTAATTACTTATTTTCCAATACCTAATACTCCCTCTAGTCCAAAATGATTGAATTGTTGAGGTAATGCACACCTATTAAGAAAAATATTTGAGGACATAAATTTGAGGCTACTTTCCACTATTACCCTTTTGATTATCCAAACTATTCTCCTAGAAAAATATAAAGTAGTTAAGAATATCATTAAAAGAAAGGGTAAATATGAAAAAAGGTCCAAACAATTCTCTTGAACTTTGAACAATTCACTTATTTTGAACTATAAAAAAAGTCTCAATAATTCATTTAATATGGACCAGAGGGAGTACTAAACATCAATTAATAAGGGTAATATGGTAAATCACTATACCAATCATTGTTTTTAATGGGTGTGTTGTTGTGAAATACTGGAACCACGGAAATTCTCTAGCTTGAGTCGTGCTTCTGTCATTATCCTTAAGGTTATTTCACCAGTTAAGGTGTATTTCCCAGAATTCAACAAGCTCTTCTAGGGTCTGTTTGGAAAGCCACCTGGTAATTGGAATTGGTGTAATTACTAGGGTAGTAATTACCAGCCTAGTAATTACACAGCCTAGTAATTACTCGGACCTGTTTGTTTGTCACAGTGTAATTACAAGTGTACTGTTTGGTTGCACAAGTGTAATTACATGGTTATATTCAATTTTTAAAATAAAAGTTAATTATCAAAAACTAAAAATTTATATTAGATATATATATATATATATATATATATATATATTATTTTTTGAAATATATTAATGAATAAACATATGTTCTTATAAAAAAATAATCAATTAATATTTTTCAAACTAGTATATTTTAATTAAATTAATCATAAAAATATAAAGTACATGATTTTTAAGAACATCATGAAATGCATGTTTAATAAAAAGATTACTATTATAAATATAATGTCATAAAATTATTAAAACATTTGATAAAAAGATAATCTATCAATTCTAACTAAAAAATGAATGGCTTACAATGTGAAATATCATGTCAATACTAGTAAAACAAATAAATAGAAACTGAAAATATAACATAAGTTCAAAATTAAAAAAAAAAAAATACTCTTATGTCAAATTTCAACATAACGTAAATAGGATTTAAAAGAAAAGGAACACCTAAGCCTATAACCTTATTCAAAAATGAATTCTACTTAATTTAAAAATTAGAATACTAACTAAATTATGTTAAATGAAAAAAATAAACATAAAATAAATAAAAAATAGATAATACGAAAAAGTGAGAAGAAATAAAATATAAATAATAAAAAATAAAAATATTTTTAAAAATATTAGAATAATAAAAATAGAAAGAATTTAAAATAATAGAAATTTAAAATAAATTAAAACGAAAAAAATAAGAATAGAAATAAAAGAAAGAAATTAAAAAGTAATCAGCTTGTAATTACACCATGTAATTACCTACAATTTACAGTCCCCCCTGTGAATTGGAGAGTGTAATTACACCCTGCCAATTACACCCAATTACCTGCTGACCAAGTAATTACCTGGCCAACCAAATATGCCAGACAATGTAATTACACCCAATTACACCAAATTCAATTACCAGGGTGACTTTCCAAACAGGCCCCTAGTGTTAAATTAGGAACCAGAAACTAAGAAAGATTTTATTTTTCTAAGGAAAACCCAGCTCAATAAATTGATAAGAAAAAGATGTGTTGCTCTCTAGTATTTTTCCTCACTATATTTCTCACCTCCCTTCACGAGTACTTCAAAATGTATATATAGAAAAGAGTAATCAAAGACCTCAAAGTCAACCTTTTGCCATCTTAAAAGAATTAAGAATAGATATCTTTGGTCAAAGGAAGAATTAAGAATGGAGTAAATGTCATAATATAATTGTCCATAAAGACAAAATAATCATTTCAAATTGAATGTTTGGTCAAATATTAATTGATCAAAATTTATATCACATGAATGTCATATTTAAGGCTAATATAATAAATTATTTGACCAAAATTAATAGCAACTATTAGAGAACTTATACAAGATGATTTGTTATTTTCTTTTTGAGATACTAGACTATTTTTTCAACATGTGTCATGTCAAAAAGTGACAATAAAAGCGAAAGGAGGGAGTATTAAAAATACTTGTTTCAAAATAGTTGTATAAAATTGAAAAAACACAACATTAATGCTTTCATATGTCGAGAATCAAGCTTGGAATCTTTGAGAATTTAATATCTCGTCTCCTAATACTATAACAAGAAATTAATGCCCTTGTTGTCGAACAAAAACTGGTTGAAACAAGCAATAATAAGCAGAACAATGTTTAGAGCTTCCTGCGTAATAGAAAACGCGAACTAAACAAATTACTCTTTTTCAAGCTAAAGATGATAATGGATGAAATTGGGGAACGTCAAAGATGCAAGGGCAATTAATAATGCTTGATGTTGGTAAAACGTTTGCTTGATTCATTTTGTCAATCTTTTTTGCTTCAAGCAACACAGTCTTCTCCTCATCCGAAAAGGTGGAATAGTTCAATTTCGTATAAACCTTGTTAAGGTCATCGTATATCCAAATGATATCTTCGTGCCTCCCATTATGGTAGAAGCGGAATTGCATAACTTGTTTTCCTGAGAGTACAGTTTGCATTATATTCGGGCGATTGAAATAACTATATTGTGGCAGTGAAATTATCCCAAACCTCTCCTCTCGGAAGTTGAAGTAGGAGATATGATTAGATAGATTTCAGTTGATTAAAGGACCGGACCCCATTGAGGAACCATGGCATAAGAAAACAATTAGACGGAATATTGATTAATGTTCTCCAGTTAGAATCGTCCCCATGACTCATGAGTTAGAATTCTGGTCTTTAGTCGATTAGTATTGTCCAAAAAAGTATTAATCAACTTGGATTTTTCCGTTACAAGATCAAATCCCAGGAACAATTGAAGATGGCACTCCAGGAAGAATCGGCCCCATGAGAAGGACAAAGCTTTTATCTCCCCTGTGGTGACATTGAACAAGTAAGCTCTTCATTATCCTTAAGGCTATACAAGCAAACAATTCCATTGCAATGATTTGAGCAAATAAGCATCTCCTTATCATAGAAATAATGACGAGGCATGAGTAATCGTAGTGAAAATTCTTTTAGTCATCGTTTTTTCTCCTTATCTAGAGCAGGCTGCTAGTCTGGAGCACCTATTTGTTCCCTTATTACTATCATTATATTATTATTATTATGCTTATATGATCTTACTACAAGTCTATAGGAAACAACCTCTCTACATACCCACAAAGGCAGGGGTAAGGTCTGAGTACACCTCTGACCTCACCCTCCCAGTTGACTCTGCCTCTAAATTCTGACGTAATATAAATTACAATAATTAATAATTTAAAATATTTAAAAAACTTATAAAGAAATTTTGAAAATCTTGATTGACTCTCAGAAATTCCAATGATGCCACATAAATTGGGACCGAGGAAGTAGTATACGTTTTCCTTACTTGTAAAGATAATGGCAATCCTGAGATTGAAACAGAGCAATATTGAATGAATTACAAAACTAGTTGAGACTAGTACTAGAAGCTAAACAAATCTTTTATCAAATAAAATTGCACAATATAATCCAGAAGCTAAAAAATTCTTTTATCAAACTAAAAACGACAATGGAATGATGTTCTCAACAAAACTGCTAACATATTGTGCTAATACAAAGTGATGGGGGAATACTAAGTAAGCAGGGGCATTAATAATGCTTCTTGTTGCTAAAACCTGGAATTGCTCCGACTTGACAATCTTTTCTGACTCTGAAAAAGCAAACATCTTCTCCTTACAATTGGTGGGATGATTAAATTTCGTAAAAACTTTGTTAAGCTCATCGCACATCCAAACGCTGTGTTCAAATTCTGTATTGTAGCAATGCATAACCAGTTTTCCACTTAGTGCAGTTTGCATAAAATCCAGTACAGCGAAATGACTATATCTTTCTGGAAGTGAAAAACTCCGAAGCTCCTCCCCTCTCAAGTCGAAGTAGAAGATATAACTGCGTGAACATTGAGCCCTGTAAAGAACCCCATTGAGGATATTACCTCTAATAGGTAAATTAGTAGACAGCATACAGCAACAATTTCTCCAGCAAGAATCCGTTCCTAGAGTTCGAATTCTGATCTTAGTTACACGTTTATTGTTGTTGTTTTCCACAAAAACCTGAAGTAACTTGTATTTTTCCGTCACCAAATCAAATCCCAGATATAATTTAGGAGGATATAATGGGTATTTCATGGAGAACGGCAAAGCTTTTAACTCTCCTTAGGTATACTCGGACTATTTGGTAAATTGAATTAGGGGAGTCTCTTTAATTGTTTTCTTTACCTCCTCACGTGTTTAATGAAATATTTTGAGTCAACAAATCCTTATTACTTGAACAAGAATTATGTTATGTTAATGTTATGATGAAACATGAATGGGTTGACCTATGCTTAGTTGTCTTATTCATGATTTTGAAAAATTGTGGCTCCTAAATGGTTACAGGATTTCATAAATGGATTTTAATTGATATTCAAGGATCATCTTATATTTGATTTTGATATGATGGGCATATGAAATTGATGACAGACCTTATGGTTATATGAACGATGAAATAGATGACTTGCAAGTCTTGGTATGACGATACCAACTATGATCTATGCCCTTAATGGAAATGAAATATTCTCTAATGGCGTTTGATGATTTTAAGATGCTAAAATGTGGGCTTAAAGAGAATTAGATGGTTAACCAAAAAGGTGTGAGTCCTAATGGCTCAACATCCGAAACCTGCGGTTTGCCGACATATAGATGGTTCGATCCTTAATTGGACGAGCTTATGATTTCCTCTACGAGGATGATTGAGCTAGCCAAGCAGATTTAATCTCGATTCATGCGGCAAATATGGTTCGGGGCTTAGCCGATCGGTCGTTGATCGGACCACATAGCCCGTGGTGTACAACAGAAGTCGGTGATACCATCTAGTTCAGAATTAAAGAATAGAAAATTTTTGTTTTAACTTTGGACTCACTACTATGTATATATTTTCCTTTTTATGTTTTGAGTTTACTTTTATGGCTATTTTTATATGAAGCATATCTTATCACTTTACTTGTTCTACATACCAATACATTCCATGTATTGATCGTCTCCGGGCGCTACACTGTTTCATGATATAGGTTTGGAGACACATTCTCGTGGTTCTGTGCAGCATTAGGTTCATTCAGAACAACTTCAGTTTTGGTGAGCCCTCTATTCTCCGAAAGGCCTATTCGGATCCCATATCAGACTATGTTTTAGAGCTTTATGGTATAGTCGCGGTCTTGTCCCGGTATAGTTATTGACTTATGATGTTAGAGACTTCGTAGACTTATGATGTTATAGTTACATCTTTTCAAATGTTTTGGATCTTACTCAGTGGCGGAGGAAGGATTTTTATCAAGGAAGTTCGAAATATAAATAAGAAGTAACACCTGAAGGTTACATGATATGATAAATCGGGTCGGGTGGAGCGGAGCGGGGCGGGGCAAAGGACAAAATTAATCTTAACTGCTAAATGTAATTCGCCTTGTCATACTTAAGTTAAACATTTCTTCCTACGTTTGCCCTTCTTTATCGAGCCCTACATAAATCTTGCGTGTTTTTTTAAAGTGTTTTACTTTATTTTGAACTTTTTATTTTTTTCTTCTAAAGTACTGCTCCTTTAATCATATATTAGCTTTGAAAATTTATACTATATATATGTATAACCTACATATTATATTTTCATGTTTATAAAATTTTTCTATATACTTAAAAGATATATCTATAAGTTTTGCTAAATGGAAATTGTACTCTGTCCATTAATTTCCTTATTTTAAGAATTATTAATCATTATTTCTATTTAATGAATGGAGAATAACTCTAAATTAATTACCAAATAAAAATTCATTATCGAATATAAATTCTCTAATTTTTAGTACTGGAATATAAGTTTTTTACTAATAGAAAGAAATCATGGGCCAGGATGAGGAAAAAAAATTGTGGGCCAAGTTTGGGAACAATGAAGCTTAAAAAAAAGAGAAAAATACACTAAATAGACCACAAAATTAAATATTTACACTCAAATGCCCCTTCCCATTTTAAATCCAAAAATATCCGTGCGGCATAAAGAAATTACGTGCATACCCCAAATATTTCAGCGCTTAAAGTGGCTCTTTTTCAATTCATTTACAAGCCCTTTCTTTTCTCTATTTGGTCAAATATTATGGCTTGACCAAGTCATTGGACCCTTTTTTTTTACTTTTAATTTGACTACTATTTTTAACTTTTATGATGAACAAAATAATTAGTAATTTTAAATGTCCATGGATTAATTTTGCTTATAGTAGCTAATTATTTTTAGATTAATAAAAATAAAAAAATTAAATAATTAAACTACAATAACAAATAATTAATAAAAATATTAACTCATTAGAAATATCACTTGGTAACATTTTTATTATTTATTCCCTTATATTTTTGTTCTGTTTTTTCTCGTAATTTTTTTCTCTTTTTGACTAGTTTTTTTCTATTTCTATATTGTTGCATTTAAAAAAAAATTAAAAAAAATTCAAAGATAAAAATATTAACTCACTACTTTTATAAAAATATTAACTCACTACTTTTAGATTAATAAAAATTAAAACAATTAAAAAACTAAAATACAATAAGAAATAAATAAAAAATATATTAAAGTGCACTAGCTTATTTATTAAAATCTAAATTATTGAAATATATATTTTTATAGTTTTTTCGCTTTTGCAAATGAAAAAAAAAATATATATTCCATTCATTTTAATTTGTTTGTCATGTTTTAACTAGACACAAAGTTTAAAAAATAAAGAAAATTTTTAAACTTGTGGTCTACTAAAGGATTGAAACATACCTCAATGATATCATGTCATCCATATAGATATACTGTGATGGTATCATTGAGGACTGAAGCAAATCTCAATGATACTATAACAGTATATAGATAAATTGTAATAGTATCATAGAGGTCTCGCTAAAGGATTGTAAGCAGACACCAGTGATAAGATGACAATATATATAGATATACTATAATGGTATCATGGAGGAATGAAGAGTGTCTCATTGAATGACTGAAGCAGTCATCATTGATACCATGTCAATATATAAATATATTGTGATGATATCATTATGGACTGAATCAAACATCAATGATACCGTGACATTATATAGATATATTGTGATAATATCATTGAGGTCTTATTGAAGGATTGAAGCAGACATCAATGATACCATGACAGTATACAGATATACTGTGATGGTATCATTATGAACTGATGCGAATTCCAATGATAATCATGTGAGTATATATATACTGTGATGGTATCATAGATGTCTAAATGAAGGATTGAAGCATACATCAATGATACCATAACAGTATATAGATATACTGTGATGGTATCATTATAGACTAAAGCAAATCTCAATGATACCATGTGAGTACATATATACTGTGATGGTATCATGGAGGTCTGACTGAAGGATTGAAGCAGACATCAATGATACCATGACTATATATAGATATAATGTGATGGTATCATGGAGGTCTGACTGAAGGGTTGAAGCAGACATCAATGATACCATGGTATATAGATATACTGTGATGGTATCACTATGGACTGAAGCAAATCCAATGATACCATGTCAGTATATATATATATATATACTATAATGGTATCATAGAGGTCTAACTGAAGGATTGAAGCAGACATCAATGATACCATGTTAGTATATATATATATATATATATATATATATATACTTTAATGGTATCATAGAGGTATCACTGAAGTATTGAAGCAGAAATCAATGATGTCATGACAGTATATAGATATACTGTTATGGTATCACTACAGACTGAAGTAAATCTAATGATACCATGTCAGTATATATATATATACTATAATGGTATCATGGAGGTCTAATTGAAGGATTGAAACAGACATTAATGATATTATGACAATATATAAATATACTGTGATGGTATCATGGAGGTCTCACTAAATGATGAAGCATACATCAATGATACCATGATGGTATATAGAAATACTGTGATAATATCATTACGGACTGAAGCAAATCCAATAATACCATTATAGTATATATATATATACTATGATGGTATCATGGAGGTCTGACTGAAGGATTGAAACATACATCAATGATACCATGACAGTATATAGATATACTGTGATGGTATCATTACGTACTGAAGCAAACCCAATGATACCATGGCAGTATATAGATATACTGTGATGGTATTATTATGGACTGAAGCAAACCCAATGATACCATGTCAGTATATATATACTGTGATGGTATCAGATATACTGCCATGGTATTGTGGAGGTCTCACTGAATGATAAAACATACATCAATGATACCATGACGGTATATAGATATACTGTGATAGTATCATTATGGACTGAAGCAAACCCAATGATACCATGATATACTGTCATGATATCATGGAGGTCTCACTGAATGATGAAGCATACATCAATGATGTCATGACAGTATATAGATATACTGTGATGGTATCATTACGAACTGAAGTAAACCCAATGATACCATGTCAGTATATATATATATATATATATATATATATATATATATATATATATATATATATATATATATTATGATGGTATCATGGATGTCTGACTGAATGATTGAAGTAGACATCAATGATACCATGACAATATATAGATATATTGTGATGATATCATTACGGACTGAAGCAAATGAAAAAAGTAGAAATAAAAAAGAAAAGAAAATCAAATAAAATTATAAAATAAAAGAAATAAATAAAATAAAATTAAAAATAAAAAAAGACTGAAAATATGAAATTAGTTTGTGGTGAAAAAAATAAAGAATATTATGATTTAAGAAAAAAAATGAATAAAAAAGGAGAAAAAAATAAAGAATAAAGAAATAAATGAAAAAAAAAGGAAAGGAAAAAGAACTAAAGAAATTGAAAAAAAATAATAAAAAACACAAAAAAAAAGAAAAAAATAAATGCAGGAAAAAGAAGAAGTAGATAAAAAACAATTAAAGAATAAAGACATAAATGAAAAAAAGGAAAAAAGAAAAGAAAAGGAACAAGAAATAAAGAAGTTAAAAAATTAAAAATAAATTAAAAATAAAAGGAACTAATAAAGGAAAAAAATAAAAAAAAATATAAAAGAGGAAAAAAAAAAAGAAGTAGAGAAAAAAAATGAACAAAGAAATAAACGAAAAAAAAGAAGAAAAAGAGTATATAAAATAAAAATTGAGCGTAAATTAGATTATAGTGTAAAAAGAAAATAAAAATAAAATAATTTTACGAAAAAGATAAATGCACAAAGAAGCATAAAAAGAAAAAAATAAAAAGGAAACGAGAAAAAAAACAGAAAAAAAGAAAAGAAGTAGAGAAATTAAAAGAAAAAAAAAATTAAAATAGAGATAAATAACTAAAGGTATAAAGGAAGGGGACACTTTATGTAATTAGTTAAGGAGACATTTAGTTGTAAATAGTTTGCTCCTATGGTGCAAGGATGTACTTTCCCCTAAAAAAAAGGGAAAAACAGACAAGCTAATTGGAATCAAACCAACAACCACAGTGAATTCCTGAACACCCTTAACCACTGAGCTACACATTTCAATTGTGACAAGGGGGTTCATTTATGCTATATATTTACGCAAATCGAAATTTTAACCCTACATATACACTGTAATTTTCCGGCGAAAGGGATTCGGGTGAACCCCCTCCTGCCCACCTAGCTCCGCCCCTGACCTTACTTGGTCGTTCTGAAATTCTCCTAAATTGTTGTAAAAAGACTTCTATATTAATAAATGAATTTTTATTTCCGCAACTACGTTCATGATTTTCTACATATTTTTCTTCCGCACTTATTGAATGAATGCTCATGATGTAAGCTAAGTGATTCTCTCGGGCCAGTGATGGTTCGGGTGCCTGTTACATCCAGGGCCTAGTTCTGGGTCGTTACAATAAGTGAAAGAATAGAATCAAGCTTGGGTTCTTTGAGAATGCAAGTTTATATTTTTGTACACAAGCTTTATATAGAAATAGTATTTCGCTGAATGGTAAAGAGGTCCATCAACTCTTGATGGATGTTTTAGTAATTCAACTTTTGACTTGGAGTCTTGACATGATATACATGTTGAAACTGAAATAGAAATAGGAATGTATGTCAATATTTACTGACAACTTCCTGAATAAAAGAAAACACAAACTAAACAAATCTTTTTCACACTAAAAACGATAATGGGATAATGTTCTCAACAAACCTGCTAACACATTTTAATAGAAAGTCCCGGGGGAATACAAAAGAATCAGGGGCATTAATAATGCTTGATGTTGGTAAAACACGTGCTGGCTTCGACTTGGCAATCTTTTCTGCTTCAAAAAAGGCAAACATCTCCTTCTTTATAATGGCGGGATTGTTCAAGTCCCTATGAACTTTGTTAAGCTCATGATCGTAAATCCAATTGTCACTGAGTATCCCCTTATAGGGTTCCAGGACTAGTTTTCCCCTCAGTGCAGTTTGTATATCATTCAGGAAAGCGAAAAAACCATATTCTAGGAGTGAAAAACTCCCAAACTCCTCCTCTCTCAAGTTGAAGTAGTAGAAATATGTTAGTGCATACTGAACCCAATAAACAACCCCATTGAGGAAAAAAAATCTCAAAGGCATAATAACAGAGCGAATTGACGGCATATGAAGATTTCTCCAAGAAGAATCAGTTCCTAGAGTTAGAATTCTGGCCTTAGTTACACGATTATTGTTTGTCGTTTCCACAAAAATATAAAGTAACTTGTATTTTTCCGTTAACATATCAAATCCAAGATATAATTTAGGAGGAAATAATACGTTACTCACGTGATCCACATAGAATGGTAAAGCTTTTATCTCCCCTGTGGTAACATTGAACAGGTAAGTTTGAGTATCTTTAACGCTATACAAGCAAACAAGTCCATTACAATGATTAGAGCAAATTCTCATCTCCTTATCATAGAAACAATGACGAACCGTGACCGTGAGTACTTCTAAAGAAAATCCTTCTAATCGCCATCCTTTCCCCTTCATCACATTCACCTCTTGGCTATCGGGACGTAGTTTTAGTTCAAACACAAGGCAAGTGGCAGAGGGGCGTGCTTGAGAACGAGCAATGTGGGATTTGACAAAGTTGGGATCATGTCTTATCAAAGTGTTCCAAGCTTTAGAAATACAAATTAAATCGCATGAGAGACTTGGCTGGGAGCCATGTTAGGATCTCAAATACTATGTCGTCAAAACAATGATTCTCCATAATTGTCTTGTGCGGTAAGCTCAACAACAAAAAAAACTTGCCTCAGTTTCAAATAAATTGGGGTGTGCAAAAATTAAAACTAGGTGAAACAACATTAGCCTTAATTAGTACGTTACTACTTCCATAAGGTTATATATGTAGCACATGTTTTCGATATTAGAGTTGGATTCTTACTAGGGCTTTGCTTAATTAGAACAAGTTTTCAATTTTTGTGTCAATAGAATTGTAGGCAAGTTAGAATTGTTTCCATAAGAAAATTGATACGTACTGGTAATTAAGTTTAAAGTAATTCTTTTGCATGTGAAAAATGTGGCACTCATAGTAGAAAGGAAATTGTATTATAAAATTGATTTCTTCCTATCGGCCACCGTTTGGTTTTCCTGAACATTGCATCCACAATCACTATCGCTAGCCATTACCAATTCACCTTCACCATCATCATCACCGACCACCATATAATTTCTCGAAAATATTTTGTTGATATATTCATATATAGTATCTTATTGAATTTTATATTTATTAATTTTTTTAAAAAGACAAATTTAATACATCAATAATATACATTCAGATCATAATACAACATTCAGATGTGTATTCAAATTCATACATCTAAGTTTTTATATATGTCTTAGGGGTCGTTTGGTAGAGTGTATTAATAAAAATAATGCATGCATTAGACTTGTGTACAATTAGTACCTTGTTTGATATATTTTTTTAGGTTAAGCATAACCAATGCTTGCATTAGTTATACACTCTATTGTGTATTGGGGGATGCATTACTAATAACTTAATATTCATGGTATTAGTAATGCAATGGATCTAATGCATGCATTAGCATGGTTAAAGACACAATTATCCCTCAAAATCTTTTCCACATCCTTCCCACCATATTTATGGAGGATATTTTTATAAATAATTTTTTTTTTTTTTTTGAAATTATGAAATTCATGTTATTTTTAATACACCAAACCAAACACTGCATAAGAAAAATGCAAGTATAACTAATGCAAGCATAGCTAACACAAGCATTACTAATACAAGCATTACTAATACATCATATTTTGCATTATTCTTATACACCCTACCAAACGACCCCTTAATGTTCAAATTTGTATTCAGATTCATTGATCTTACTGAAATCAAATGAGGGCTTAACCTAATGTATCTATGTCAATATAGAAATAAATCTGGTTACAACTGAAATAGAATTATAAGAATGCACAACAATATTATAAAAGAAAATACAACTAGTAGAAACTAAATAATTCTTTTTCAAACTAATAAAGACGAAAATGAGATAATGTTCTCAACAAAACAAAAAAGCTAACAATATGCTAGAACACCAAAGTAGCACCGTCATTAGAAGAGGCAAATCTTGAAATTGAACTACTGATGGAGTATAAAATTTAACCGGATAGAAATCAAAGTAGCTTAGAAGAGAAACCCCACCTAATCATTCCTCAGTCCTCACAAAACAAGAAATTAATGCCTTTTTCAATCTAAAGATGATAACGGGATAATGTTCTCAATAAAACTGCTAGCATGTCTTAGCTGGAAGAGATCAGGGAAGTTCAAAGAAGCAGGGGCATTAATAATGCTTGATGTTGCTAAAACATGTGCTTGCTTAGAGTTATCAATCTTTTCTGCAGCTTCAAGCAATGCAACCTTCTCCTCTGAATTGGTGGGATTGTCCAGTTTGGTAAAAACCTTGTTAAGCTCATCGTATATCCAATCTTCGCTCCTATTGTTACCGTAGAAGTAGAATTGCATAACTAGTTTTCCCAAGAGTGCAGTCTGCATTATATTCAGGCTAGTGAAACAACAGCTATATCGTGGATGTGAAATTGACCCAAACTTCTCCTCTCCGAAGTTGAAGTAGGTGATACAAATTTGATTTTTGGTTGAATAAAGGACCCATTTGAGGGAAATACATGTCCAAGGCTTACCCGGCCGTTCCAATACAATGGCCCATCAATTTTTCTCCAAGAAGAATAGGTTCCTAGAGTTAGAATTCTGGACTTCAGTCGATTAGTTTTGTCCAAAAAAATATGAACCAACTTGTAATTTCCCGTTACAAGATCAAATCCCAGGAACCATTGAGGATACAAATTACAATTGACAATTCAAGTGATTCATAGCGAACAACAAAGCTTTGATCTCCCCTGTGGTAACGTTGTACAAGTAAGTTGTAGTATCTTTATAGCTATACAAACAAACAAGCCCATTGCAATGATTTGAGCAAATACTCATCTCGCTATCGCAAAAATTATAATGACGAGGTGCATGTACTTCTAAAGGAAATCCTTCTGATTGTTGGTACTGGGACATACTTCAAGTTCAAACAAAAGGCGGGTGGAGTGGGCTTGAGAACAAGCAAGGTGAGACTTGGCAAAATTGAGATCATGTCGTATTAAAGTGTTCCGAGCTTTTGTTGAATCGCATGAGAGACTTAGCGGGGAGCCATGTTAGGATATCAACTACTAAGTCGTCAAAACAATGATTCTCCATAATTGTTTGTGTAAAGTGTTGAAAGAGAAAGGTGAAACAAAGTTTGGCTGGATACTCAATATGGCTTTATTTAGGGTAATTAAGCTAAAAGTTTTCAATATTAGGCTAGTTAGAATTGTTTCCATAAAAAAGTTTAATAATTTCGTAGTATTTCATTTACGAGTATATGAAGGAAAAGGGTCAACACAGTAAATTCTTTCTACTGCTATTATTGGAGACTAATAAAATCGGTCTCTCTAATTTATCCCATTTAATTTAGTCTAGAAATATTTTGGAATGTTTTTTTTTCTACATAATATTTAGTTTCTTTTAAGTTTAGGATCTATTTTCAATGCACAAAACAATGTGAGCCTCTCCTGTTTCTACATTAATTCTCCCTTGTTTCTCCAATTCCGTAACATTTAGTACGTAAATTTCAATTATTTACGTTGTTACTTGTTGCTAGTGTGAAGTCTGTGTCGGCCGTGATTTACGTAAATGTGATTTTTAGGCCATTTAACCTCTACAAAATTTTAGACCGTCATCTTTCGTAAGATTTTCAGTTTGCTCAATAGAAATCCTTAGCCTTATCCAGTCTCCCAAAATTAATCCTATTCCATACATCCCCTGGGTGAACATTGGCATCTACAAGAACTAAACCAACACATTAGCAGCACAAGAAAAAGATGAACTTTATTATATCAGATTTGATCCAGAGAATTGCAGAATAGCTACCCTCAATCTCCACGGATTTATTAGCTAAATGGCAATTGACACATGTAGTGTGCTCAGTCGTTTCTTATGAATTTTCATTGTGGGCTTGACTATGTTCTTGCTACTATCACAATTTTCTTTTTCCCTTTCTGTTTTAAAAAATAAATTTTGGGATGTTCTGAGGCTAATAATTCATAGAGTTTATTGAATCACATGCTATTATGTTATGGTAAAAAATTCAATGAAGAACAGAATTGGAATCAACAATAGGAATGCAAGGCAATGCTTACAGCTTCCTGAATAAAAGAAAACACTAAACGTATCGTTTTCAAACTAAAGATGATAAAGGAATAAATGTTTTCATAGAAATCCACGAGGGAACACCAAAGAAGCAGGGGCATTAATAATGCTTGTTGTTGCTAAACATGTGCTTGCTCCGACTTCTCAATCTTTTCTGATTCTAAAAAGGCAAACTTCTTCTTGCTTAATATATGCACATCAATATTTACAACTCCCAGAATAAAAGAAACTAAACAAAACATTATTTCAAATTAAAGACGACAATGGGATAATGTTCTCAAAAAAACTGCTAACATGTTTTACCACAAAGCCATTGAGGAATGCCAAAGAAGCAGGGGCTCTAATAAGGCCGCTTGACATTGCTAAAACATGTTCTCGCTTCGACTGGTCAATCTTTTCTGCAGCTTCAAGCCAGGCAAACTTCTTCTCTCCCTCCTCCGACGAATTGGTTTGATAGTTCAATTTCGTAAAAACATTGTTAAGCTCATTGTATATCCAATCGCTATCATCAAACCTCTTGCCATGGTGGAACTTGAATCGCATAACTAGATTTCCCGAGAATGCAGTACGCATTATATTCAGGCGATTGGAATAACAATAATCTGGGCGTGGAATCAACCCAAACTTCTCCTCTGTGAAGTTGAAGTAGGAGATAAATTCGCATGAATCAGTCGAAAAAAGGAAACCTTTGAGGAAAATACATCACCAAGACATAATATACCAATTAGACGGCCTCTTGATTCTTCTCCACGAAGAATCTATTCCTAGAGTTAGAATTCTGGTCGTTATTGGTCCATTAGTTGTGTCTGCCAGATGATATTCAATCAACTTGTATTTTTCCTTTATAAGATCAAATCCAAGGAACAACATAGAACCGTCATCTAGGCTCTCCTTATCATGATTTACAGAGAGAGGCAAAGCTTTTATCTTCCCTGTGGTGATATTGTACAAGTAAACTTCAGTATCTTTAACGCTATGCAAGCAAATAAGGCCATTGCAATGATTTGAGCAAATACGCATATTTTTATCGTAGAAATAATGACGAGCCGCTACTAGTGGTTCTACAGGAAATTCTTCTAATCCTAGTTTTTTCTCCTTTGATAGTCGTCGTCGTTTTTTCTCCTTTCTAACAAGATCCTCGTCGCCATTGGAGATTACTTCCAGTTGAAACAAAAAGCGAGTGGGGCGGGTTTGAGAGCGAGCATTATGTAATTTCATGAAGTGGGTTTGTTGTATCCAAGTATTCCAAGCTTTAGAAATACATTTGAATCGCAAGAGAGACTTGCCAGGGAGCCATGTGAGGACCTCGAATACCATGTCGTCAAAACAACGATTCTTCATAATTGTGGTGCATGGAAGCTAGAGAAACAATGAAAAGAAAATTAGCCCTAGCACGTTATATGTGTTAGATAACTACACAAACTAGGACTCCTAGCCATGTATGATAGTGATGGATATTGTACATCCTAGTTTTCCTAATAGCTTGCAATCTGTAGAGTCATATTTGGATACATGTAAAGTTCATAGATAGCGATAAGACAAGGAGGCATAAGCAGGTAGGTCACGTATGCACTGTATATAAACCATGTTGGTTCACACGTACAATACACAAGAAAAGAAGCAAGAACAAAAGCTTCTGATTATCATTTTCTTCAATATGGATCATAAAGTTCTCTCTTTTTTTTCATCTCAGTTTGTCTTTGCTCATTATCTAATAATCCTATTTTATCTTTTATCAATGTATGACATTATGAAATGACAGGAAATGATACAAGCTATCCAAATGTTGTATTCATCAAAACAATACAGTACAATACAATACAATACCATACCATACATTGTGAAATGATAGGTAACAACCATCCAAACAAAGTGAGGATTTTTTTTCTCGAAGAACAGAATGAACTAATCCTAAACTTTCAAAAATAGCAAAAGAAAAGATGCTAAAGAACTTTATTAAAAACACAATTTGATCACACTCAAATTTCAAATCTAATCCACAGAATTGCAAAATATCTGTGGGGTTGCCAAACTTTGGTTGCCATTAACACAAAGTTTTTGGTTCCTTCTACATCTAATCACCTCAAAATGGGTGCTTTTTTTTTTTTTTTTCAACTGTACAATAACAGATTGCAAACCTTTAGTAAATTAATTAAAAGCTAATATTCAGAGCTTGATGATCTGCTCCATCTTTTTCTCAAATATTCATCTACAGAAGAAAGAGGGCTGCTTTGGTCTTGACTACTGCTGAAGGATGTGGAATTATCATAATTAACATCAAGAAATGCAAGACTTAAATGGGACTCTGCACTTGAATCTGGATATACTTCATCATCATGATATTCTTCTTTATTGTTGTTTCCAGCAATAGCTTCTTCATTCCCATCTTTCTCCCCCTTCAACATCTTCAGGATCTACTCAAATCACAACATGGTCGAGTTATACAGAGATTATAATGCAGGGTGAACAATAATACATGGATTATTATTATGTAGACCTATGCTACTCGGACTCTACTAATATATTGTCCAGGTGTGTGTCTAAGCCGGCACGGGTGTGGAAGTGTTTTTGGAAGGTCCGAGCAACATAGATATAGAGATATAGCCTAATTTAATGGCATTTTTGTTCTTTAGATACTCTTTTTGTGTGTTGCCAATACATGTATTCTTATCATACATTCTATCTCGTATAAAAAATGCATAGATTCCCACAGCGTTCAATTTTCACAAACATGTACAACTTATCCAGAGTCTAATACGGAAATCAAAAGATGCATTAGTTATATTGAGATTATAGTAGTTACTATTACAAGATTTTATGCAGAAAACAAAATGTTGCTGCAAGATTGCAGTTACCTGGCTTATGTTAGGACGTAGCCGTGCTGCCTGTGTAAGACAGAATCTTGCTGCAAGAATCATTCTTTGGACTTGATCATCTTCAACACATACATTCAAATTCTCATCCAGAATGGCGTTGAAATTCCCACTTTCTAACTTAGGTTTCGCCTGGAAAATAATAATAATTTTTTTAAGATGAAGTGACTAATGAAAGTTGTAATTTGAACTGAAAATGTCATGTCAAAGTAGAGATGATGCTTACCCACATGACTAAGCTTTCTTGACCACTGGGAGTCTCAAAGCCAATAGCTTTTCTCCCTGATAATAGTTCCAGCAGAACCACTCCAAAGGAGTAGACATCAATCTTATCACTTACTTTACCATACATAAAATACTCTGGTGCTAGATAACCAAAGGTTCCTACCACATCAGTATCAGTCAAGAACGACGCCTTTGTGGGGCCCCATATCGCTAGCCCAAAATCGGATAGCTACAAACAAGAATTATCCAACGAGTTTGTTCTATGTACTGATAATATAAAGCATATTTACATAATCAAGTCAATTATAAGATAATCACAGATTTATCTGTTAGTTTGAAAAGCACACCTGTGGTTCAAAATCATCACTGAGAAGGATGTTTGATGACTTGACATCTCTGTGAATAACAGGCCTTGGACATTCATTGTGAAGATAATTTAAGGCTTCTGCGATTCCAACGGCTATTCTGAATCTTCTTTCCCATCGCAATACTGATTTGGTTCTTCCTGCTTTCCAAATTAACTAAAGATCAACGAATTAACCCCGGGGTTTTATATACAGAATATATTCTTGATTTGCAGCTTACCATGTATATTTTCTTCTAAATTCCCTTTTGAAAGAAAATCATAAACAGATATCAGATCAGAATCCTCTATGCAAATTCCAAGTAGATGAGCAATATTCTTGTGCTTCACTCTGGTCATAATGTCCATTTCCTGCCTGAAATTCTTCCTTGCTTCCTCGGATGAATTCATAACCTTCACCGCCACTGATTTTCCATCAGAAAAGAGCGCTTTGTATACACTGTTCCCCCCGCCTTTCCCAATCAACTTCTCTGCACAAATTTTCAATATTAAGGAAGCAAGTCTGGAAAACGTGACATGAGTATGTTTTAGACAAAAAGCTAGAGAAACCAACCTGAGGAGAAGTTAGAAGTCGATGATCTTAAAAGATCATAACTAAACCATATGCAGCTAGATGAATTTGCCTTAAGTATAAGGCGCAAATCTTTCATCAGCTGGTTACATACTGATGTACGTTCCTTTTCATTGCAATCCATGATGGAGTAGCTATTTTCCATTCCAAAAGTATTTTGGTTCTCTTTCGGAGAAGAGTTTGATTTAGGACTATCTAACATAGATCTGTTTGGCAAGGTCATCACCCACTGCACTACGGACATCTTTCTTACTACTTTAGCAGGTTCATTAAATGAGCTCGCAGTTTGTAAAAGGGGCCAACCAGGAGGAGTATCAGCAGCAGAATCTTCGGTAGGAAGAGAAATGGTACATAGTGAAAGAGAACCTTTCTTGTGTTTTCCTGAAGGACTTGTATTTTCCTCTTTTATGTTCTGTGAACCATTTTCCCATCTCTCTAAAGTTCTAGTCACTTCACAACTGAACCTTGCCATCTCTGATGATATCTCAGATTCACCAAATTCAGATTGGCAATCCCTTGTCGTAGACTTTCTTTCTAGATCAAGACTCGGTTTTGGATCACCATAAGAACCTATCATCACATAACAAATTCAATTTTCTTATACCAAAAAAAATAAAAAATTAGCTCAAATGTGCAATCTTTAAGTATCATAAAACCTTTGTGTGGGGAAGTAGAGCTTCTTCTAAAGAAAACCTTCCCATTGTCAATGGCCATAACTTCAGTAGTGGTAGGCAGCCTCTTTGCACAATATTTAGCAATTGAGGTCCAGCTCCTATACAAGTCGCTTTCAAATTTAATTAGCACGATATATATGAATCGAAAATGCAATAACCAAAATCTGGATTAGTCAAGCCAGTATATAGCTTTACTTACCCAAGAGTGCTATGCTTGCTAGTTCCTACTACTACAGCTAACGCAGCATGGTTTTTCGCTTCCCTCACCAAAGCTCTTCTAATAGAACTTCCTTCTGACACCAGAGAAATAAGATCCACCTGAAATTCACAACCAAAAACAACACACATCAATCAGAATAGGTGCTTTTCTTTATTTTCCAAAACGACAACAAACAATTTAGAGAAAGTTGAATTGTATCTATCACTAGGAAGGAAAAAAAAAGAAAGAAAAAGCAACCTGCTTTTTATTACATAAGCCATCGTAATCATACAGATAAGTGTCCAAGGACGATTTAACATTTGAAATTGAATCTGAAAATGGTAAAAGTTATAATGTTAAGACAAAACCAAAGCAAAATTCAATTAAGACAAGTAAAATTTCATGACGTACCGGCATCACGACAAACATGTAGAGCAATAACTGTGTCTCCAGGTTCTGCAACTTTTACAATAGCCCAATTCAACAACTCTCTAATATGGCCATCAAATCGAATTCCCACAAGCACATTTCTCTTTTCCAATCCTAGTATCTTTGCAAAAATCATCTTCTCTTCCTTCCTAATTCACGAACAAAATTGTTTTTCCTTCTCTTCTTTTCAAAACATATCAAATTGTATATTTTCTTAATACAATTATTTGAATTCTGCAAAAAGGGAATGCTCCAGCTGACAAGACAAAGGAAGTGCTTTGCAAGACACTAGTCCAGAATTTAATCCTTGATCTGAATAGTCAAAAACAAAAAAATAAAAGACCATTAACAAGTACAATAAGAAAATCCAAATCTTGAATTCTAAAGAATTAAAAAATGTAGATTTTCATATCCCGCTAATGAATATAAAAACTAAAAGTAAACACCTACAATGACCTATAATCAAATATATATCATACGTATTGAATCTGCTAAATTAAAAAAAGAGGAATTACCTAAAGCCATTAAAGCTTAAAAAAATAGAAAGAAAAGCCGCCAAGATTATATACAAACTTGTATGAACTAACAAACAAACAAATACATGCCAAAGGTAGGTGCTTTGCTGACAATAAAGCTTACTTCAGCATATGGACATTCTTGTTTTTATAAAAAAAAAAAAAAAATAGATAAATTCTTTTTCGAATTTGATACTAGTGAAGAAGGAAGGAAAGTAGGGAAGGGTAAGGAATAAAGAGTTGCCGGGAAAATAGGGATAAAACAGAGCTGAACATTAAACAACGTATTTGAAAAAACAGAGGTTAAAATTTATTACTAGTACTATTTTATTTGTTGTTTGTTTGGTTCTGTTTCAGAAAAACAGGCAGGTAATTCGCGTGATATTTTGTTACTCTACTTGTGAATAACTTAAACTACCGACAAATAGTGCCGAGAAATCTCCAGCGGCCTTGCTATATTGTTGCGACTTAATAGTTTGCCGCTGCGTTACGACAACGATGATATTTTCACCTTCATTCTATTAGAGATTTGAAATTTGAATCCTTTTTCTACTCTAGCTGATTTTATTTTATGATTCAAACATGAAAAGCCTAATACTAGTTAAAGATTACTTCCTCAGTCCATCTTTATACTAAAAATAATGGTCTAACTTTACTTGAAAAATCAAGAAATAAATTGTCATTTTTTTAGTTAAACATGGATAGATAAAAATAGACGGAGAAAGCAAAAAATGCTTATCATCCTGCGACACAATCTTTAGCGGTTCAAATGGATTACAACAAATAAAATCAATAAATAATTTGACTCATGACATAGCTATAACTAAAAAGATCAAAAATTATATTACAAGGTGTAGAATTTTAGTGGTATGAGGTCTTTTGAAGAAAATCATGCGGGTTTAATTAAGTGGACAAATCACGTTATATTAAAAATATTTTTGGACTAGTTTAATCGATTGAATTAAAAGGGGATCATAAGACGAACCACCCAACTCAAATTTGTTTATTTGTATGTAAATCAAGTTTATTAAAAAATGTTTAATTTATCATGATAGTTTCAACAACAAAAATAACATTACCCGGCGTATTCTCACAAAGTGGAGTGTGGGGAGGGTAAAGTGTACGTAGTTTATATCAGTCCATGTCATTACCTCAAATAAAATAGAGAAACTGTTTCTGATTGACCCCAATTCTGAAATAAAAGACTGTATAAAAAGATAAATAAAATATATTTAATAAAATTTCCAATGGTCAAAAAGTAGATAAAAGGATAGAAATAACCATTGGATCACCTCCTTAATGCCGTGCTCCAATTCTAAGAACAGTCTAATTTGGTCAACTTTGGGTGGTTCTTATTTTTTACTTTAATAATTATGACTAAATCAAATTTGACCGTACGTAAGAAATTTATTCCCATTATTCATTTTTAGCAGTCTTTTGAAGAAAACAAAAAGGTATTGATAAGCATGATTATAATGATTTAAAGAAAATTTATTTTACTATATAATAAGAGGGAGTTGCCCATGCCAAAGCAAGCAGCAGGTCAACATGCTTGCTTTGGCATTTGGGGGGCACTTTAGTCATTTCAATTAAATTATAATAGTATGATTGGCTAACAATGGTTATTGCTATAACTGCTATTTAAATTTATAGTGTCCCTTGCCCATTTTGTCCTTTTGCTTTAGTCATCTTGCATCAGCCTAATGCCACATGCCTTTACATGGCTTGAAACGTGGGTCCCATAATTGCTGCTATTTGAGTTTTCACAATAATGCATGTAAAAATATTTTTATTGTTTTAATTTATTTATCTGATTTTGATTCCATATAAAATTTGAAAAGTAAATAATAATTTTTAAATATTGTGATCTAAAATTAAATATCTATAAAATATACTAAAATACCTTTTGTTCTTATAATCTTAAATATGTCATATAAAAGTTAAAAGTAAGGAATTGTAAAAAAAAAAAAAAGTTTTAATCTTGAAATAAACTAAAAAGGAAAAAAAGATGAATAAACTAAAGCTAATTATATTTAACCAAAAAAAAAAAAAGCTAATTAAATGTTTAGGTTCAGCTCAACAGAGTCTTCTTTCTAAGATTATATTTCTTAATGACTTAAAAAAATATTTTACAACCATTAAAAACTCAAATATAAACTATAAATTAACATAAGGAAAAATTCTTATGCAGCGTGAACAAATGCAAATAGCAACAGAGGACAATTTCTTAATAGTTATTGAGTTTTTACATTCTCTAATTATAATTTATAAAATATGTTATAGCATTTGATAATTATAAATTTATGTTATTGAAGGTTAAATAAAATTAAAAATTAAAATATTTTAAAATATTAAACGATATTTTTCTTTATGAATACATAAGTGCATCACATATATGAAGTTAATCGATAATTGTTATGACAATATTGATATTTAACATATATAATATTTACTTTAAAGAAGCCTGTTAGGAAGATCGTAAAACTTGATAAGTATAAACTTTATATTCAAACTTATTATATAAAAATATATAATAAGCACAATTTACGTTGGGTCCATGTTGGCACGGGCTCCGAATGTCTAGTACTTATATAACTATTGGATTAATTAAATAGGGAATGGCAAATTATTCTTTCATACACACCACCCAAAACGTCAAAATATAGCTTCCTGATTTCATTGTTTGTTTCTATTTTATTGTACTAACAATTAAATTGAGATATGTCAAACTACTATAATTAAGAAGCTTTGAAAGGTTTAGTTTAAATTTAAAAAGCAACTAGAAAAGGGAAGTGTAAAGTGGACAAGTGTGACTATTTTTGACCACTAATTAAAAGCCAGTATCTTTTCATTATAGTAACCAGGCTAAATTATCAATTGACCACGTTATTGGATTTTATTACTTTATCCATTTGACTTCTACTAGATTTTTTGAATTCTTAAGGCTTAAATTAGGGAGAATCTATTCATTTTACCACTCGATAAAAAAAAAAAAAAAAATAGTCTATAATTAGGATTTTTTAGCGAGATTATTGGCTATCTCTCCGACTTTTTATAAAAGATATTCAAAATAAAAATAAAGTTTTTGAAAGGTTTAGTAGTTTAAATTCAAAAAGCAAAGTGAAAAGAGAAATGTAAAATGGATAAGTATGACCATTTTTCACCACTAATTAAAAGCCAATATCTTTTTCATTATAGTAGTAACCATGTTAAATTACCAATTGACTATGTTATTCGATATCATTCTTTTATTCATTTGATTTCTATCGAATTTTCTCCATTATTAAGGCTTAAATTAAAGAGAATTTATTCATTTCACCATGTGACAAAAATAAAGAAATAGTCTATTATTATAATTTTTTAACGAGATCAGTATCTATTTCTCTGACTTTTTATAAAAAATATTCAAAATAAGGATGAAGCTTCAAAATGATTAGTTTAAATTTAAAAACAAAGTGAGAAGGAAAATGTAAAATGGACAAGTACGATTATTTTCTAATTAAAAGTCAATATCTTTTTGTTATAGTAACCAAGTTACATTACCAATTGATTGTTATTTTATTTTATTCTTTTATCCATTTGACTTATACTGGATTCTCTCTATTCTTAAGGCTTAAACAACGAAAGATCTATTCATTTCGCCACGCGATAAAAAGAAAGAAACAATCTATTGTTAGAATTTTTTAGCAAGATCATTGCCTATTTCTCCAATTTTTTATAAAAGATATTTAAAATAAGGGTGAAACTTTGAAAGGTTTAATTTAAATTTAAAAGTAAAGTGAAATGGTAAATGTAAAATGGACAAGTATGACTATTTCTGTCTACCAATTAAAAGCCAATATCTTTTCATTATAGTAACCAAGTTAAATTACCAATTGATCCATTTGATTTCTACTAGATTTTCTCCATTCTTAATGCTTAAATCAGGGAGAATTTATTCATTTCTACCACACGACAAAAAGTTTGAAACAAACTATTGTTAGGATTTTTTTTAGCGAGATCATTGCCTATTCTTCAACATTTTATAAAAGATATTCAAAATAAAAATAAAAATTTAAAAAGATAATTATGCACGTCATATTTTTTATATGAACATTCAAAGTTAGAGTCGATTCCCTTGAATCGTACCGATGAGAAGGGTTGCTCTTAGCCTTATGAATATCACATATTTTGAATCAGTTGGAAAATTTTACTGAATCATTTGGTTTTTTAATATAATCAAATAGAGTATCTCAAAAGCGCTATATTTTGGAAGTCCAAACTATGTTATAGAATAAATCCTCCTACGAATTTAGAGCTTCTTCTCTTTTTCAAACTTTGATTCATAATTTTTATACAAAAAAATCTTTGATTAAGAATAGAAAAAAGGGCAGGTCGGATGTTCTTAATATCTCATTGTCAATGCTATTAAATATCTTATATCTTGTCCAAGCTTTCATTAATTATAAAATTAAAAAAAAAAAAAAAAAAAGCAAAATACTCATAGTCAGAACGTGGCAAAAAAAGTTTGGGTTCATCTATTTAGAAAGTTTAAATCATCTTTCTCCAACAAAAATGAGAAAACAATAACATTTTGTCATTCTTTCCATTCTTAAAATAAAACTTCCAATTAATACACTAAAGATTGCTTTTTACATCTAGAACTTCCTTCACGTAATTTAATTTACACTTGGCATCGTCTTTCTATCATCACCATGGATTAATCGTTTTTCTAATCATGGTTGGTTCAAAAATTGATGATTCACTATTATTTCCAAAGTGAGAAGGGAAATGTAAAATGGACAAGTACGATTATTTTCAACCATTAATTAAAAGCCAATATTTTTTTTGTTATAGTAACCAAGTTACATTACCAATTGACTGTTATTTTATTTCATTCTTTTATCCATTTGACATATACTGGATTCTCTCCATTCTTAAGGCTTAAACAACGAAGGATCTATTCATTTTACCAAGCGATAAAAAGAAAGAAACAGTCTATTGTTAGAATTTTTTAGCAAGATCATTGCCTATTTCTCCAATTTTTTATAAAAGATATCTAAAATAAGGGTGAAACTTTGAAAGGTTTAATTTAAATTTAAAAGTAAAGTGAAAAGGGAAATGTAAAATGGACAAGTATAACTATTTCTGACCACCAATTAAAAGCCAATATCTTTTCATTATAGTAACCAAGTTAAATTACCAATTGACTATGTTATTCTGTTTCATTCTTTTATCCATTTGATTTCTGCTAGAACGTATAATTCATATACACAGCGAAAGCATAAATTTATGGATCATAAACTTACATAATAACGTGATAACATAATTTTTAAATGAAATTCAGAAAGCACATACATACCTGATGAATTTTTCACAAATTTCGTTCAAAACCTTGCTCGCCAGGTCTGCAATCTTCTACCACTTCCTGACTATTTTTTTTTTCCAATAAATACTTGTGTGGACAAGTTAAATTGTTTTTCTGGAAAAGATTCCAAGGTCTTTCTCAATGATAAAAATAGACCCTATATATTCAAATGAAGTTGAAGTTGTAAGGGCTATTTTTCCACCATTTACTTCACATATTTTTCCATTAAGACCACCCCATTAGTTCCAACATTAAGTCATGAACGCTTTTCTTTTGTCCATTATGATCAATGTTTAATAGGTGTCATAATGTCTGTCATCAATAGAATTATATTCCTATTAAAACAAAACTGTGTAAAACCTTTCTAACTCCATTTTCTTTTCAAATTGGTTAATTAATCAGGCGCAGCAGGGACCACAGATTTATTAACTGAGGCTTTCAATTATGATATTAATTCGCAAATGAATGAATTACCATACCATAATAAATTACAAATTATTCCACTAAAAATCTGCAATTGCACTCCTCGATTTTAATTTCGAAATCTACCATTCCATCTTATTTAACTCCCCATGTTAGAATTACCGACACTAATCAATTGAATTAAATTTTCTGAAAATTTAATTTATTGACTAACTTAATCCTTTATTACTATGCTCAACTTATTTCACGTGACGGATATTAAATTCACCTGCAGGGTTTACACGTGCAAACTTATAAGCAACCATCAAGGGGCGTCTTCTATCTCAAGTCCGAGACATGGTTCTATCAACTAATTATTATTTCACTAAGTGATTTGTCATTATCCAATCTATTAGGAATATATTGATTCGTAATAAAGTTTTACCTTTTAATAGATTAAAATAATAAATCAAACTACATAGATCATAATAATTATATCAAGATTAAGAGTATAAGTACACGTAATGGACTAGAGAAGTTGTTTATTAATATTCAGAACATAAACAAATATCTCTACTTGGTCCGTTCAATACATACGAAATGTACTAGCACAAGAAGTTGGAATATTACCACTATAATTAAGATCAAATTATATTTTAATCTTGTGCTACAATCATCAAGATGTTTGTCCAACTTCATATTTGATTGTGAACATTAATTTAGAACTTATAAGAACCGACAATTTTAATCTTCCATGCATGAGTTAAATAACTCCATACACAAAATTGTCTATTTTATAAGTAAATGACACACATGTCAACACAATGATCTAATCAAATAAAGGCTTTATTAAATTAAGTAAATGAAATAAATCGTCTTTACATGGAATGTAAAAATAATACTATAACTTAAACCAACATAATTAATAGTATATCCTAACAATTTCTACTAGATTTTCTCCATTCTTAATGTTTAAATCAGAGAGAATTTATTCATTTCACCACACGATAAAAAGTTTGAAACAAACTATTGTTAGGATTTTTTTAGCGAGATCATTGCCTATTTCTTCGACATTTTATAAAAGATATTCAAAATAAAGATAAAAATTTAAAAAGATATTTATGCGTATCATATTTTTTATATGAACATTCAAAGTTAGAGTTGATTCCCTTGAATCGTACCGATGAGTCGAAGGGTTGCTCTTAGCCGTATGAATATCACTTATTTTCAATCAGTTGGAAAATTTTACTGAATCATTAGGTTTTTTAATATAATCAAATAGAGTATCTCAAAAACGCTATATTTTGAAAGTCCAAACTATGTTATAGAATAAATCCTCCTATGAATTTAGAGCTTCTTCTCTTTTTCAAACTTTGATTCATAATTTTTATACAAAAAAATAAAATAAAATCTCTGATTAAGAATAGAAAAAAAACGGGTCGGACGGTCTTAATATGTCATTGTCAATGCTATTAAATATCTTATATCTATATCTTACATGTGCAAGCTTTCATTAATTATCGAAAAAGGAAGAAAAGCGGGGGGGGGGGGGGGGGGGATCGTGGGGGCGGGGGGGGGGGAAGCAAAATACTCATAGTCAGAACGTGGCAAAAAAAAGTTTGGGTTCATCTATTTAAAAGTTTAAATCATCTTTCTCCAACAAAAATGAGAAAACAAAAAAACATTTTCTCATTCTTTCCATTCTTAAAATAAAACTTCCAATTAATACACTAAAGATTACTTTTTACATCAAGAACTTCCTTCACGTAATTTAATTTACACTTGGCATACATCTTTCTATCATCACCATGGATTAATCGTTTTTCTAATCATGGTTAGTTCAAAAATTGATGATTCACTATTTTGAGTAATTTAAATATAGGACTTCATTTTTAAATAGTAAATAATTATTTTTCAATGTTAGACCGGAATTATTAAGGTCATGATGCATGGCAATATACCACCAAAAGGTTGTCGTAGGGTGGTAAGCAGAGATAGAGCCAACCTTTGGCTAACCCCCTTCAACGAAAAAATATATTATTTATATATGATTAAAATTATTCTTTATGCATATATAGTACATGTTGAATCCCCTTCGGCTAGTTTTTCTTCAAATATTAAACCCCCTCATTTGAAATCCTAGTTCTGCCTCTGGTGGTAAGCGCCCCTTCACTCGGCACGAGGGGTTGTTCATAATGTAAGTCCAATCATCTCCAACTCTAAGGTTGTAGATTCGAGACATCAAGAAAGAAAAAAGGGTAACTCTTCATTCTTAACCAAACGCCTCGGTTCCAACCATGGAAATAGAGTCCGAGTTGGTAAATGAGCCTTTTATTTCCAAAAGCAAAGGTAAATTCAGGATTTGAATTTTATGAACTTTAGATTTTTATGATAGTGATCTCAAATACAAGTAACTAAATTCCAAATTTATATTTTGTATGCACATATTAATACAGAATTTGAACTAAAATTATTGAATTTTATCGGATTATATCTTGAAACCTACCTCCACCCTAAGCCTCAAAATAGGATTTCCCCACACAAAGTCGGTTAGTGAAAGAGCGAAGTGGATACCATACCAAACATCAGATAGAAAACAATATGGTAGTGAGGAATACATTTTTAAAAAAAATAAATGATTTGGTGATATGTCTTATTCTGTCCCATATCGTATCAGAAATAAATTGACCATAATTGAGTCACCGACGATCCTACAGTATGAGCACTACCACATGTTTGTAACTTTTCTCATCAATATCCTGCCTCCTTTCCTTATTAGAAAGGACAATGGTATAATATCTTAACACCATATTCAATTTTGTACTAAAAATATAGAAAAATGAAAAGATAATAGTAATAAAAAAATCCAAATAAATAAATAAATCATCTGTTTATCATATCTATGCTAGATCTTCATTCAGAATTATGAATCACCACAAAGCAAAACCTTGAGAATATTGATTGAATTTGTTCTATATCGATCATTGAAGGGAAAAGAACAAGGGAACGATATTTAATTAGAAACACGCCGTTTTTAGCATAAATTTGTCTCAGTTAAATATTGGCAATAAAAGTATTGTAAGAACTTACTTGCATCCTCTTTTAATTATCAAAAACTATGGTTAATTAATGTGTATTTTCACTTAAGTTATTACTTAACTATGATAATGTACATTGATTTGATGTGAACATCGGGTTCAAATAATTTCTTATTTGTTATTTTTACTTAAACTCAACAAACGAAATTCTCATTTTCAACACATGGATGACACATGAATTTGTCAATCAACAAAATTACTAGGAGTAGATTAAGCGGAAGTCTAAACTTTAACAATGCATAGCCTTGCTCAAAGTCATCAAAAATGTAGGTATTTGATCCATTTCTGGTTGATTAATATCAAACTTACAATTATTTGGTAATTATTATTAGTAACACCAACTTTTTTGTTAGGCACCTTGGTCTCCTTTAAAAAAAAAAAATAATAATAATAAAAATATATATATATATATATATATTTAAAACTTTCAGCCACAATAAGGGGAAATTCAGGAATATATGTCGCCTGACTTTTCCACATGCAATCAATTGTTACTGAATTTTATTTTGTTCTTATGGTTTTAGTGGCAACAAACAATTAAGTAGTAACTCTAATGATTATGTGTCTCAGTTACTACTATTTCGGAGAGTAATTTTTTTTTATTTATTTATAACAATTCAAATACTCTTTTAATATTTTGAATTGTTAACTATTGTAACGCATTATACTCTTTATGTAGTTTTTAAATATGTAAAATTTTATTTTCAAAAAAAAAAAAGAAGAAGAAGAAGAATTGAAGATTCTATGTCTGAATTTACACCGATCTTTAGTTAGAGCCTGTTTGAATTGACTTATTTTAGGTGTTTTTAAGCAGGTTTATAACGTTAGGATAAAATAATAAAGCATTTTTAAACACTTATTTTTAAGTCAAAAGTCATAAGTAAGAAATCTTTAACTTACAGCTTATAAGTTATAAGCCCATTCAAACATGCTCTTAGTTTCACCCTTGTATAACGAATCAAGCTACATAAATTGAATCGGCGGGGGTATATCATATATGTACAAGATTCAATCATCACCAAACTCTTACATTTTATAACAAATTAAAACATATATTCCCCACACCATTAAATATAAAAATAGGACAGACTTCTTATTGGAGAAAATTCGAATTCAATAGATCCATAGGGTTCTAAATGGAAAAGATTTGGGTAGAGGTCCACAACCAGTGGCCCATTAAGATACAGCCCACAGATTTTAAAATCAGCAATCACTTTCATATGAGATTTTTTTACAGGGGACATATGTGATACCTTTCAACGTTTTTAAAATTTGACCCAATTTTATGATGTACGGACTGAGGAGCGTATCTATGATCTGTCTATTTATATATTTACAGATCTTACCTAATCTCTTTAATTTGGATTTTATATATTAATTGTTTAGCTTAAGCTTACACTTTCACATCACAATATTACATAAGTTATGCATGGGCATGACTTCAGTTTCTAACAAATTTATGCCCCACTAGGCATAAGTTCGATTATTAAAAGACAAAAGTTAAAGATTGCCTAATTATTTGAAGGGAAAAAACGTACGATTTTATTTAATATAATAGTAAAGTTAAAGATTGCCCAATTGTTTGAAGGGAAAAAACGTGCGTTTTATGTAATAGTCCACCTTATAAGTCTAATCATTTTTCTTTTTAAATAAACAGTGACATTATGATCAACTTGCGAGCATCGCCACTATTTTACCGAATTCTTGTTATCTCCTACTAGTATAGAAACAATTTTATTTCTTGGTGAGACAGTTTTTTATTTTTAAAAACTAATTTTATTGAAATTTTGTCATTTGGCTTTTACCTTGTTTTCTCAAAGGATCTGTTTTTACGTCATCCGGATACCTAAGTTTTTTTGCATGACATTTTGCTTCATGAGGTTTTTGACTTTTGTAATTGAACTATTTTGTCCTTTGACGTTTAAGAAAATTAAAATCTGCCTTTGATCACTTATTAGATGATTAATACTTGCGACTTTCCTTTTCTGAATGTTAAATCGTGTGAGATTTGTGATGTAGGACATGTGTGTCTACTTATTCAATCTTATGATAGTTTAAGTGTCTGCCCGTAAGTTGGAGGACATAGATCCAGCTAAGGTCAAGTGAAATGATACGTTTATGTATTATGTCTAATATAAATTGCTTCCGGTTGTTCAACCATTTGAAAACCGAAGTCATTCTTTGATAAATGATCACTCAATCAAATGATCACAATAAATTGACGCAACAAAATTTGACCAACCCAATTATAGTTCAATGACACGAAAGTATGAATTCAGACTGCATTAGTAGTTTGCAATTGCAATATGACACTCATTTCCAGCTTCCTACTATTACAAGTCAATTCCCGTCTAGTGACCTAATGGTTTCTATCACAAAAACATACAATTCACACCACCATCTTTATGTTTCAAAACAATGACAATAGCAAATCAACTTGTTGGACAATCTAAATCAGTACGTTCAGGTACATTACAACAACATATAGCAGACGCAAAGACAAGAAATCATCATACTAGTGTTACATAATAGATTATACAGATTTAAAACGAACTGAGATGATTTTTGCACATTTGTACCCCCAACCATACTTCGGATCACAAATATCCATCTCGGCCTATAATCGTACAGACAATTGCAGGTTGATGCTTTCCAGTTATAGTCAGTCAAGACTAGCAATAGTGAACCTCATGTTGCATTCTTTGAACTTGGAAGACATTGATAAACAATCTACATCTCCTTCGCTCAGCTAATGTTTTTAGCAATCACAAGATAGAGCAGGCTTTCTGACCCTTTCTCTTCTTCTTCTTCTTTTGCTTCGGTGGTTGTAGGACCACCTTAATGGCGGCATCAAAAACAGCCTTAATATTCTGAAATTTTGGCAATTGAAATACGTGATGAGATGACTTGAAAACTTAACCATATAAGTCATCTTTGAATTAGAAAAGCACCTGTTGTGTTTTTGCACTACATTCAATGTAAGCAGCAGCACCAATTGACTTTCTCAGCTCCTCACCCTTAAAAAGAACAAGGAATTAAGGTTCTGCTAGAGTGAATGTAGGGAATGTACAATTGTTATTCAAGACACGTTGAAGGTAGTATACCTGAGCTGCAGTAAGTGGAACAGCACCTGGATGGTCCACGAAGAATTGCTTATCCTCTCGGAGATCTAATGGAAACACATCAACAGTATTAGACTAAAGAACATGGAAACAGATGAGAAGAAAGTTAACGGAGGCAAGGAGAAAAAAGGAACTAGACTCGTGTAAAAGTTAACGGAGGCAAGGAGAAAAGAGGAACTAGACTCATGTAAACTGAAATTCAAGGAAGGAGAATTTAAATTAAAACTTGCCAGAAAAGCAAGGTATATTTAGCTGCAAATTAGAAAGATAAGACACCACACAAAGCTCTTTTATGTACTTGGATGTAAGAAAAACTTTACTTGGATGTAACATCAAGAAGATATATCCTTCATGTTTAGGCTTAGGATATTTTGTGAAATTATAAGTTCAACAGTAGTACATTTGAATTCCAACAATATATTACAGTAAACTACTCTGTTTAAGTTCATTAATTACTTCCATTTCAAAGTCCAAGCGATGTGTGTTCTAGGACTTAGAGCAGTTTTTGGCCTTAAAATTTGAAGGTACACATATTCCGATTCTAATTCAGACACAAAGTAATGTGATTAGTGACTTCCCTTAGTGACTCTTTTCAAAAGTTGGGCTAGCTAGGCAACGTAAAACTACAAAAAGTATTGCGTCCCCTGCATTTCTTTAAGTGAAACATGGAACCTTTAACCAAAACTTCTCATCTATCTGAAATCTCAGTCTGCAATAGATCACTTTTCTCAGAGAGCAATTTGACGACATAACAATTTAAGTTACTGAAAGTGATTATAGCTGAGATCTAAGAGTTCTAGTTGTATGAACCGAATTTCCTCTCTGGCTAGCCATATCTAATTCACATTTTTCACTGCGACACGATAAGTAGTTCTTCAGAGTTGGTTTCAGTTTAAAAGGCATCTGAAATTCAAGGTTGCGGTGTCCTACAAGTTCATCTTCAATCAGCACTATACTGAATGAGATAATTTAGGTCATGGTTCAGCAGGTAAATAGCAGCATTTACCACTTCGCTTATTTCTTTCTGTACATGAATAAACTGTGTTATAACGTCTGGAACGGTCTCATCCATAAGAACAAATCACATAATAATACTTTTCAGTGTTACCAGAACAGCTGCAGTATCAATAGTCAATAGGCTCTACTTCTCAAAAAAAAAAAAAAAAGAGAGAGAGAGAGAGAGAGAGAAACAAGCTGCAGTGAGGGCATGCACATGTTAACTACTAAGGCAACAAACTATAGAAAAGCTAACATATACAACTGACAGTGAAGGAGTTATTTATTCAATTCTCACCGCTACCAACCACAATAATGGAGAGTAGCAGCAATATCACAATTGCTTTCAACTTACCTAAAAAAGAACTTATGTGACTAAAGAACTTCCTATGGAACTTATTGACATAGTGATTCATGACCCAGCACAAAAGTGAACTCTCTTCTAGGATAGTCTAACATTTCATAGCTCAACCAAATTACTAGGCAAGAATCCAATGAGAGGATAACAGCTAAGCAGAATTATCTTGAATGAAGATAAACAGAAGAAAGATAATAGGAAGATTGACGACGGATTACTGGGAAGAAACTAGCAATAATAAGAAAGAAATTAATCAAACAAGACTAAATAGGATATGCTAACCTAGCTTTGTCCCAACAAGAATAATGGGAACTCCAGGAGCATAATGCCTCAATTCAGGAATCCACTGAAATTCAATAGCAAGAAGATGAAATAAGTATTAGTAATTGTGGAATAACACCAACCATACATTTTACTCATTTCAATTTTCTAATATTCAACTTTTACTTATTTTTTGCTAAGAAAACCTTAAACTACACTGGAAGTACTAGGTTGATTGGTATCTACCATGCATTTCATACAAGTATTTACAGTAAGAGTCAGACAAGCCAATGTTTAATGGGCTTGCTCAAAACTTCAACTTAATGAGACTGACAGGGAACATTGATCCTGCCACATTCAGTTCAACTTAATGGGTGTCTTTCTCATTAATCTTCCCACATTCTTGTTTGTTTCCCTGACCAACTACTACAACAACTACTACTACGACAACTAGGCCTCAGTCCCAAGTAAATTGAGGTTTTCTACATGAAACCTCATTGACCATCTTTCTTCATTTAATTTCATCTCAGGCCAATAATGTACAAATAAAAAATAATCAGCTTTAGAAGTTCTCTATATTTTCTACTAACATAAGAATCTCTGCAGGGCTAAAGTATAAGACCTAAAGTAAAATTACTAACATGACAAACATATTTACAACTAATTGGATCGCCTTTTCCCTGACCTAGTACAACCAAAAAAAAAAAAAATTAGAGACACAGGATGCAAGAGAAGGAACTGACCTTTTTGGAGACATTTTCATAGCTCGCCTTGCTAATGAGAGAAAATGCCAGTATAAATACATCTGCCCCTCGATAGCTCAATGGTCTTAATCTATTGTAATCCTCCTGACCTGTTCAATTATAAAGTAGAGGAATCAGTATGCTCCACACTACAATGGCACAAAAAGGAAAACGAAACTACCAAAGTGAGGAAATTTTTTACCTGCAGTATCCCAGAGCCCCAGATTAACAGTGCTCCCATCGACGACCACATTAGCACTAAAATTGTCAAATACAGTTGGGACATAATCCTGTTTGGAACACAGCAGACAGTTACCAAATGTGAACAATGCACCCCCTAATCTAATAAAATTAATTAGAACTCATAAAAGTAATGATTTCAATTAGAAAAGAAAACAATATCTAACTTAGAACCTGAGCTATTCAATTCAGACCACGTACACTGATATAGGTCAGATGAGTTTGCATATCATCTTCCCTGAGAGTTCTAAATACTTCTTTTTTTTTCAATCCATAGTATGTTCCTGATACCTTTATTTTAACTTAACGGAAAAAAGAGAGTTCTTTTTGTGTAAGCAATCCATGATACACAAAAACACGGAAGACAACATTTCATTGGTTTGCCAACCAATTTGACAATAAACCTATAAAGCCTGAGTTCATCAAGACAGTAGTCACGAGGTAGTTTCCTTTACCTTGACTACACCTCTCATAGTTTTCTCAATTCCCCAAAACCTTGCCCCAAAAAAGAAAGATGGTAAATACATCAGTGATTGTCTGACGCAACTAGGGATCATCCATTTGCTATCATGTCAAAGTTTTCCCCACTGTAAAAACATGTCATTAAGAAGAAACAATTCAGGAGGCCCATTGCTCAAGGGAGGATTTACCTTAGGACATCGCTTCATCGAAAATTTACTAAATATGTGTATATAATTAAAAGACATAAAAAATATTGAAGGATAGATAGAGTAAATGACACCACTTGCCACAAAGAGCCAGACAGCTCATTTGGTCAGGCACCTTAGTTTTCAACATAGAAGCCACGAGTTCTAATCGTGGTGGCCTCTTTTGTTAGTGTTTAAAAGTTTTTGCGCTTCAATCTACCAAATGATACACGTCTAGGTTCGAACCGCTGATCTCTTGGTAGTTAACGAAACGTTGAACCAATTACTCCAAAATCGCATTAGTAATCTTTGGTGACAAAACCTATTTGTACGTATTGAGAATGATGGCGCTTCTTCCATAGTTAGTTGTTGTGCTATGTTTTTTTCCATTATTTTCTTTCCTTTCATCTTCTTTCTCGCCAATGATAATATTAACAACGATTTGCAGAATCAAAAGAATAATGACTTGCAGAATCAAATCATTGAGAAGAGTTAGTAGTAATATACGTGAATTGTGTTTTATTTAAATTCTGTTCCTTTTTAATATGATGTCACGTTATTTTATTTATCTGTGTTCATTTTAAAATATGACAATGCTTACGAAAAATCCTGTGTACGCCACTGCCATTGCAGATTCTAACTCGTAATTAAGGAAGGGCCACTAAAGGGACTAAAAGAACATATTTGTTGTTTTAGTCATCACCAACATCCTAGGAAACAAAAGTGTATCCTCAAATCCTCTCAAAACTCAAAGACTACCCGAGACAAAACAAGTTAGATAAGAGATGAAAATGATTAATCAGTAAAAGGAGCAACGAACTCCAATCTACAACCCAGCAAAATCAATTCTTTTCCCCTTAAAATACCCAAAAGATCCATTCTTTGTGTTAATTTGAAGTAAAACGAAAACAAACCCACTCTTCTACAGGATACCAAATTCACAAGCAAGTCATGATTCTCAAAAAAAAAAAAATCCATTTTAATGAGTATAAAAAGTTTAATTTGGTCTTTGGTGTGACAAGTAGAAAAATCCCCAGAAAAAACAAACAACATACCCCGTGTAATCCCACAGGTGGGGTAGGAGGGGGTAGAGTATACACAGACCTTACCCCTACCTCGAAAGGTAGAGCCCCATTTAGTCTAATTCAATCTAAACCCAACTGAGCAAGAACCCCATATATTCCAATTCATAATCATAAAACAAAAACTCCCAACAACTGTTTGACAAAATTCCTAAGAGAGTACTTACAGTGGGAAAAGTGTTGCTGGTATATGAAATGAGCAAACAAGTTTTACCAACAGCTCCATCACCCACAGTAACACACTTTATGAACCTAGAAGCACTCATTCTTCACCCCCTTCTCAGCAATTCCCTTTAGCTTCTTCTTCTTTTATTTCCCCAAAATCTGTACTTTCTCTTCCACCTACTCTTCAACCCATAAGTTTGTTAGAACAATACAGTCAAATTAAACTTAAACTAGTAGCAGCAATTTCAAAAACACAAAAATAAAAAAAATAAAAAATGTTAATGAAGAAAACAACACAACACCTAACTCAATAGCAACATTTATTTCAAGAAATTAAAAGACCCACCTTTATTACATACAAGTGATGATTGGAGTAAACGGAAAAAAAAATATTTAATGGATATGAGCAGAGAGAGTTAAGAAGATAGCAGAAAATGGAAATGAAGAAAAGCTCAGAATTTTTGTGTGTGTAAATAAGAAAGGACAGCTTTAAGCCAGCTATTTTTCGATTTTTGATGCCACTTATATCAACCTATCTTTTTTTGCCACATACCCTTTGGATTATTTTTATTTTTCAATTTTTCGAACCAAATTTATTTGAGATAATCCCATATTTAAATAATTTCTTTTTTTCCCACCCAGTATCCAGCGCCAATTTCTGGAGGCAATGTTTCCAATAAAAAAAAAAAAAAAAAAAAATCATATCAAAGGCTCGAATTCGAAACTTCTATTTAAGGATAAAGAGATCCTAATCATTCCATCACGACTCATGTTAGCAATTTAAATGAATTCATTAGGTATAAAAATAAGATAGGTTAATAAGTAATTAGTTATAACCACTAATAATTATATTTGTTATAACCACTAAAGTTTATGCTTTTAGATGTACTATTTAACATGGGTGGAGCCGGACAAGGGTTCATGCTAATTTCTTTTGTCGAAAAACAGATATTGAGTTATCTAAGTTTTTCGTGTGCTTACTTTTTATACTTTAAATTAGAAGAGATCTTGATTCCGTAATTTATTATAGTAAAGATCTTTCACATAATAGGTGTATAACTAATTTTTACTATCTTCGTTCGGTTGGAGTTGTGTTTAAATTAAATTAATAAAAAGTCTTTTATGAAAAGATATCTTTTTGTGAAAGGTTGTATCCTTTCATCCTACGGTTATCACCAATGTTATTTAAATCCAACTCTACATATTTCTATGATGGTATCTTTTACGGTGAACTTTCAACAGAGAAGCGTCTTTACAACTTTCCCCAAAAGAAATCTTTTCATCTCCAAAAGATCTAGTTTTAAGTTCTTGCTTTCTAGAAGAATTTCTTCACTATTTGCTTAGTGCAAAATTTCATAAGCTTGTCATATTCACTAAAACTATTTGCATATTATCCATAACAATCTCGCAGAGAAGAGGGAGCAAATATCATTTCTAGAAAAGCGTTTCGCACGTATTTCAAGCCTCAGGTCTGTGTTCGTTGTTCATAAAGTCAAGCCTTCATTTTTGTGTTCTTCATATAATCCCTGTGTTCTTAGGATATATTTTCCAACACGTTCTCTTTTATGATATGAAAGAAAAAAAATTGTCCAAAAAAAAAAAATAGATAGATTTATTGTAATTTTTTTGTGCAATTAATTGTAGTTAGTAGAGTGATACATATGAAGTATATTTCTACCCCTCTGCATAAATTGGATTGATTAAGGACAAAGGGAGTAATTTTGTTTGCTCATTTAAAAGTAAATTTTCAAATTTACCAACTTCTATATCAGTATATATTATTTTGAGCAAGATGTCAAATAAATTGTGCACGTTTTCCTCTTAATAAAATGACGCTCAACAGGTAAAAGTAGCCTCTTAAAATAAAGTAATTTTTCATATATTAAAATATTTTATGTGAAGAAATAATATGCCTCAACTTAAAGTGCAAAATAGAATAATAAATAGTCACATTTATTTTTTGTAACGTGGTGGCATTCAAGTCATCAGGATCACTAACTTCGTAGTAATTGATGTTATTTTGTGTGACAATCTGCATTTTATGAAACATAAAGAGCCAAGCTGTATTCATGGGGCCTCAACAATCCCCAATTAATCCGTCGCTAAAACGCTTCTAGCTAATTGAATTTTTCTATAATCCCTTGCTAATCCCTAGCTAAATGGCATTAGCATAGAATTTTTATTGTTTAGCTACGAAATTGTGTCCGTCGCTAATTCCTTGTTTTCTTGTAGTGCATGTCCAAAGCATGACGGACTGGGTCAAATTGAGGAGCTTATTGTGGAGATATGTTTTCGATTCATGAATCGAATGTCTCACCTAGCTACTTCAGACTTGAGTTCCAACCTCTCTCTATCTCCCTGAGGTAGTGATAAGATTTGCGTACATTTTATCCTCTCCAGATTTTACTTATGGAATTTCACTGGGTATATTATTGTTGTTGTAAAGAGCTACGTTCATAAATATTAAACCTTCATATACTGTATTTTACAAACAAAAAATAGCAGCCATTAAACTTGTACATTCCGACAGTCTCCTAATACTATTTCTCATTAATGAAATAATAAACTTATGATGATTGGGTAGATGGAAAAGTTGGTTAGCTTGTGTAATTGACAAGTATTCTATAAACAATAAGATTAATATTTAACTCAAATTGATCATAATGTCATCATATTTAAGCATGTCCCTTCATTATAACTTAAGCGGAGTTAATATATTAGAAATATTTGTTAGGTGAAAAAAGATCTCAACAATTCTCAAATGAAGAATGCTTTTATGTCTCATATACTCAACAGTAACTGAAACGTGAATTTATATAAGAGGGATTTTTTAAAAACAGAATATAGAATGGAGCAGACAAAATTTGTCATGCAATTCGACTTCAATTTTTGAAACTTACTTTATCACTACATTAGACTTTTAATAAATTCCTTTTTCTTTTTCTAGTTGTACAGCTCTTTTTTCCTCCACGTAGCTCTGCTATTACTGTGCAGTGTGCTAAAATACTTCTCAAAATAATTGTGATTTTAGGGTGAAACATTATACATATCGTGTGTAGCAAAACATCTAAAAGAAGTTTGATATTATATATTTCAGAATCCACTTTCTTTTATTTGCCATTAAATATACATAAACAACATTTTAATAAATTAGTATATTCAATAAGGTCCAACGTAACGACATAATATTCATACATAAAAACAGTTGATTGCTTGTTGTAATGATGTGAAAGCTTGCACCTAACTCTATTAACGTCTCAAAATTTGTTATATCTTACTTCGTTTTAAGTCGTTAGTACTATACATTTATTATTATTTGAATGAAGGCCACGAAATTTTTGCATGGAGACAGGGGCATACTATATCATAAATATTGGGAATTAAAGAATCACCCAGACAAATTAGAAAGAGGTTGACTTGCCTTCTTTCATAAAGCAAAGATGAAGAGGAATTGGCAATTACTCCCAGTACCATATTCCTTTTTAAGTACGTAATTTATTACTCCTTCCATCTAAAATTATTTGCCGTGATTTCTAAAAATAGTTATCTCTAATTATGTTAGTTTAGAAGTTTTAGACAATTAATAATTATTTTTTCATTTTACCTGTAATAAAAGTTGTTCTTAAAGACTATAAACACCTCAATTATAGAGAGGCGACACATAAAAAGAGTATCTTAAGACATAAATAATAATAAAATAGTCAAAAGCTCATTCTAATTATTAATTTTAGTCTTGAATTTCTAAAATGACAGTTATTTTTTGAGCTAAAACAACGGTTAGAATGGGAGAGGGAGTATACTAGTAAATTACTTTGTACATGAGTGCTCATTAATCAGAGAGTACATCTTACTATGCTATTATACTATTGGTCTAGATACATGGTGCCAACACATGAGTGTCCATTAAGGTAGTGACTCATGAACTACCATGGTACAATAATATGTAATAATCATGGTAGATGAGAAGTTGGTGTTGAGTGAAAATGAGAGGCCACATATCTCTAGCTACTAGTCTAGTTGAATAAATACATTTTAGTGATAAATGGCATATGGGGTTTACCAAAATGAACCCACAGCATCCGTCATCACTACAAAGATAATTTGGTAGGCCAACATCAGATCCTCCTGGTCCCCTAAAAACTCTACTCCATTAAAGAATGAGTAGAGCTTATTTTAGTAACAATTTAATCTTTTAAACGAGACGCTTCATAGAATGTAATATGGTATTGGAGTAGATAAAGATTTTGAATTTGAATATCATAACGGCCAAAGATTTCTTGTACTCCTTGTTGTTGGACATTGTGTCTTAAACCTCAAGTCTAAACAAATCAAAGAGGAAAATGATTAACTATCAATAATGGTTTTCTAAGCACTCAATTCTAGTGAAAAAACTTAAAGCATTTCGAATGAACATAAAAAGAAAAAATGCAGATCCAAAGATAAAATTTCAAATTTTGTGGATTCTTTAGGGTGTTGAGTAAACATTGAACAACACTGTCAACACCACTACCTAACGGCTGATTAGAATCATATTTTGTAATATTATGACCCCCTTACTACCCCAATAAGACGAGGTGCAGTTGCCTATTAACTCTTTTCTAGGAAAAAGAATCTAAGACTTTTAGTGATTCACCTAATTATTCTATATTATAGTAATAAAAAATTATCTTAGTTGCAAAACGTACACATATTTGGCAAGGGCAGGAATTTTGGGTGCACATGGCCTCGAGACAAATCAACTCCCATGTGCGTGCATGACCTACCATCATAAGGACCACTTCCAAATATCCGGAAAGCGAATTCAGAATTTTAAATTTTGAAGTCTAGATAAAATAATTAATACATAATATGTGAATTTTTTCTTGAAAACAGCCTCTGACAGTAATGCAAGTTAAGGCTGCATATAATACATCCTTGTGGTAGAGCCATTTTTCGGACCCTGCGCATACGGGAGCTTTAGTGCACCGGACTGCCCCTTCTTTTTTTTTTTTTTAACATATTAAGTGAATTTTTTAACACGGATATAAAATTTGTGCTAAAACTAGTGGATTCTACTAAACGTATAACTTCGATTGTAGCTCCACTAGAATGGATTTAACTCATACACATTAATAATGCATCAAATTTTTATGCTATCAGTATTTCTATGTTACTGATTTCCCTGTTTATGAACAGTTAACTATGGTTATCTTTTAGGCAACTAGCTTTTACACTCAATATATAAAAGCTAAAGTCAACTACAATCAGGTATTCAAGTAATTAAGGGCAGTCTGATGCACTAAAGTACTCGTTATGTGTGAAGTTCGAGGAAGAGCCAAATCACAAGAGTCTATTGTACACAGTCTTACCCTGCATTTCTACAAGAGACTATTTCCACGACTTGAACCCACAACCTCTTAGTCACATGGAGGCAACTTTATTAGTTACACTTAAAGGCTCCCTTGAGTATTCAAGTAATAGTACCATTGTAATAAGATTAAAAACTTTTTTTCAATAGAAAACTTTCTACAACAAGCTAAGAGTTTACTACATGAAAGAGCATAAGAATACATTTTACATCAGATGAGTATAACTCTAAAGTTCTTCATCTGAACTGACAAGGTCTAGTTCTATCATTTTTTCTTTAACCTGCTCAGGTTTTTGTCCTGAATTCTGCTGCCCCATTTTTGGCTTCTTGTGGTCACAACTGTGACTTGGTCTTGTTTCACTTAGATTCTTTCGCTTGGTGGAGGATGACCTGGAAAAAAGTAGATATTACACTGTCACCAAAACAGATAATAACATAATATATATGGTCAAAAAATGAACTCTTCTTTATTCCATCTCTTTCACCTTTCATTTGTTGTCATGCTTCTTGTTTGATCTCGGTCATTAGTAGATTCTTTTGTATTATTTGAGTTCAATTTTCCTGTAACTCGAACAGAAATGTAATGAGCAAAACTAGAATTAAGAATGTCTGCAGATGTTTGGAGTACTAGATCATGTCTAAGTACCTAAGTCTTTACCTGTAATTTGACTAAGAAACCTTATTCCTTGAGAATGTACATTGGTAGTCACTTTCCCTGCATTGCTGTTCATAAATAAGTGACGTCGAGTCAGTGATGACTATTAAGCAAAACTGCAGTTTCACAGGGAACAATGATGATAACCGATAAAGGTAATAATACTTGAAGTATAGAGCTCTGGCACTACTAAGTACTTTGGACAAACCTTAATGCCTTTTTCAATCCGTCTACGGACAGTAATTTCAATGGTGCTGTGGACTTCGTAAAGTTTGTCCTGTCAGCTAAAGGTTTAACCACATAAATTCCTTCGGACTTGAGATGATCTCTGAAACCAGTTCTTAGGTTCCTGAATTTGATAGTCCAACAGCAATTAAAGAACTAAAGAAGTAATGAGAAAATACGATATCTATTCTCCAAGTAAATGACATATTGAGAAGTTAAGGTAATCACTCACCCTCCTTTGAGTTCAGCCCTCATGCTGGAGGAGTATTTCTCAGATGTTCTCTAAAAGAACAAGTAACAGAAACAATGATCAGTTCATTATCTTCTTTCGCTAGTAAATCAAGTTTCAGTTAAAGAGAACATGAAGAGGGGGGAGCACACAACCAAGCAGACTTAATATACAAGGCATGCAGTAAATTGGTTACCTGCTTATGGTAACTGCAATATATTCCACGCCGCCTGCATATTTTTTCAATCCATAAGTTCTACCACAAAGAGTACAAGAAAGCAACAAATTACTTGTAAAACCAGAAGACTCTTCTAAAAGAAACCATAGGTTCAATATTATTGGGTAGGAAGCAACCATAGTTTATGATAATCTGCATAAACACCTGGAGTATGTGAGCGTCTTCCTTATCCTTCTTGCAAAGGGCAAGCCTATTACTTTTGAACACAATTTGACCAACCAATTGCAGTAGCTACTTTATATGGTGATTAGCTATTTTACAAGATTGCACTTCAGATTGTTGCACTCTTGCTATGGGAAGTACTACCAATGTAGATGTGAGATACAAATTTCATGTTGTTAAACTGAACACTATTAAAAACATGGGCAGACCATACTAGCCAAAGTATCTGCGCGAACCTGAATCAAAGCCACATTATTTACTAGATGAGGACATTATAGTTGGTGAGGCAAATCAAAAACAAACAGCATGAATGCAATGAGAATTGTGATGGAGCAGCAGTACATACTTCATTCTTCTTATGCAAACAGTGGATCCATCCGTTATACCAGAAGAGTTTATACCAATTACAAAGTTTTGCTATACAAATTAACTGACACAAGGACCAGGCAAGATCACCTTCACCACCTGAGGCCATGAAACTTCTAAAGCGATCATCCAAGTGCTTTTGATAAAAGGGAAGAAAAGAATTTTACTTTGGACTGGCCAAACAAAACATCAGATCAAGTGCTTGCCTCTAGAACAAAGATGAGACATACAGGTTCCATTGTAATCGGAGAAAACAGTGTACTAAGCACAAAATTGCAAATAAACAAGTAGACGGCAGAGCATTTTATGCATCTGAATATCATGAGCATCTTATTGTATCTGACGACCAATTCTTTAGTACTTTGACTGAAGGTATTCAGTCCATTCACGAGTATATGCATGTAAAAACACATACAACCAGAGATCATACTTGTTAATGATTATTGTGCAAGCCATCCCATCCTTTCTTTTCCCCTTGCAAACTCCATAATCCACAGATGTGCCCATCTTTAAAATGTGACTGGCTGAATAAACACTCAATGAAAATCCATTTTCCTGGATAAAGGGTGTTGAAGAGGCATTAGCTACCCACCATAATTCTTAAGAAAAATGAACTTTTTGATAGGCATGACAACAATACCGAGTTGTCCTTGCGTACGCTACAATTAAACAGCGCAAAAATTGTTCCAGCCTTTTCATTGCAGTTCTTCTGATAAGCATCACCAAAAACAAAAAGAGACATAGTTTTTTCATCCAATGATCCAATTTTCCAGATTGCATATTGCTTCCCTGTTGAACTTGTTCTTGGCTGCCCCTTCTCGGTTAAAACACCAACAGTTGCCCAACAACCAGAAAGGGTGTCGCCTAGTAGCGAATTCCTGCCAGATAGGAAAATGTATTACTCCGTAGTCCACCAAATCTATTCAGGTAACTCAATCAGCATCTTAACATACCTTATTGCTGATAACTGGATGAACCTAATATCAGCAAAATGGTTGCTCAGTTCAACAGGTGAGACTACTTGATTTCTGAGCAAAAGGAAGAAATGTAAAATATTAGTTGTTGTTCAGTATCTAAACAGAGCCTTCATCTAATTTCCCTGGCAAAACATTTCAAACCAATCTAACCAAAGCATAAATGCAACTCCAACTTCACCAATAACAATCTGATTTGGCCTCCATTTTAAATTATTAGAATGAAACAAACAAGCACCTACGTGGCATTTCCAACAATAGTAACAGCAAGCCACAAGCATCTGATGACCTTTTTAGTTACCCAAAATAGTACATACTCAATTGGGACTTCCTCCTATCAAAATTAGAAATGTAGGAAACAAAATTTACTGTCATCTGAAAAAATGAGAAATCTTGCAAAAAATATTGAAACAAAAAATGCCAGCAATATTCAAATTCTAACAGCAGAAAGAGAGTATTTATGCAATTGACAGGAAAATGCATCATGAGCTCAGCAACAAGAACCCATTGGATATGCACCCATAAGGCCATAACCTATGTCAACGAACATACCTAATTCGTAAACCCGAAAACTTTTCAACCTCAGCATCACTTGACCCCTTTGTGTTCTTTGATTTAGCAGCTTTCTTGGCAATTTCAGTATCATAATCAAGACAATCCTGAACAACATCCCTAAAGACAGACATATCTGCCTCCCCCAATCTCTTTGGAGATCCATCATCTGACAAATAATCTGTAAAAGAAAACTCAAGCTTTTCAAAACAGCCCACAGAAATCCCATAAAATAGGGTGTGTTTGGTCTGGAGGAAAACATTTTCAATTTTTTTATGTTTGGTTGCTCAAAATCTTTAGAAAATATTTCCTCTAGGAAATTAACTTGCTCAAAAATAAGGAGCCCTACAAATGGCATTTCATATTGATTGTGCTCTCCCCACCCTCCAAGGCAGCTCATTTTCATCCCCACCAACCCACACCCCAAGCTCTCATAGTATTTGTTTACGATAATAATATATGCATACATACCAAACACAAGAAAACAATTAACAAACTCACTTATTTTCCTGCATGGATAACATTTTTCTTCATACTGAACATACCCATAGTCTCTCATAATCCAACAGATTCATATCAACAATTATCTATCCATATAACAAATGTTAAACACAAATTACTAGTAAAATGTAAATGTGAATTCAGTCTTTTATGTGAGAACAAAAAAAACGAAACGAAGTAGTTTCTTATCTCATCAATCTATTGGGATCCCTTTAATTACAAAAAAAAAAATGATTCTATAACTCATTATAGGACATTAATTGTAATAAATCCAAACATGACTTTCGACATTTACCCGGTAAACGAGATGAAGGAGAAGCTGGAGGAGTTTCCAAAACCCTATCTGGAAGTGAAAGAAGGAGATCCAGGTCTTCTTGGTGATTCGATTTTGACATTTTTTTTTTCTGAGAAATTGAAGATTGAAATTTGGGATAAGGGTTTTGTTTCCTTATTAGTATTACTGTTTTTTTTGCTTTTTTTTTTTGAAAGTTGGAGGGAGATTGAAAGTGCATGGCGGGAAGCTTATTGGGTTGTGGGCCGAGGCTGTTAGCATATATAAATGGGCTGGGCTTTGATTTTACTTTTAAGTTGGGCCCTGATTCCTTTTGGTTTGTTCCACATAAGAGATGGTATTCGATACTTTCAGTTACGTTGGTTCTAAATAAATTCATCAAACACTATACTTCCCCCAGGAAAATTTAAAATTTTTAATCCATTACAATTCTTTTAATTATATATATTTTAAAGTATACCAGTGAAGATTAACACAAGAGTTAAATAAAAATAACTCCGCCCCCACTTTTAAAAAAAAAGAAACAACACTAGAGTTTTTTGTAGGTTTTTTTTTTTCTCTACTAAATTCAAAGATCGATTCATTGATTTTCGAATGAGTGTATTAAGAAACTATATAAAAACACTATAAATAAATTGTAGGATATGTTTAGAGCAAAAAACAGTCTGACTAAATATTAGTCCAAGTAGAATGTTTGATACTTTATAGTTGTACATAATCAAAAGGGTGTTTTTGTTTTCGAAATTTCATTTAATACTTCTTGAAATTAATGGCAAGCTAGGTTGTTAGCTTGCTTATGTACAACTATAAAGTATCAAGCCTTCTGATTGAATATGATTAATGTCAACGGATCATATAACTCCAAGGGATGTATCACACTCCAATCACCACGATGAGGCTAGCTGGTTACTCTTTTAGTAGGCTCAAATATGAATACTCATGAGGAAATAAAGTGGGCTAGCTCTTAAAATATTTCTGTTGAAAAAAAAAAGATAGTTTTTCTTTCTTTTATATAGATTTTGTACATTTTTTTAACAATCCTTAATTCGTTTTTAATAGGCCTTAACTTGAACACTTTCTGGTTCTAGTTTCAGATTTTTGATTTATGGAGTTTCTAACTAAGGACTGAGATTGAAATTCTAGACCTGTGATTTTTGACATCCTGTAAGTCTAAATTTAATTCTAAAGCGACTAAACTTTAAAATTTCATCATCTTTATCTCTTCTTTAAATAGAGATCCTAAAATTGGTTATTTGTGCACTTGCCCCTCTAAATTACTTCACTTACCAACCTAGGCTCTAAACTAAAAGGACTCTTGATTTTTTAACGGGTAAAATATCTAAATATACATCCTTAGGTTGTTTATTGCAAGTTATAGCAAAACTTCTTAGATTGCAACAAATAACAATTTTTTTTTAAAAAAAAAAAAAAGAAAAAAACGATTTCCTTTTTTAAAAAATGAAAAATCCACCCTACATAAAAGGAAAAAACGATTTCATATTAAAAAATCCACCCTTAAAAAAGACCAAAGATAAGAAAAGGATACCAATCACATTCAATTTTCTCTCTGAAACAACTTTCTTTTTCCTTTTTTCAAACTAAATATGCGTCTTCTTCTTCAACAATTCTATTCTTCTTCTTTTTTGTTCAACAGATCAACAAACATATATTGTTTGAAACAGAAAATTACTCAAATAATTTTGATATTTAAGTCGAGAATTTCTAATAAAATACCAATTTTAATTTTTTATTTTAAGCTGAAGTTATTCAAAAGAAAAAATTATAAAAGGGCTATACAATTTTCTGAATGATACAATCTGTCAGTATGAAAAGTGTGTTTTCATTCAATCACAATTCAACATGGAGTAAAATAAGACGTCACATGCTATTTATTTTTTTTTAAATAACAAAATCAACCGTTAAAAGCGAGTTAATTTTGTATGAATATAAGTAAACCACACACAAACATAATGTTGAACTCTATGATTTTTAGTGATGTGTGGATTCGTTATATATATATTCTAATCATGCCGAAATGTAAGATAATTTCTGGAAAACACTTTAAAACATATATTTGTATATAAATTTGGTATGTTTTTTGAATTCTATATATTCTTCATCTTATGTTTTTGTTTTCTGGTATGTTGAAAAAAATGTTGACATGTGTATATTATGTATGCATTTTATATGTTTGTTGATTTCTATATTTTTTTTATCTTAAATAGTTTTTTTTTAAAAATTCAACTATATTTCTTCTGTACGAATTCAATATGTTTATTGCTTTCCTTTTTGTGGTGAAATCATAATCATCTTTTAGAAGAAAAATAATTTTAACCGTGTATTTTTGTGTATGAATTCGATAAGTTTATTGATTTTTTAGTTGTTTTTAATTTTTAAAAAATCCTGTGAAAACTTTTCAATTGTATATTTTCTATATTACTTTTTATATGTTTCTTGATTTATGTTTGCAATTCAACTTAAATATTTATTATTTGATATGTCCCGGGAAAAAATGTTCATGATTATTTCTAGATTGAATTTGAAGAGAATATATATATTTTTAAGATGTTATCTTCGTTTCTTTCAACTCTTTAAGATATTACCTATAGATAGGTGTAAAAAGAGGAGAAATAATCTCAATATTTCTTTTTCCTTAAGAAGTGGGAAACGTGTTCAATTAGGGATAGTATTTTTTGTCCACATTTTACTCCTTTAAGAAATATCCTACACAATTATTTAGGAGATAATTGAAGAGAAAAAGTTACACTGTTTAAAAATTAAAAAAAAATTGATTTCAATAAAAAATTTAAAAACTGCTACAACTTGCAATAAAAATCTTAATTTAATAATTATAAAAAAGTACTTCTACAATTTGCAATAAACAATCTAAAAAGTACATATAAGGATAATGGGAAAAGGACACCACATGACCCATCAAAAAATAAATGGCCCATGTTTGAGCTATTGGACATGGAGTGGCCAATCGGCCCAAACTAATTCTAAAAAATGGCCAGTCGGCCCAAACTAATTCCAAAAATGATCAGTCGAAACTGTATCAATATGATATATGGGTTGTATCAATATGGTATAAGGAGTGTATTAATATGGTACAGAGACTGTATCAAAATGGTATAAAAATTGTATCAATATGGTATATGAACTATATATGCATATGTTTTTCTGTATAAACTATATGAATGTGGCATGAGGATTGTATCATTATGGTATATGAACTGGAAAAAAAAAAAAGAAAAAAGAAGGCACTAGCAGCGACAAAAAAGCCTAAAATGGCTATCTTTTGGAATTGCAAAATCAATGGCTATTTCGTGGAAATAGTTTTGGGCGAAGTGATATTTATGTCTTTCCCCCTAAGATAATTTTCACTTTTTTAACTTGAATAACAAGCCCAATACAGTTCGAATTGCGGCCCAACAAACAATACATTAGGCCTCTGAGCTCCTTTCATTTCTCTCTTAGTAAGACTTACATAAATCCCAACTAGTTTACCCCTAATTACTCCCTATCCCTATTCTTATTAAAATTACAAAAAATCCCTTATGTTGCCTCTTTTGGATACATAACTAACCTTCCGATACATCCATTTCCGATACCCCTAAGTTAAGTTGTGGTATTAGGTAATTTTTCCTCTCTCTTATTGAGAGTAAACAACTAGTAAAACAATATTTCTTCAGATTGAAATGGCATATTTATCACCGATATTCTAGTCAAATTAGATGTTCTTGATGATAATAAAATTTAAATAAAGATCCTGGGGATATTGGGAATTAGTAATCTCTTCAATTCAAAAAATTGAAATGCTTGTTGATTCTAGAGGTAAATCCATAAATTGGTATTTACTCAAAGTGTTTTGAAAGAAAAAAACCAACTCCTGTGAATATTATGATTAGAGGTGGCAAAATTAGCTCAAAACATAATCTGCCTAATTCGTTCAAGTTTGGTATTTACTTAAAAGTGTTTTGCTACAAACGGTTGTAAATATGTAGGAAGACTATCTTCTTTCAAATTTTGACCTTTTAAAATCGTGCAACACATGCATGTAAGGGCACCGATGTTGCCGCCTTTTTAGTTGACAATGTGGTAAGTAGAAGTGTCCAGCTACAAACAGAGTCAAGTACAAAGGTCTCCTAGGTCATCTTCCTTTCAGTTTATTATTAGGAGTATTTGACCAAAATCATCCTTATTGTTTTACCCAAACTTTCACTACATCCTTAAAATATATCACTTAACCTAAAACATCCTTTAAGTTTTTCAAAGTAGACCATAAACGTCCCTCCGTTAATATTACCGTGTATATTTCACAAATCTTTTATTCTCACGTGACCTCTCTTTTCCCTCCCTTTTTCTCACTATCTTCTTTTCTTCCCTCCTTTTGACAGAACAAAAAGGCCCTTTGGATGCTAGTAATAAAGATGATGAGAGGACTCCACCATTAAGATAGAAGATAAAGATTCCAGCGATGAAATGGATGCTAAGAATTTGGAGAATGCAAACGGAGGTGGTGAATCATCAATGAAGTCGAAGCGTGTAAACGTTGTTTTAGTGGGAGTCACTATCTTAATCAACATGGTAGAGGCAAAATGAAATGAACATAACGACATCATGGTTTAACTGTCAATAAGTTGTTTTACCAATATGTTTTGGTCTTGTTTCTCACTGTTAGTGTGTTGTTTTGAGAAGAAAAAAATATTATAGATTATGTTCTATGAGCAGAATAATGATAAATGAGCTGCTTCTGTTTCTTTTTTTCACATTACACTTTTTCAGTTAGTCCAATCTTTTTATTAGTATATTTTAGAAACATAATTGAGTTTCCTGTATCATCAATGGATAATTCAAATCATTTTTTTGGCATACTGCACCTAATCTCTAAATATTATACGGGGGAGATGAATTGAGCACTTTTTTTTGGAGCAGCTGGTGGTGCGAAACAGAGACATTTTGGGGTGGAGATGTAGAAGTAGAGTGCTAGATATCAGCGGTGATACGATGGAGGAAGGTGCTCTGATGAAAATACGGAGGGGATATGGAGTTTGGTGGTTAAAGCGAGTGTCGACGTCAACTCCAAATTTGAGTTCGTGGGTCTGTTTTTGCTCTGTATTCTTTTCCTCGTGCAAGTCTTGCTTTCTGTTCTTCCTCTTGTATAAGTGGTTATCCTACACCCATTTTCAAATGGACCAAAAAAATAAATTACAAGCACATAAAGATATAAAAGATTACATTTCATTTTGCCAATTAGAGAATTGAATAAGTGTACCAAGTGCCAATGAAATGCAAACATACCCACTGCATCCAAATCCTCAGTTATTGATTCATGTTGGGCACCACTGCTTTCATTAAATATCCCAAGCTAATAATACTTCCTCACCTAGTTCCAACGCCCTTTATACATTAACTGTACATTGATACTTTAACAACTGATGTATTATACATTACATTAATAAAAAACAACGTAACAAACTGAAACATTACGTACTTAACTATGACTGCGATTCAGATAAATCAGATTCTGTAGAGTCATTACTATTCGCAACATTTTAGCCTTAAAATGAGACTCAGAGTCACGACTTTAAATCAGTCAAATATCGTACAAGAATTCTAAGTTGGCAGACTTCCTAAGTGTGTGCAAAATCAAGAATAATATAGTGCAGAAGTTGATAAATGTGTGCAAAAAAAAGTGCAGATTGCAGTAAATTATGGTGCAAAAACTGAAAATAAGTGCAGAATAATTAAAAAAAAAAAAAAAGTGCAGAAACTAGAAACTAAGTGCAAAATGCAGAAAACTATTTACAAAAATATCAAATACCAAAAGTTGAAACATGTAAAAAAGATCAAAGTTGAAAAACTGCATAATTCATTCATACAAAATGAACTTAGTTCGCTTAGAAGTCATCGCATTACAAAATGAGCTTGCGTCATTCCAAAATAAATCCTGTCATTACAAAATGAACAAAATGGTCACGACTGTCAACATCTACGACGCTATACAACTTGATGCACATCCATGCTACTAACCTCTTCTAACCTGAAAAGGAATTAAGAGCACCTTAAGTTAGATGAATTCATTATAGTGAAGTAAGGCAAATATTATTGATATATATATCTCACCGGAAGTTTCTCACGAGAAGAGGCAGATTTAGGCGTCCAGCTTGATGTGTTCTCAACCATAATAGAGTCCAAAGATGAAGAGTAATTTGTTGGTTCTGGTTCAACATTTGATAAAGAGCAAGTTCTTATGTTGTGACCAGGTCTACCACACTTGGTACAAACAACTGATTTTTGTTTCTTTCTTATCTTAGTCCTCGAGGCTCCAGGCTCATCCACTTCTTTCCTTCTTAATTTCTGTTTCTTTCCTTTCTTCTTTTTCAAATAAGAAGGTGGCAATGGTTGTGGATTAGATGATTTTGGCCATAAATCTTGCCCATTCATAGGCAATATGGCCGTATATGCTTTCCTGTATGTCTCAACCTTATAGCAATCGTGAACATAGTCAATGATCTCATCTTTTTTCACCCATATAGCACAAATAGCATGTTTGCAAGGTATCCCTGATAATTTCCATTGTCTACACCTACATATCTTGTTATATAAGTCCACAGCACAAGTGTCAGTAGACCCTATGATATCTGAATTCCATGAGTTTGCCTTTAGAGGAATATAACCAGAAGCTCCTTTCATATTTCTATGCAATTTCTTTTGTTTATTCGGAAAAATGTCACCCAAAGTCCATTTTTCAGCTTTATCACTGTTGGATGCAATCCTAGCCATGAGTATGTGTCTTATGGTCTCCAAAAGTGAGATAATGGGTTTATCTCTGGCATCAAGAATGAAACTATTGAAGACCTCACACACATTGTTTAATAGCATGTCACACTTCAAAAATGATGAGAAGTGAGATCTGGACCATTCACTGGGTAACTTACTAGAAAGCCATTCGTATGCCTCTTTGTCCAATTCAAATATCTCTGACATACATATATTAAATGACTCAACAGTTGTTGCTCTAGCCGCTTTCCAAAAAGCATTTTTCAACGCATGACCAGGGAACCCCGCTTTTTTAAAATTATTGTGCAAGTGCCACACACAAAACCTGTGAGAAACATTTGGTAACACTTCATCAAAAGCTTCAAAAGGCCTTTTTGCTTATCTGACATGAAAGTCCATAGAAATTGCTCTTCTATTTCAAGATCAATCGTCAAATAGTTCAAAAACCATTGCCATGAATTCTTGCACTCCTTTTCCACAATAGCGTAGGCTATTGGAAAGATATTGTTATTGCCATCTAAACCAACAGCAGCCAGCAACTGTGCTACATACATGGAATCTTTCAACCAGCAACCATCAACACCAACGATCTTCCTACAACCTGCCTTAAAGCCCTCTTTACATGCTGCAAAGCAAATGTATAATCTTTGGAATCTAAACGGATTGTTAGGGATCTAATTCGGTGTTAACTTCATGTAAACTGATGTTACAGGATTGGATCGCACAATCTCATTGATATAATTACACAATATGCTAAACTGGTCGTTTAAGTTACCATCAACCAGAGAAATAGCTTTCTTTTTAGCTTTTCTTGCTTGACATATAGATACGTCTACTCCCAACTCTCTACTGACTTCTTCTCTAAATTTTGATGTCTTCCAATCTCTGTTTGATTTGATTCTATACATATTTCTTTGCAATCCAACTGGAAGTAACATTCTTATTCTTGACATTCCAACAAAAACATGTATGCTTGGAGATGTAAGTCTTTATCTGAAAATTTGTATCCCTATGCATTTTTGAAGCTAAAATTACCCACTTACAAGAGGTATGATGCTTACATCTTCCCCTTGCTCTTTCTGCATCATCCTTAATCCACTCGACCGTCCTTCCTCTTTTAACCTCATGAGTAATTACAGCTTCCTTAAACTCTTTTTTGTTTTGAAATATTTGTCCTAATGCTAACTTAGGATTAGAGCCATCAGCCCTTGGATTATACTTTGGAAAGTTAAAATCTTCATTAGATGCATCATTGTCACTATTCAAGCTCTCCATGTCACTGGAAACAACGCAATCTGAGTCGCCATCTTCATTTTGCATCTTCTTTTGCAACTCTTTGTTAATAAACTCTCCACTATCATCATTTGGTCTCGCATTTCCATTGACATCGATAGAAAAGGTTTCAATAGAAGGATCAACATTTGTTTCAAATAAAATATCATCTTCATAATCTGAATCTTCAAACTCTCCATAATCGGATTCTTTATCAGAATCACTGTATACTGCTTGACTTTCGAACATTGTATCTGCCAATAAAATAAATTTTGAATTAAGCTAATTTTTTTATGTGAAACATCATATTCTTTCTTTAAAGTGATCCCCTGTTTTTTAACATGTATTTTTTATGCCTTTACCTTTAGAATCATTTTAACCTACTGTATTTATAATAAGGTATTATGCCTTTACATTCATTTTAGAGGAAGAATATAGAAAGTGGTTTCTACAACTAAACGAAACCAAGAAAAATTAAATGAAGTAAAACTTACTATTTGAAACCCCAATTTAGGCGCGTATCACAGATTCGACAATGAGTCATCAAATTTACAATGAAAGGTAGAAGCTTCACCTGAAAAGAAGTTGTTCAGCCATTGGAAACCCTATTTCAAGCTTCTCAAAAGTGGCTTTTTGTTCTGTCAAAAGGAGGGAAGAAAAGAAGATATTGTGAGAAAAAGGGAGGGAAAAGAGAGGTCACGTGACAATAAAAGATCTGTGAAGTATACACGGCAATATTAACGGAGGAATGTTTTTGGTCTACTTTGAGAAACTTAAAGGATGTTTTAGGTTAAGTGGGATATTTTAAGGATGTAGTGAAAGTTTGGGTGAAACAATAAGGATGATTTTCGTCAAATACTCTTATTATTAGTAAGTAATATATAATCCAATAAATTAGCCAACTCAGCTGAGGCTCACAAAGCTGCATGATTTTGGGGACTAATGACTAGAAGTGTTGCCTTTTCGTATAAAGCAGACGTTACAGGAGTATTGGCCAAGAACAAAATTTTACTAGGAATAGAAAAAATGAAGGATGATTTTGGGGTTCGTATAGAATGTGATCACTTTCTTTTACTGTGTTCTTTTTAGATCTTTATAAATGTCTTACTACTTAATAAAGGGAAATAATAAAACGAAATTCCCCTTTAAATCTTGGCGTGTCCTATGCATTATCAATGGATTTTTCATGAGTTATAGGTGTGGGATAGTAGTGTGGGGTGCCCCTTAATTGTTTTTGGCGTATAATAAAGGATCAGAGAACAAGTAAATCTATACAAAATAGATGGATGGGTGGGCATAGTAAGAGAGATAGTATTAGGAATGAAGTTATACATGTATGTCAAGGTGGGATAGGTCTCCGACAAGAAGAGGGAAGCGATATTGATGTGGTTCGGACATGTGAAGAGCAGTGCGGATACACCGGTAAGGAGGTGTGGAAGTTTAGCTATAACTGATTTTAGAAGAGGTAGAGATAGACAAAAAAGAACCGGGAGAGTGATTAGACATTATATGACGGATAGTCAACTTACGAGGACATATGATCCCATATAGAAAGATGCGAAGGTGATTAGTGTAAAAGGATAGTAATTCTATTTAGTATTTGCATAGCACATAGTTTATTCTCCAATTTTTAGTACTATTTGTCAGTTTATTTGCTTTGTTTATCTTGCTATTTTTGTGATTGTTATTTTCCTTTCTATCTCATAAAGGTAATGATAAGGTCTAAGTACATCCTATCTTCTCCATAGCCCACTTAGACGATTACATTGAATTTGTTGTTATGATTTATGATAGTGACCAGAAAACTCTAACCCACTTAGGCGATTACATTGAATTTGTTGTTATGATTTATGACAGTGACCAGAAAACTCTACGGACTCGTTTGGTCTAATTTACTAGATGAAATAATGTTGGTATGGTATTAAATCTAGTGTTGTTTTATTATATTAAATCTTATACATAGCGAATCCCTATACCATTTTATTCTTTAACCAAATTGGTATATAATTTATACTATAATTTGGAATAACCAAATATGGATCAAACACCAAAAGATAGGAGTGAAAAAAAAATACATATTTTTAATTTTTATCTTATATCTTTATTTTCTTATTTGTGGGGCTACACCAAGTATGTTATATCCTATATCTTTACTTTCACTATAAAGAATCAAATGCTCAAAAAAATTAATTTCAACACCTAATCTCAGAAAAAATGTGTCTAATTGAAACTCTTAAAAAGAGTGCAAGTGTTCAATAGATTTTAACCAGAGTTTAAGTGTCTAAATGAAAAAATCAAACAACTTTAGGGGGCCGCATATATATCTGGCCTTATAATTTCCTTATTACCACGAATTGCAATTCAATACAACCACAACAATATACCCAGTAGGTTCCCACAAGTGGGGTTTGGAGAGGGTAGTGAAGTTGTTTCCAAGAGACCATTGGTCCAACTGCAACCAATCCAAGTACAAGGAGGGGAGAACAATGAAGAAAGCACAACAATTAATACGGAAAGCATTGCAGAGCCTACACGTAAGAAAATAATAACAACCGCAAAATAATGAGGTACTCGAAACACAATAAACAACATATGACGATAGATATCAAAAGTAAGAACTACAAGGATGAAACTAATACGAAGACAAACATCCGCAACCCTAAACCTTCCAGAAGCAACACAATACTCTACTCCCAACTAACCTTCTACCCTAATACGCAACCTCCACACCTTCTTATCTAAAGTCAAATCCTCGGTAATACTAAGTAGCGTCACATTATGCTTAATTGCCTCTTCCCAATATTTTTTAGGTCTATCTCTACCTTCGTATACCCACTATAACCAGCCTCTCGCACCTCCTCATTGGGGCGTCTGTGCACCTTCTCTTCACATGTCTAAACTATCTCAGTCTCGCTTCTTTTATCTTGTCCGCCATGGAGGGCACTTTCACCTTTTTCCGGATAACCTCATTCCTCATTTTGTCGCTCTGAGTATGCCCACACATTCATCTTAACATCTTCATTTCCGCAACGTGCATCTTCTAAATATAGAAGTTTTTAACTGGAACTCTCCACCCCATACACAATTCAATCCATTTGTTTTTTAAATTTTAAAAAAATGAATCGGGGATAGCATAGAGCAATAACACTGGGATACCAATTAAAATTTAGTACCATGGGGAAAAGAAATTTCCAGGGGAATGGAAAAGCAATTAATTAAAGCATAAAAGACTAGTAACAGAAAACGGCTTCTTGTAGAGTCGGGTATCTTATCCATTAAACAATTTTTATTTAACTCATTTTCAACTGATTCATATTCAACCCGATCCATTTGCCACTCCTAATAATATGCCAGGTTGGCAGAAATAGTTTGTCTTCACACACTTTTTCTCTTACGAAAACACCACTGCAAAAAAGTGCATTTTAATAAGGGTACTATTGTTCCTTATTTAAATATGATATACATATTTTTCTTTTGTTATCTCTAGAATCTACTTCGGTCAAACGAGTTATCTATTTTTTCATGTTCGGAAAATGTATTGGATAAAAAGATTCCTTTATATTTTGAAAAATAAATTGTTACGAATGGGTGCAAAAATTACCTACAAGATGAATTTTAGTAGTGGCACATGGTTGTATACTTGTATATGGTTTAAGTCTCGAGAATCATCTGACGCTTACTACTCCATGTGTTTTAATTTATGTGTCATTATTCGAATTTTAAGCATCAAACAATTTAAATTTGATCGTGAATATGGACATGAAATTATCAATTTTTTAAAATAATATATTTGAAAACTACGTAAAAAATATTATAAGTCACAAATTGACAGTTAAAATATTTCAAAGATATATATAAAAATTATGATCAAAGATAGACTTGTTTGTATCTCAAATCTAAAAGATGACACATAAATTAAAACGAATAGAGTAATATTATTTGAGTCATGCCCTTATTTTAAGGTGATCTTTAATTTTTTCCACTTTAAAATTCACCCACAAGATTATTGAAACGGGAATAAAAATTGACCAGATGATATAAAATAAAAAAAAGTGATAGTTACATTATCAGTGAAATTTATCACAAGATTAAAGGATGATTTTGTACATGCTACATGTCTATAATTTAACATCAAATGATATAAATATATATTTTTTTTACTTTCTTGCAAATTCAATTCAAGTCAAAATCAGATAAATAAATTAGAAGAAGGAAATGTATAGGTAAGTAAATTGATAGTTCAAAAAAAAAAAAAAAAAAAAAAAGAATAATAATTGTGCTCTACACTGCACACTCCCCGTACCTCACTGAAAACTGTCAGTACTCGTCAACCGAAAGAAAAAGGGAGGTCGGAGCTCCGATACCTCACATCTCTCGGAAAAATTTGAAGTCCTAGCTCGCATCTCTCTCTCTCTCTCCCCATCACATCTCTCTTTCTCTCGTCTCAATCTAAAATCCGGCTGGCGATGTCTCGAGCACCATTCTTCTTCATTCTCTTGTTTGTGCTTATTCTGGTGTTTATTGTCCAGACCAGTTACTATTTCTACCACCTCGTTATTTCTCCTTTTGTCCACTTTGTTTTGCATATTAGTGGTGTATGGGAAATCATTGCTGCAGTTTTTGCTCTTGCTTTTGTTAAAATAGCTGCATACTACTGGTTTTCGCTACTCAGATATGGGTACAGGGCTGAGGCCTTCATTGAGAGGCTGATTGGTGCACCGCGACATGGCGGTTATTACGATTTCTTGTCTACGTTGATCCAGATGGGACGCCATGCTCTATACTGTGATGATTACCTGTTATCGTTGTACTTCGCGTTTGGATATGTGTCATTATTGTATTAGTCATGGATTTATTTGCCCGTAGGCAAGATACGGTGTTCATAGCTCGCAAGATTGCGAAGAGGAGCGTATTCTGTGTGTTGATAATGATGTATGACAGACGTATCTACAAAGTGAATTTCTTTAATCTGACCTCCTTTTCCTTGCCCGGTCTGTTTATACCACTTGTACCTGCTGTTGTTGCTGCCTACATCCGGGTATTTATGATTTATTACTTCTAGTAGATTTGTCAATACTCATAGTAATAATTACTTCTAGTATATTTATCATACTCACAAAATAGCCTGGTATATTTTCAGGCTAATAGATTACTTCTAAGTTTTAGTAGATTTATCAATACTCACAGTAATAAACCGGTATATTTTCAGGTGTTCTGCAGAGACTTACCACAGCATCGAGATGTGCCTGATTGGGTAATGATATAACTTGGCCCTTAGATATTATGAGATTTCCTCTACTTTTTATCCGCTAATTGAGTATCTTTCATTTTGCAGTTTGGTTGGAGACATGGTGTTCTTCCGTAGGACATGGTATTCTTCGTTAGATGATTTTGTAGTTTGATTCCCGTAGAGACATGGTGTTCTATGGTTTTGCATTTTGATTCTTGTAGAGACATGATGGTTTTCCTCACTTGGTTTTGCATTTTGATTCCCGAAGAATTTGGCTGGATGACTACAGTTCTTAAAGTTTGAACAATTCTTGTGATTGTTAAAAGGTGTTAAAGTTTGATAATGAGCCCGTCGCATGAGATATCCTTCTTGAATTTGGTATTAAATTTGTTCTTATTGATTAGTATAGAACGTGCTTCTGATTTTAATAGAATATTTGGACTTGGTCAGAAGGCTTACTTGTGACTAATCTTCTTTTCACATTTAAGATGATATTGAAGCAACCTTCGTAGAATAGTCCTATGATTTTCAGGGCTTCACCTTCTACTAGTTCCATATTTGAATGTAATTGAAAGGATACAATGATAGTCGAGCTTCAGAAAAAAGGGAGCGAGGGGACAAACAAACTGGTAAATATAGGCTCTAAGAGTTTGAAAATTGTGGCGCTGCTTTCATATTCCATTAACCAACAGAATAACTTAAAGCAACTTTTTGTAAAACGTTCATGCTATTCTAGGTTAGCCCGGTGTTTCAATAACAAATACGATGTCAAACTAGAAATAAAAAGAATGGTGAATAAAAACAAAGATGTTCATCAAAGGATAACCTAAAAACCAAATGAAAAGACGACATTTAACATACATGGAATTAGAAAGTTTTGCCTTGAATCTTAATACAATCAATAATGTTCTCTACTACCCATCAATCACAGTCGGCGCAATACAGCCACCAAGAAAGAGATTCAATCCTCTATTATGTCAGCCTGCTTGCCTTCAAACATGCCGATCAGTGTGTGTAGTAGCACATGGAAGGACTTACGAGAAATATTTACGGTCATTGTCAACTTCTATGTTGGACGTGCCAGACCGGGAGAATCTTGAATGCAAGTTCTGGCACAATACAGCTTGTTTTAGAGTGCACCAAGCCTTGTGGAAGACCATTGTTGACTTTTGAGCATGGCACCCTTCAGAGGAATTACTTGCATGCTAGAGCTCGACGAAGCTTAGCATGATGCAATAGCGGTTGATGTCGAGCAAACAAGACACAAACATTACCTTTGGTTCGTATCTTGATCTGTTACACAGCCATTAGTAGGATGCTGATTGACGTTGATTTCGTGATCAATCGTAAGATCATCAAATCTGGCAGACGCAACAAACTGGGCATGTTTTTCCCTGTTTGACTACTTAGTTATGTCAGAATAACAGAGTGCAAGACGGGGAACAGTTTTCCTTGTGTTCTGCTTCCTTAAATTTCTCTTCATTTTGACCCAAAACAATAATAGAGTGTTTTCAAGTATAACTACAATCTACTTACATTCGATTACTTCAGCTAATCCTAATCAAATGATCTCAGGAAGCAACAAACTGTCAATTTTACCTTGATTGTTAATTTTCCAATTGCGCAACATGCATTGTTGGCCACAGAGATGGCTTCCTTCCGCTTGCAATTATTCTTTAAGAGCATCTCTCAGAATGACAGGGAATCGAAAGGCTGGAAACAAGTTTTAAAAAGAACAGTGTTCAATACCAGTTGCTTAGTGGCAGTATCAAGAAATTCAACCAACCGAGGTAGCAAATGAACAGAACACACCTAGTAGAAACAACCAAAAGTACGTTAGCAGTGAAAAGAAGACTGTCTTCTCAAGGCTTTCTGTTTTCCCAACAGATATCACAATGCTGACCATACTAGAATCAATACTAAAGAAACTCGAACACAATCTGAAGCCTATTCAGTGGGCCCTTGCAAGGTCACCAAGCGAAGCAAAATTACTTTGCCAAACATCAGGTGGATATCCAAGCAACATTGCATCAATAAATCCCTTATATTACTTTGTGAAACATACATAAATTGCAATTCCATATTGAAGCATAAAATAAAATTGCCCGTGCAGCTTGATATCACAATACTGAAAATGCTGAAACTCAATGCATGCATCATATTGTTGGAAAAGGAATTACCAAACTCTCAACACCACTACCACGACCTTCAGCAAGTCCAGACAGCAGGTCCAAAGAACAAACAATGAATTCTTGGTCATACTGTAATCCAGCTGAAAGAGGATCAACCTGCAACCAAGCTCCGAAGTAAAATTGCACAGAGACGAGAGCATCTTGGAAGAGGGGGTTCAAAATGTAAATGAACAAATTGCTTATCAAGAATAAAAAGCATGCAACTGAAAGAAACATGATCCTCTGACCTTGTAATGAAAAGGGTTCAATCTACCCCAATTCCTTTTTTTGAAAAAGGAAAAGGGTTAAGGGTTCAACCTACCCATTACTGTTGCCATAAAATGAAAATATAAACTATATTAAGAGTTGAAAGACGACACTCGGAATTCAAAGAATTACCACTATAACATACTGTTGTAACCTAAACAGAAGACTTAAGAAGAGGACTCCCCAAATTCAAAAATACAATCAGAATAGATAAATAAATAGAGATAGAGGGGGCAAAAGAAACACAAACTCAGGAAGATTGCAAGACAGCAGTCTTGATTTTCAAGGCCAGCATCCACCAAAGCTCTTTCTCCTTGGGGGGTGGTTGTTATTGTTGTGCAATCGTGTGCATGTAGGTGACTTGACAGGATCACTAAGAACATCTAATCAAAACAGTGAAAAGTTGTCGTCACTACAAAGCATTGGCCTCTGCATGCACGCGCACACACATATAAGGAGGATAAACATGAAATGAAAGCTCTCAGATCAGAGACAGAAAACAATATGATATCACATAATACCTTTGCCAATTGTTGTGACTGGATAATGGTTACACCTCTGAAATACCAGTTGAGAAAACTGTGCAAATACAAATAGAAAACCACTCAGATCAATAGCTCCTTTCATCATGGGTCATTGTCCCTAATCAATTTTGATCCAGTACCCACCAAAGCCTGAAATAAGAGTAATGGATATCAATAATTAATATCTATACTATTCAAGAAGTGCGAAGCCACCAAGTTAAAAGTCAGATTACAAAAATACCCTCTAAAAGTTGATTGACCCATTTGCCCTCCACTAAATTATTCTTTTATATATTGATGACTTGGCTGGGGAAGAGTGGTGTTATAAATGAAGGTAATGAAGAGTCAATTGAGTCCTTTCACTATCTGTTGTATTAATCTCCAAATGTATAGAATTCAAGAGTAGTTAATTGCACTTAATTAGGTTCACAGAATATGAACTTTTGTGCTTATGAATAATGGTGAATTCGCAATAAGTAGGAAGAGCCACAGGCTAGATATTTATAAATTAAAATTTTTTTATTATGCATTGGGTTTTCTAACTTTTATGTTTACTGTTCCAAGTAATTGGCTGGGGCTGTTGGGTACGTAATTGTGTGTCTATTTCTTCATTCTTATCATGTATGCAATATAATTGAGATTTTGTTTATATATCAAGAGTAGTTAATTGCACTTAATTAGGTTCACAGAACATAAACTTTTGCGCTTATGAATAATGGTGAATTCGCAATAAGTAGGAAGAGCCACCGGCTAAATATTTATAAATTAAAATTTTTTTTATTATGCATTGGGTTTTCTAACTTTTATGTATGCTGTTCCAAGTAATTGGCTGGGGCTGTTGGGTAAGTAATTGTGTCTCTAATTCTTCATTCTTATCATGTATGCATTATAATTGAGAATTTGTTTATATATTTTTAACATCGTTATTTAATTCATCCTTCATGCAATATCCTTGTATGGCAGTATGCAGACGCAATTCAGTATATTTCCATAATGTAAAAGTTTTTGGATCTCAAATTTCTACAGGCTGGATGTTCCCAGAGTCGGATCCAGGTTTTGAAATTTATTGATTCCTACAACAATCTCAAGTCAATATAAAATAATATATGGGCCCACAATCAACTATTTATAAACATTTTGTTGATTTCTTAATACAAATATATGATATGAAAAAAAGTCATTGGGTTCTCGTGAATCCACACATTATCAGCTTGCTCCGCCCCTGGGTGTTCCAACAACTAATAACACAATGAGCTGATTGGAGGCATCAAAAAATGGTAAGAAATCTGTGTTTAAAGACGTTACCCCTTTCTTGAGAACTTCGTATGTTTATCTAGCCACCTTTTTAGTATCCATTTATGAATTAAGCTTAAAGAAGTTGAATATGATCATATATCAACGTAACGTTGTAGCATGATGAGTTTGTAAAGTTTGATACACAAGGACTTATCCTGATGTAACAACAAATGGTATCAACACATATGGAAGAGATAAACTAGAAGATTTAATTTAATTAATTAGTCAATCAAGTAAGATTAGTAATTGCAAATATTTAATCTTTATATTGGATCTAGGTGAGGTTTTAGTCATTAATGATCATCCAAAGGGTTCTTGGTTTCACAAAAAAGAATGAACGGATAAATTGATAAACATTAAATCAGTAGCAACGATCGAGAATATATGGTAACTTTACATAATTAGTTCGGATTTACTCTTTACCTTTTTCAAATTCTCCCTACTAACTAAATTTAGATGTCAAATTCACATGTTTCGACAGTAATTTATGTAAATCAATTCAAATAGGTTTTGGTTCATCAATTTCAGGTTGTATTTTTTTCATTTAATTTTTTTATTACTCATTTCACCACAGTTTTAATCTGATTTATACCATTTATATACTAATTTTATGGACACACATACAACGCACATGTCCAGTTACTAGTATATAGATATATGCGGTTCACTTCTGACTGTACTTGCATATCTAGTATTTTTTTCAACCATACACATCTATTCAGTACAAACAAAGTCTAGCATGGTCATTCACAGTGTTACACATATTAAAAAAATGAACAGAAGGTGTAGACCAGATTCATGACTAAACAGGAAGGTTCTCCACCAAATATGAAGATCTCAATGTGTAAAAATGAAGAGCTCTCATAAAAGGGACATAAAACTAAAAAAAATTCTAAGTGGCCTACAAAACCAATTCTCCCTTTTATATCCCTGAAGTTTATGATATTCCAACAGCATCATTAACCAAATGTAATTGCAGTCACTTTGAAGCATGCAAAATAAAAAATAAAGAAATGCTACTGATAATTTAAAGCTAGAATACCCGGTGTAAATCGGAGATGCAAGTAATTCACTGCTCAATTAGTTTGCAGCTCCTCAACATAAATGAACCAAAAGTCTAGTGAATGACCATTATCCTTAAAATTCAGAACTCCACCAACCAACAACCCCTCAAAACTCAAAAGGATAAAAACACAATTAACAAACTAATTCACCCATTATTACCGTCCAGGAAACATAAGATGCAGAAACATCAGACCAAAGGCTTACACAAATAACAATATAAGTCAAGATAATCACGCAAATTCCTTCATATTAACAACCATAAGTACCATGTACAGTACGGCCTTTTCCAAATTTTTTTAAAAATCAACCTGAGCTATTGATTTCAAGCACTTCAACAACAACTACATACCCAGTATAGTCCCACAAGTGGTGTTTGGAATTGATGTAAAGCACTCCGGCAGTGGGAAATGATCCTTGTCTGAATTTGGAAGACTGCCACTTTCCAATTAATGGAGTCATTAAAATCTCAAGATACCTTGGATGTAGTAACTAACAAAAAATTTAAAGAGCAAAAGTTAGATATCACAAGCCTACTCAATTTCTGTAAACATAACTTGAAATCATAAACTAAAAAGGGCACTAACGCGTTAACATGTTAAATAAAACAGAAAAAGTGAGCTACATGATTAAACCTACCTGATTAAGTTCCCCTCCAACTGCAACTGCCAATGTTCTGATGGCATCATAGAGGATTCTAAAGTTCCATCTCTAGAACACATAAAAGGTCAGACACTGTAAACAGACAGAAACACAATATGGTGTCGCCAATGTACAGTAGACAAAAGAACCTGGTATTTTCCTGAAAGCACACATCAAGTGCTGCCGAATGATTTCCAAGCATGGTGTTAAGTCTTGTGCAGCCTCCAGTAAAAGGTAAACCATCAGTTAGGAATACATATAGCAAAACCTAACTATTACAAATAGCTTTGCACTAAGACCTCTTCAAGAGTAGCAAAGGCTGAACAAGTAGCTTCTTGCACTAGTCGTTTATTATCATCCAACACTCTCCACAGAAGACTCATTAAATTTTGCTGAATTGTTCACGGCCTTCTTGATGATCAGTGCCCAAATGGAAATTATTTAGTGACACCAGCATATGAGCATATCACCCAAAAAAGAGGCTTAATTTCAGTCAAACAGAGGAACTGTAATTAACAAAAAAGGGAGAAGGAAAACTCAAACAGCACTAGAACCTCAGCAGTCAGACAAGACACGTAGAGCAGGATAACATTTTCTTCTCAAGAGGAACTGGTGCAGGACAACTTCACCAAGCAAAGATATAAAATTTAGTATATATGATCATTATTTGATAATTAGGAAAGCACAGAACTTAATATAACAGTCTATATCACGGCATCCATATTAAGCAGGTATGCAAGACCACATTGGACCAATTCATCTAACACAATATTATTAACCCTAAATCAACACATGCAGATATGTCAGCAACATAAGCAACAATCCATACTCCTTCCACCAGGCATGGCTCAAGGCCGAAAACTATTTACCAGTTTGTTAACATTGCTATATCCATGCTCTGTTACAACTGAAATATCAAAATATTCCTACAACTATGTCTCCTTCAGGGGAACAGCAAAAAAATCCTTAAACGAGAACATACCACAAGATTGTAGGAAATTTGACCCAAGAAGGATTGGTGCAGGATTGCTACAGACTTCATACAAATATGGCGGCCACTCGAACCCTTCAAAAATGTTGACGGGTGTGTGTCGGATCCTTCAAAAGTAATGCATTTTTGAAAGATCCGACACGGGTGCGGCATCATTTTTGGAGAGTCCGAGCAACATAGGCGACCAGTACAGTCACAATTATGATAATGGAGCTTTGAGCTAGAGAATGAGCACTGATTACCATCCTGAACAAAATATTAACTGAAGCAGACAGCGTCCAACAGGAAATGCTTCGTCTTAGAGTAAACTTGTCATCTAAACGGTGGGATGAGTTGATCTGATTGGGAAAAAGAAAAAGAATGAAAAGAAAGAACGGAAGAAATTGTAGAAAACAAGTTTCTTCAATATGTGCATATCTCAGACAATATCTATTAGTCATTTCCAAAGTAAACTGGTAAGATTAATTACAGTATAAATGCAAAGGACATGATGTGCTGGTTCACGCCAGTTCACTTGGAAGAAAATTTTTTCCTACATTTTATGCACAAACTCCTCCATTTTAATATCTTTCTTTTGGAGGCTTGTTAATAATAGGATTACCTCTAATAGAAGCCCATTTATGCAGCCCTCGGCTAAGCACCCAGAGATAACACAGCTACTTCCCTTTCCTTCTTCATCATTCATAGTTGACACATTAGTCTGTCCAGATACAAGAAAGTTGCTACACATCAGATCCATAGTCGACACATTTTTAGTCTGTCCAGCTACAAGAAAGTTGCTACACATCAGATCCACAGTCGACACATTAGTCTGTCCAGATACAAGAAAGTTGCTACACATCAGATCCATTTATGGGGACAAAATTAACTCCAGTTCCTAGTTTCTTGTTTCCTTTAGTTTATCATGAGTATGATAGAGTGTTTCTTACAAGCTGGTGAAACTTTAGTTCTTCAGATTCATGCAATATTGATCTTCTGAGGAAATTACTGCTTAGAGTGAAAAGTATTGCCATTGTCATGACTAGCAACCATGTGTATGATGAGAACAAGTCCACCAACATATACACTGTGAATTACAAATTATTTCTTCCCTTTATTTTAAATTGAACTATACTATTTTCACAATCACCATTTAACTGTAGAATATTGACATTATAAAACCTAGAATTTGACCAATTTCTTGGGAATCAATATCAATCAACATTAGGATGCGCTTCTGAGTAAGGAGTTTCCTGCCTTTACACAAACACAGAGATAAAGATGAAAGCAAGGAAAGGATAACTGGATTTAACATTCGAAATAATCAATCATCTGAATAACAGGCATCAAAGTAGGTAGAATATCATTACCAAACACATTAGAGAGAATGTCCTGAGAACCTGCATTACACTTGTGTAAATTCCACACATTTATGACGTCGTCATCCTATAATTAGGAAAGGAAGCATAATACTGGTGTCAAAGCTCATTCAAAAAATGAGTATTAATTAAGAAATTGATTGGTTACAAGTGAACCACATACATAGTCTTCATCATCCTCTGAACCATGAAAACCCGAAGAATAAAAGCGATGTTTGATGTCCTGTCCATAATCATATTCAATGTAATATTTCCAAATTTCCAAATGGGTAAGGATTCGTTTTTCAGTTAAAAAAAGAGAAATGCCAACTAAACCTGATCACGATCTGGCAGAGATTCATCCTCCTGTAATAACAAGATAATGTTTGGCTAAGCAAAAACAAATCGCAGAAAATTATTTCAGACTTATATAAAATCTAAAGATAAACCAGACACCAAACCTCAGCCTTCAGAAGTGAATCTCCATCATCAGCGTAAACCATGTTAGCCAGCAAAACCAAATAAGTGGTGCAGAATACGTAACACTTACACATAAAAAAATGCTCTCACAGAAGACACATATACCAATATGGTTTGGAACCAAAAGAAGAAAATCAATAGTTTGTGGATATAGCATACGGGAATTAACTGTGGCAAGAATTCTCTCAAATTCTCAGAGCATCACAATATGCAGACCTGTCAATGCCACCACATCAACTCGAATTTGACAAGTCAAATAAATTCATAATAGAAAATTCCCAAATTATGCACAACAAGTCTATTGAAAACATAATTAAGCAAATAAAAGTGTGTTCTCTCTATAAGAGATTGTCACACATCTCAACATGGTATCATAATCGACATTGTAGAGGGAATGAGTTGTGGTAAGTGGTGTACACAAAAGTTCTAGTAACCGATGTCAGACATTTAAAGAAATGAACATAAATTCAAAACCTGAGAACAAATGGTGAGACAGACGAGAAGTTGAGAAAAAACAACAGCAGTAAGCCAGCATGTCCAAAATTTACAAATCGCTAAAGAAAATGGTATTTTTTCAAAATTCTGATTTCGAATTTGATAATGCTGAAATAACTTTTTTTGGTGAAGTTTTACATTATCAATTATTAAACGTGGAAAAAGTCTTGGCTTGTCGATTTAATCATTTTATTCATGGGATAAGGTCAAGGATTCTACCCTTTATGATCTCTAATCAAAACAAACCAAGCTAAAAAGTATGCAAAACGGCAAACCTACCACCTTAGAATTGAACCCACAACCTCCATTAATAAATTTTTTTGACAAAACTGTGTCTCCACTGTCCACCTTTTCGTCCAAAAAAGCACACAACATAATTTCTGCGACTTAACATAATAATTTGTGTGTCCTCTTTTAATGGGTTGGCTTCATTTTATTGGGCCACGTGGCATACCATTCCCTGTTTTAATATACCCGGCCCAGTTTGGACCTAACCCAACTCATCAAAAATTTCATTCTTTGGCTTCAATGAGCTAAAATTCTCAACATTTTCTCCCAAAGGTTCAGATTTTTTAACCTATGTAACAGGTATTATGTTCTCTTTATCGTCCATTTCGTCCTCAACCTCCATTTCTTGATCTTCAAGGTCCTTCATTAGCTCAGAAACATCAATATCTCAGCTTCTTAATCTTGTAAGCTGCTCTGAACATTCTTCTTGGGATCTTCATGGGCATGAATAGGAGTTAACGGAGAGTGACAATGAAACTGAGAATTCAATTATGGTGGAGTATGAATATACCCATGAAGGAAAAGTGGAAAACCTCTCAACAAATTGAAGACGATCAAAACAATTGGGTAGCTGAAGCCAGAAATAGTCTTCCATTCAAATGCATCAGGTGGGTATACAACCATTTCAACCAGCAAGCTTCATACAAGGAAAACTTCACTTGAAACCTTCCCCTTGTAGCTGCCATGTTCCATAGACGTACAAATTTACCATTTTATAACCAAGCTAAATAACTCAGAAAGCAACAGCCCATCTTCCAAATGTCTACTACAAAGGATGGCTTTAGCCGTTAAAATTTTATTAGAAACATGATCTGTGAACTAGAATTCATAAATTTCTTGACAGAATTAGTTCAGTCTTAAAAGGACCAGTCCATCTTACTGATGCTGTCATAAATAACTGTAAATTGAATGATATTAACGGTATCTTTTATAATGTGCATCACTTTACTCTAAACATGAAGCTCGCAGCACAAGCCACACCACCCAGCAAGCAGGAAATACAATGTACTTGTAGTCTAGTACTAAGCCAAAGAAATTACAACAAAAGCAAACTCGGCACCATTGAGGAGAGGGCAAACATGCAGATTAGATATTACAGCAGTCCCTTACCAACTTCCGAACTTCAGGAGTAGGGTCATTGGCAAGAAGAGACAAGCCTTGAAGGTATTTATCCATGGATAGATGCAAAACCTAAAACAAAAACACTAACCAAATGAGCAAAGAGGTGAAAATGGCGCACAGAAACAGAAAGGGAAACAACTGGATAGGTCAACTGGATGGTACTCACTTAAGGCATCAGCATTATATATTGTTTCGTTGAACTTAATTGACAGCTTTCTGAGAGAAGCATGAGGTGACTGGAAAAGCTGTCTATTGAAAGATCAAATTAGGATGATACTACAAATCCAGCACTGAGTGGCAAATTAACGGCAAACTGTATGATAAAATACACAACTAAATCAAAAGCTGGGCAAATAAGTGTATAACAATAAGGAAAGAATTAGCTAAGCTGGAGAAACCTTGAAAGGAAAATAGTAATGGGTCGTTCGGATAATCCAGAAATATCAGAATCAAGGAGTTGTGGGACATCCTCGCAGATCTGCATTACTGAAGATGTTCAGCGTGCCAATTAAGTATTAGTTGTACAAAACACATCTGACACATGTCCACTTTGGCAATTTTTACCACGTTGACTGACAGAGATCATTACCTTTACAACATATGCTGCAAATAGAAATTAGCAATCCTGAGGGTCTCATGTAATGAACAATACAGAAGAAATAGTTGTTTCATGTTATAGTTATGCAACAGTTTGCTATATAAGCATTTACACCAAGGTTCACAGTGAATCCTAGGGGATACTATCACGTCGTTTACGTCACTGCTATATAAGCATGTACCTTTGATAAAGCATCCATAGCTCCTTCCACGTCGTTTACGTCACTACTATCCAAGCTACTGAAAAGTGCCTGTAGCAACTCTGGCAATCCAGTAACTCCGTCTATCTCACTATCTGTACAAGAACACTAATGATGGTTCCAACTTCCAGCTGTAGACCTAATGTGTCTATCTGCTGCCCCTAGAGAAGGTAGCAACTCTGATTTTATGTATTGCTGGTTAGCAGGAGGCATGTTTCGGAATGCAGATCTCAGGTTATTTTTCAATAGCACCCAGCTGCTTACCGCATGTCAACTGACTTCCCCTGTTCTAAGGACCAATCAGATAGTTGAGACGGGAAAAAAATAGTAGATTTCCAAATATCATAGCACGTTTAAGCCAAAACCAATTCCCACTGCAATAAGCACAAAAGACCATCCTCCATACATTAAAAATAGATGTCAATATAAGCCATCTTCTTAGTGCTGTGAAATCCTGAATATGCTGGTGACCTAAGAAAAAAGTTAAATTCCTTTAGAATATCAGGAATGAAAGAAAGAGATAACTTACAAGCTTTTTGCATAATCAAAATATCAAGAAAGCACATAGGGATGACTTTGCTAGCTCCATAAAGAAAACGTGTAATTGTACAAAATTCAATCTCGCTTTCAAGAAAGCACATAGGGATAACTTTGCTAAAAGCCCAAACCAGAACTACATTCAAACTTCATACAAGGAAAACCGGACTAGAAAAATCCAATCCCCTAAAAAGTTAAATTTATTTAGTAAGAATCAAAGCAATTTATCAATAAATAAATAAATAAAAAGGAATTGAGAATAATGAGTAACCTACCTCAGCACGAGAGAAGATAAAGGCGAGGTAGATATTTAAACGGGGAAGTGAGAGTAGTGTTGAAATTATTGCCAAATGTGAGACTTATCTGAAGTCAAGAGACATTTGTTGCTCCAATAGTCCACAGATATCTTTGAACCCTGCCTCTTCTGGCTGCCATGTTCCACTTCCCGCCATCTTCCAATAATGATTTCCATTCCAATGATCCGAGCAACTGACTAGCATAGAATGATACGACGAATAAACTCAGGAAAAGTTTTTTGACTATCACAGTGGGTAGTACCTTTGAACAGTATAGAAACAAAATTTGACTGATCAAGATAAACAGAAAGATAAATGAACGAAGTCACATGAATTTGTTTATAACTCAATATCCAAAATAATTTCATGTAAGTATCCAATGACCAATATCGGGGTACACCACCTTTTTTGCTTAATTATGTATAGTGTTGAAAAATTTGTAGAAAGTAACCGCACACTTATCACATCAATATGTATGTAAGGCAAATGAAAGATCCAAATTAATGTGTGACAATTCTTACAATTTCCCTTTTTGTTTTCTCTGGTGCATTTGCAGAAAAAACAGAAGACCAATCATTTTGTTATTCTTCTATAGCTCTGAGCCAGGGGACTGTCGGAAACAGCCTCTCTACCTCACCTCTGAGGTAGAGGTAAGGTCTGCGTACACTCTACCCTCCCTAAACCGCACTTTGTGGACTACACTAGGTATGTTGTTGTTGTTGTATTATTCTCTAACTCTAACTTCTGTGATAAATTCTTTTCAACCTACAAAAACACTTTTAACATCAACGTTGGGCTTTGGATGTGAAACAAAAGGAAATTATAATCAATTTAGTATGATAATATGAGGATCCGCGATATCTAAGAGCAAATTGAAATTCAAATCTAATATATGCAACCAACGTAAGAATAAGGAAGACATCGTACGATTTAACAACCAGAGAGCATGAAACCAAGCTAATAAACCCCATCCTATGAATGAACAAAATTCAGAATTAGGAAGCAGATCTCATGTAAATATATTCAAGCAAAACAAATCTCACTTGAGCATGTAACTCAGACTCAGCATTAGAACTCTTAGACAAATATAATTCCCCTTAATCAAGAAATGGAGATTCACTAAATTGTTATGTATGGTTATGATACTATCTTCAGGGGAGGGGTTGTTCAAAAGTCAGAACGGATCACCACCTAATGAAATATGGAAATAAATTTAACCTTTGCCAATTTGGTCATTCCATCAATACATTGCAATATATAAGTTAAAGCAATCAACTATGTCAACATATATAACTAGTTGGGCCTGGCAATATGACCGGTTGTTCCTCAACATCAATCTTGTGCAGTCACACAATTTCTTTTCCCAAATTTTGTTACAACTGAGTACAAATTCTTTTTCTTTTCAGCAAATTCTAAAACTAAAATAGATAGCAATAAGAGAGATTTACACGATATTGAGCACAGTAATTCAATCTCAATTATGTTGATGGATCGGAGAAATGCCATTACCATTCCTCATTATAATGTACTAAGTTTTAACAAGCGACATCGTATTAATTGGCTAAAAATAGAGAGACTCTAACTACGACAATAGGGTCAACGACCAAGAATATGATAATTCTAAGCTTTCTTGGACTTGGGGGCCCTTTTCTCCGATTGCCTCCTTCGAATTGTCATCTTCATCTCGATGTACAACAATAATGCACCAAAAAGTGTCATATTCTGTAAAGAGACAAAAAGTTGATTCATGCTCACATTCATTTGGTTAATTAAAGAAAAGAATATAAATTAATTTGAATTAACCTGCATGAAACCTTGGAGAAAAACAATGAATTCTGGTTCTCCGGATTTATAGTAGTAGAAACACCGAACTGAAGTAGATATCAACAAGGAGAATATCTACAATATTGAGGATCAACGTTAATTTACTTTTATAAGAAATCCAACCCAATAATATCAATTAATTCAGATAGATTGGAATGGCTTACTACATCAATAGCCCCTGCTATCTTGTCAAATAGGATTAATAAGCCACCCATTGCTTTACAAGAAGCGCAAATTGCTACAAAGACATGGACCTAAAGAAAGAGTTGTTTTAATTTCTATTAGAATCTTTGCATAATATAAAACAGAAAGATAAATGAATTAATTCACTCTTTTATACCCAGAAATGTTCCAGTTTTTTCTTGTGCTCTGGTGAGTCCGCCGCCTGAAAATTCAGGATACTAACCATCATCGTAGTAAGTTCCTTCCTAACTTTATCATCTGTGATAATATCTTTACACCTACACAACATACATTTTCAACATTAATTATCGGGAAACCGGAGAAATTTGAATCATAATATCGGGAAAGAGAGTTACAATTTGAAACCGGAGAAGATGAAAAATCCAGCAAATAAAAATCTTCCTATCACCGGAAATAGCCCCATTCTTACTTTTGCTTCAAGTTTCTTTGCCATTATCAACCCTGTAATCAGGTAAATCAGAGAGGAAAGTAGAGAAAGACGAAGGTTGCGGGTATCTCTAACCCGTTTTAAAGAGGAAAATAGAGAAACAAGTGTAATTAATTGTAAATTGAAATTTATTTTAGAGTTTCAACCTAAATTAAAAAAAAATTACTAATTATGATTGAAAGATCTTTTCGAAAAGACATCAAAACACCCCTAAATTTATACTTTTAACTTACTTTAGTCCTTTAATTTCACGGATAATTATTTATCCTTCTTAACAACTTTAAAGTAAATTAATTTCAATCGCTACCCCTACCCCTTTTCTATTTACTTCACGATATCATCGGCATCGAATTCACCTCATTCTCTTCATTATCGTCGACGTCGAATTTTGTAAGCTCTCACCACCACCACTTATACTATCGTCGCAACCATCAACTTCACAATACTCATCATCAACAATATCCATCACCAATAGCAATTTCACCTCCACCTCCGTAAACTCCACATTACTCATTGCCAACAACAATTCCACCTCCTCCATCGTTAATTTCACAATTTCCACCACCGCCGAATTTCGATTTCAATGTTTTGCTACTTCTAGCCGAGCTTTACAGTTATTCAAAGTTTCTGATTCAATTATCTTTGTGGGTTTGACAAATTGGAATTTGACAGGAGTCGTTAGCGGTGGTCGAAAAATGAGTATTTTAAGGATGTCAATGGAGGAAGTCGGCTGGTGGTGTGTGTGGATGGTAAAATCGGTTGGTGTGTTAATGGTGGCAATGTTAAAGTATATGGGGGAGAGGGGGTTTGAAGAAAAGAGTGGGTATTTTTTTAAATTTTATATATGTGTGTGTGTGTATGTATATTAGTGGCACCATTTTTTTAAAATAACTTTTTACGTGCCAGTGATGCGGCGCATGTGTAATGCACCTCCCTCTGTAAAAGTGGGATTATATTCTTGGGGTGGTATTTAATTCACTTTAAAGTTGTTAAGGGGGTAAATAATTGTCTGTGAAGTCAAAGGGCTAAAGTAAGTTGAGAGGACAAGTTTAGGAGTATTTTGATGTTTATGGAAAATGCATAAAATCGCTTCTAAACTTGTCAACATAACTTAGTTCAGCAATGCAACTTTACAGACATTTCTTTATCCCCTTTATTCTAGTTTAATTGAATTTAATTACCCCCTAAAAATAGAGAGCCAATCTTGTCATGGAAGGTGTTATACACGCGTTGCCATGTCATCGCCACATCAGTGCCACGTTAAAATTCTACTGATTTTAATTTTACTGTTTTTTTTCTTTTTTATTTAAAGTTGCTTTTATTAATTATTACTTTCACATTAATTAATGAGAAATCCTAATTAATTACTGAACTCCCCTAAATAAGTACTACGGAGTATATTTTTTCAACACAACCAGTTGTCGTACTCGAAGCTCGCCACCATCTAAACAACAGCTCTATCATTTTTTTATTTTCAAGGAGAAATCAGAAAATACTAAGGCTGTCGTGAATATTTTTTTAAACTTTTCTTCCTACATGAGCTAATAACGAAGTCTCTTTGTGTAAAACAAGGAATCTTCCCCAATTTTCTTGTCTTTCGAATGAAAAATTGAAAATGGATTATGAGGTTATACCATTTGAACACCTCAATTTCCAATTGAACCAACAACTCCTACACCCATCATGATTTTCCCTAAAATGAGCCGAAAGTTGAACCTCTTGATGAATTTACCTCTCAATTTACAAACCCTAATTCAAATTTCAGTTTCAGTTGCAATTCCAGTTCAGATTTCAGCTACAACGCACCACAAATATCTTAAATTGATGATATGATAATTTTTTTGATGTCGAAAATAAGTAGCCGGAAATGATTTCGGCGAACTAAACCAAGTTTCCTGTCAAAAAAGAACAGAAAAACAAAGACAAAAAAAAATTGACCTTTGAGAGCAGATATTTTCATGGAACTGCGGTGATGAACGAAAAATAAGAAAGAGAAAAAACGGATAAAGAAAGATAAAATTTGAATTGGAAAGGAAATATCTAAAAAAAGTTTGTAATTAATTTATGTAATCCAATTAGAATAAACCATGTGTATAGTTTGAATCAGTTTTTGTGTTTTTTTCCTTCTTCACGCGCTTGTAGGAAGTTGATGGTACAAATTTTGCCACGTCACCCTTTAGGGGGTAATTAAATTCAACCAAACTAGAATAATGGGGGTAAAAAAATATCCGTAAAGTTACATTGCTAAACTAAGTTACGTGGACAAGTTTAGAGGGGATTTTATGCCTTTTTCCTTTAAAAAACGAAATGAAGATTAGAGAGAATTTAATAATAACAGTTAATATTTATTTATTAAGTAAAATAGAATGATCCTAAAACTATATTGTAATAGTATATTTGATTATGATCAAAAACTAACGTTATCTTGCTAGAGCAATTGCTTTTTCACTATAAGTATTAAATTATCAAAATATTTGAAATGCAATTTAAAGATTAACTTAGTTTGGTTAATTGATAACAAAATATGTGAACTATCATAAATTAATTAACAATGATTATGACCATATAGCTTTCAGATAAATCACGTTAATCAACTAAACTAATGACAAGTAAGATTTACTCAAGTGGTTAAACACTTCTACCATCAATCGATTGGTTGAGCTGGTCATGATGAGAAGTAAGTAAAGCACTATTGATCCCCCTAAATTTTTTTAAAATAAAAAATAACCAAACTGGTGATCATTTTTTACTCCCATTGGTAACTGTCAATATGAATATAGCTAGTGCCCACTTTGTCCAATGCAATGCTAATCTGATTACACCTCTCCACTTTCAGATCTAATAGTCAATATTCATATAACTAAAGACACCCTTAAGCCATTAGATTTGAACGTGAACGAGTGTAATCAGATTCGTATTGCACGAGACGAATCGGACATTAGGGGTGTGGTGAAGAACCTGTTCAAATCCTGTCATTAAAACTTGCTTATAAATTACTCCATAGTAACTGACATTGAAAATTGAAAATGTTTGGATACTCTTAAAATAGCCGGAGACTTGAGTTGAGATTTGAGACTTAGACTTGAGTGTAGTGGATCGGTAAAAAGACTTAGAACCGTCAACAATTTAAAAAGGAAAATTCAATGTTAAATGTTTTTCCATTGTAATTGGGCGAATGCGGACAATTATAGAATTATTGATATCGTTAGAAAACAATTAGATAGTGTGAATGTCTCACTATTCTAAAAAAAAAGAAAGAAAAAAACCATTCGCTACTCGATCTTCATTATTGTGATATTAACTCTCACACCTTCCCTAATAATCTTCATGGTTAATGTCATGTTTATGTCTGCGTTTTGTATTTCTCTACCTCTACGTAACACTATAAGCAGAAGCAAGAGAGTTCACATTGGACACACTTGATAGACTTGAATATCCTTGGAAAGAATATAGAAAACTATATCTTCTCGTCTCTCTTTGTTTTTTGTCTACTTTCTTGTTTCATATTATTACTCTTATTTTCTCATTTTATAACACGTTATTACCACAAGCTCTAACCAAATGAGATGATATTCTTTCGATCGGATCTATTCTGCTTCAATAAAAGAATTCGTCAGCTAATATGTCCGATAAGTTAGTCATGTCAAGAGAGATTCTCTTCTCAATTTTATCATCACCTGTAAGTGAAGTTTACGTAATCTTTATACCTATGTTTTAAGTATATATATTATTAACAGAAGCCTCAAAATGTCTATTGGTTCAAAATCGTAATTGTTAGTACGGTATAACTGCATAAAACTACTTATGAAATTAAATTGTTTGTACATAGGAAATCCGAAATTGTAATCGTGTTTTCGTTTTTGTTTAATACTCCACTAGTACATATTTGCAGTATTGTTTAAGTAAGTTAACCTTTGCATGGTTAATTTAAAAGATTTGATTTTTTTCTTTACTGCCTAAAGTAAAAGGAATGGGTCAGAATGTGATTCATTTTTAACAAAAATATTTTAATACTCCACTAGTACATATTTGCAGTATTGTTTAAGTAAGTTAACCTTTGCATGGTTAATTTAAAAGATTTGATTTTTTTCTTTACTGCCTAAAGTAAAAGGAATGGGTCAGAATGTGATTCATTTTTAACAAAAATATGTTATACAAGAATCCCGGTCTAATGTGGATATATTATGCTTTCATATAATAATTACTTGTGGTTAATTTCAAAATAAATTTTATTATACATATTTTACTAACACTGACTCAGCAACAAGCATGTGTAGGCTTTCTCTATTACTTTGGCAATCATGAATTGATAGTGAGTTTCATCGTTATGCAACTGATTTTTGCATAATCAAGTGGCAATATTTTAAAAGACTCGAGAGTGAGTCTTGCTGCAATTTGGCTTGTTATTTCATTAGTTTAGGGTAAGACGGTGCATTCAAGTCTCATCCCATTAAGAGGGTAAGACATTAGATTTGAGTACTGGTCATGAACTACGTTGATAAGATGTTGGTTCAAATTTCACGAAATTATTAATTTCTTATAGGTAAGATGTTGGGTACAAGTTTTAGCATAATATATTGATGATATAATGATTATTGAGCAAATCAATATGCTCTTGATAAAAAATGTGAATATTTATATTGAAGAGAGGTTAACATTTAAATTATTAAAAATAATAAAGGTATGATAGTCAAAATACAGTAGTTTAAGGGGCGTGTAAACTAAAAATGTAACAACTAAAGTGGTCTCGAGGGAGTATATATTTCAAATTGGGGTAGGACAAGGAGGAATGGGAAAGAAATTACAAGGTAGGGAATCAAAACCTCACCAACAAGAAAAGTTAAGGTTACAACCAACTGACTCTCTCTCTATATATGCATCATCTAAAACGATAGATTTTTATCAGCTATAAAACTTTAATCCTAAATCAATCACAATAATACTGGATTCAATGCCCTAACCTATGATCTCGCAAACTTTCAACCAATCATAAACCAAAGAAAGTGATCCTAATTAATTCTTCTTTGGTACAACACACTTGACTTGGATAGCTAAAGTCTTGAATATGTTAGGGCATGGATCCTTGTTTGGCGCATCAAATGTTTCTCTCTCAACTGGGATAGAACAAGTGTGCTTTCCCAAACAATTTTGTTCTGCAACTTTAATACTATTTGGTGAAGTGCAATTTCCCATATAAAAATTTCCACATGCACCATCTGGATTACCATAACTAGCAAACTCAACTTTTTCTATCACATTATCGTCCGGGCAAGTTAAATGAGCTCCCGCTTTAAGATCTTCTACAACCGCGATGAATTTACCTCCAGTTCTCTCCCAATTCTTAACATTTGGAGGATGATATTCCGTGATCATACTGCAAATTGTGTCTCGATTAACTGTTACAACTTCAATTTTTTCTGGATGACCTCCCGTTTCTTCGAAAACAACTAGGAGATTATTATTTGGCTTCAAAAAAGCTCTTGGAATATGATACCTGCAAATCAATTTATAAATTTTCATATACGCTACTATCATATTTGACTTTTTGATTCATGTATTTATTTTGCTTTTTTCTTGGGCTTTTGTGTAATACTTACTCAGATTGAGTGGGCTGTCCAAGAGGAGAGAGGAAAGATACCCAGTAACGACCAAGGCTTTTACCATTAACCCACAGCATACCTTTTTGCATATGGTTCATTCTCAAGGCCACTGGGTCAGTGCCTTCAGGGGCATCAAAATATGTCTGTAACATTCCAAAAGAAAAAAGAGAGAGAAAAACTTATATACTATTCGTAATTAATTGAGTCGTAGAGATTATAGATACAAATACAAATTAGAGATTATATATATAAATACAAATTCGCATTAGAGATCTATATATGAGCCCCGAAGTTCGCTTTGTATACAAATACTAAACCTATATGGACCCCGAAATTAGGGATCCGAAATATACAAATACAAAAGAAATATATAGATATATATAGTTATTTAATCTAAACCTTAGTTGTAAACGATAATTATTTTAAACATTAGCTATGTCTGGTAATTATGACTTGATGTTTCCTACTCCACCTAATTTTTCCTCGTAGGATGAGTATAATGTATTGCTATAGTGAGAAGAGCATAATATAACTAAGAAAAATCAGGTTAATTTCAGGTGTATTTACTCGACATTACATATTATAACAGTTTTTTGTCACGTTAAATTAAAGTGAATTTTACCTATTACAGCGGTAGTCACTTGAAGTGTATGTTTTATCATTATCACGGTAAAGTTTAGTGACTTCACCGTTATAGTGAGTAACCGTCATGTACTTTAATATGACAAAAATAATTTTATGACTTATACTCATGTAATATAGAGGATCACAACAACAAATTCTCCACAAATAAAGTCTTGGGAGGATAGAGCGGTGCAGACCTTACCCCTATTTTTATTTTTGAGAAGGAATATAGAGGATAACGCTCAATGACAATATTTGAAATGAAACTGAATAATTTATTTTTTCTCCAACTTACCTTATACCAAGTAACAGGTCCGGGTGGAGGACCAGTAATGGAAGTCCATTTTACTTTCTTTGCACCCTCTTCAGTGAATAATTCTTCTTTTTCTCCAAATACACCAATCTGAAAGATGACCAACAATTAGGGGTGATAATTGGGCGGGTTGGATCAAATTTGGATGGGTTAAAATTAAAAGCGTAAAGATAAACAAACGGGTCAAGGCCCAACCAAATCTAAATTTGTTTGGGTCAAAATGGGTTGGATCAAAACGGGTTATAATCTAACCCGTCCAATTCTTACTAAGTTTAATTGTTTTATTTATTCTTTTATAAATTTTTAGTACCGAATAAATTATATTTTTCATTATTATGATTATATATAACATATCAAATTAAAAAAAGTCTTTTAAAAATATTTTAACAAGATTTCTCAAAAATCAATTCGGGTTACATATCAACCCAAATTTTAACGGGTTGAAACTGGTTGGGTTGACATGGATTGAGCTAATAAATAGGCGGGTCAATAACTAAACCAAACTTAAATGGATTGGGTCGGATTGGACCAACAATGATATGGAATTTAACTAGTTGATTTCACATTAGAATAAAAAATATTATCAAGTATTAATAACTGTAACTAAATATGTATACCTCATGTCCCCAAACATTTTGGGTGATATCAAGTGTTCCAGCCATTAAACCTTGAATTGTCACACCACGGGGTCCTGCAAACCTCTTTTCCATATAGGCGCCACTATTCTGTAATATTCATTGAAGTTCGATTAATTGAGATTAGTTTCAAGAATTCCGACTTTGGGAATAAAACTTCTCTATCAGAAGAGACTTCATTTTCAGGACTCAAACTCAAGACCTTTAGTTAAAGATTCTTTATATGCAATGAGGGGTTATTAATTAAGAAAGATGAAAATAATACCGGATATCCTACTATCTCAGCCAAAAGGGTGATGTCATTAATTCCTGGTTTCAAGACGACGGGTTGACGGAAAACAAAGCTCTTCTCAATATTGTCCCCATGCCCAAACCCTAAAAATATGAAGTTAAGAGTTAAAAGATAATTAAAAAGAAAAATGACTTCTGTCCGAAAGTGAGGCAATCCGTTTTCCCCCTGATGGAAAAATAACTTACCTTGGTAATGTATTTATCATATCAAATACTCCATAAAAAACTGTCACATGACATTTTTATAAGAAAACATACCAACATATTGTCCATTGACAAACGCAGCCAATGCATGGCCCATACTTGCAATTTGCAAGACAGTGAGAATATCAGGTTTCATAGGCAAGTCATGTCGATTAAGGTTGATGCTGTGATTTAAAAAAAAAAAAACAATATTAAAAGTACAGTCAAATCAGAGTTTATGTTATATGTACTGATAATATAATTAAATTTTAATGATCTGATAGTGTAAATATTTTTTACATCAAATTAATAATAACAAAAACATTACTCTCAAATAGGCCTTTATAATTAAATTACCTTGTGGAGTACCAGGCATAGTCTGTTTTATCTTTAACCAAACTGTAGAGCTCCAAGGGTACCCTGTTCTTAAGTGCCAAATCATTGAACGTGGGTACTTTTTCTTGATACATTTCCCATTTAAAATTCTTTGCTTTCTCTGATGGTACAAAATTTCTGGAATTGTGTTGAGAGACTACCTGTTTAATTCCAGTTATAATAATAACCAAAAAAATTCCTCAGTATCCATTTTTTGATAATCTTGGTTCTTCATAGATCGTGAAAGATTTTTGTCACTGAAGTCCCTCACAATATTGTGATGAATCGATATTTTCTTCACAAAATCTGTGACAAATTCATAATGGACCCTCATTTCTGTCATAAATTTGTGATAGACCATCATTTTGTCACAAATTTATAAATGAATTGTGACAATTATCACGTCGGCCGTCAAAAATTTCGTTCATATTGATGAATTCCATCACAAATTGTAACGGACTTGTCCATCGTAAATATTATGTTACAAATTTGTGTTTTTCTTATGGTGTATCAAAATTCAAGTAACTAAGATATTAAAAAAAAAAAAAAGGTAGAATTTTTTTACCGTTTGAGTGTTGTAAACAACAGTCTTACAATCAGCAAGAATGCTGACTGATTTTTCAGGCAAGTAATATTCAGCTCCCCTAAATGTAATGTTGGAAGGTAGGATTGTGTGGTTGTTGGTCAAAAAGGCAGCACACATATGATCAGCAGTGTTCTCATACACAGTTATCTACATTTTATCCATCAAATTAACATGTAAGATTTCATAATCAAGTTACATAATATTATTACTAAGAATTTAAGTTGTATGTAAAAAGATTTACATCATCAGTTCAATTTAACCGGCAGCAGTAATTATTACTCTATTTTTCATGTTACCATAATATGCTTGATAGAAAAGTAACCAGTTGTTGCCTGATCGGTATAAGAAAATTATACCATATCGGTAGTGCATAGAACCTAGGGAATGGTTGGTACGAAGGAAAGTATTTTAAACTTATTTTTAGTGTTTTGTAAGTGCTGAGAAAATATTATCCTATGTATACTATTGGCAAATCATGAAGGTGGAGATCAAATGGGGGATGCGGTGGGTTCGGGGAAGAGGGGAGGGGGTGAGTGGGGGGTTGGAGGAGCGGGATGGGGTGGGTGTTGGGGGTCATGGGTGTTGAGAGGAGCGGGATGGGGTGGGTGTTTGGGGTCATGGGTGTTGAGGGTGGTAGTTAATCCACATACGGAACTTGTTTTCCTACTTCCACCAAGAAGTCATTTTTCCGATCCAAAAAGAATTTGTATTTCAAAACATCTTAATCAATTAAATATTAAAAAACAGAAAAAATTTCCTCCATGCCAAACACACCCTTAAAATATACTGCAAATTAAACATGTATTGAAAAGCTGGTTATATATAATGGCTTCATAGAAATCCTTAATCACCTCAAGGTCCTCGTTGATCTTTTGTACAGTGGGAGTACCCCAAAGAAGAGCCCTTCTTGACAATCTTAAAGCCCTGTGCAAGTCTCTCAAGTGACTCCATTTGGGCTCCCTCATTAAACCTAATCAACATTTAATTAATATAATCAAAGTGATTGAATAATATTAATTAATTTGTTATATTATTCAGAATTAAGTTTAAGATGAGCCTAATAAATTACCAAATTCATCAAGAGGAGCCTCATCATAATAACGAGTAGTCACGAAAGAAGAGCTTGATCTTCCAAAGTTTGTTCCACCATGGTACTGAAAAACAAGAATGAAATTATAACAAGTTCCTTATATAAAGGAGGTCAAAATGCACATCTTAATTAATTGAAAATTAAACATGTTAATTCATAAAACGGAAGGATCAAATTAGAATTTATCAATAACTCAGAAACCAAAAAAGCTATTATCCTTTAAAGAAAATACCATGTAATAGTTTGCAAGAGTTCCATTCTTGGCAAAGAAACGAGCCACAGAGAAAGCAAGATCTTCTGCTGATCTTTGTGATGGAGGGTCTCCAAATGTTCTATACCTGTACTTCATGTTTGTTAACAATCAAGTCCTTAAAATGTAATTAACAATAAATCTCTATGATTAATATTATAAATTCAATATATATCATTCGGCCATCTAATTTATCAATATGATCGAGTATAGTATATGTATATTTAGTATATATAAAATATATTCTACCTATACTCTTTGTATATATTTTGTAAACTAAATGACCAAATGTTTGACGCCATAATTATTCCTTAATATTAATTAGTGTCTAACCTTCTATTACATGTAAAATTATATTGATATAGTGTACAAAATATTTTGCACTTTCATTGTGTATAACATAATCTATAATAAAAAATACTCCATATTTATACTGTTAGTGCGTGAATTAAACCCGTGCTCGTTTGGTACAGGGATAAAGGATAACTAATCTCGGGATTCATTTTAGGATGAGCTTATCCCATGTTTTGTTGGAATAAAATGTATGGAATAACTCATCGCGGGATTGTACTATTATTTTTGTCCTACCTTGTGAGTGGAATAACTAATTCCCAGATAATTAATCCCTAGATAACTTGTTTCCAACCAAATATTAAACATTAAGAAGATTGAACTTACTGGGCAGTCCAATTTTCAGTCCACAAAGAAGGCTTGTTGGGCCCATTTGGGCCCGTGAAAGTATCCGCACAATGCCTTCCATTGCATGTGTTTATCTGATGGAAAACAAATGTTTTTACGTTGTGTTTTTTTCAAAAATAAATAAATAAATAATATTATTATTATACTAATAATTTCACAGGAAAAAACTAAATGAACCTACCACCGAAGGAGGAGCCTCTTTTTGTTTGCACATAATCCAGGGGACACCATCGTATAATCCAACAGCCATATTTGCTGCCCACTCAATGTATTTCTTTCCATTCTCTTTATAAGCAGCCTGGACATTGTTGTACTCATTTTCTATCTGTTCAAATAAAAGTATACATCACTCATGATGATCACATGCCAAGAAGGTGTAGAATATATTACTCCCTCCATTTCAAAAAGAATGACCTAGTTTGACTTGGCACGAAGTTTAAGAAAATAAAGAAGACTTTTAAATCTTGTGGTCCTAAATTAAAGTTATGACAAATGTACCAAAATGCTTTTGAATCTTGTGGTGTTAAACATGCCACGTGGAAAGTTGAAATTTAATTGTTTCCAAAAAAGGAAAGAGGTCATTTTTTTTTAAACGAACTAAAAAGGAAAGTAGGTCATTCTTTTTGAAACGGAGGGAGTATATATTATATACATCCTTATATAATATGGCAACAACAATAATGAAAAGATTTAAGTTATAAACACAACTATCAACGTAAAGAATGTTATATAGGCGGTATATTTTAACATGTTACACGTAGCATGCAATGTATTTTTCAAAAAATTTAAGATTTATGTATTGAAAATGTAAAAAATAATTATATAATCAAGTTCCTCTACGGTAATTACAGGTGATCAATCTCATGATAAGCATTTGGTGGTAATCCGGTAAAATTGATAGCTAGTCTACTATAACAAGTTAAAATACTTATTGTCAATGAATATAACATAAATCTTTTTCCAGGTTACTAATCCCTCTCTAGTATTTTTAGATGTTTGATTGTGTGTATACTACCAATATATGAATTAAACTTTAATTAAATTAATAACAGACCTGAGCCAAGATAATGGGACCTCCTTGGGGTGCAAACAACTTCTCCTTTTTCATCAACTCAATGACCATTTCTGCATATTTTTTCATGTGGTACTGCAAAATGGAGCAAAAAAAAAGAGAATAAATTAATTAAATAAGTCATCAAAAACAAGTCTATAACTAATTAATTAAAAACATGCGAATTGTGATTACATACCACAAATGGTTCGTTATATGAACGGAATGTGATGTTTTTAACCTCTCTTAACCAGTATGGAAACCCTCTGTTTTCATGATCAAAATATTCATTAATAGGTGATAATCAACATAAAAAAGGACAAAAAAATTAGAGAAATTAATTAACACTCGATAAATTAAATAGAATATTGTGTATACCCTGAACTCCATTCGGCTTCAATATAAGGTCCAATTCTGAGAGTTACATACATATCCTGCTTACCTATCTCCTTGATGAATTTGACAATGTCAAAATTTCCTTCAAAGTTGAGCTGCAAATCAAAAACAACCAAGATTATCCATATGCTCTTTACAAGAACAAATAATTAATAATTAAGATCAGAATAAGTAATTCTAATAAGGAAATTCAAAAAAAATATATGTTCGAAAAACTTGCGAGACTATAACAGAACATTTTTTTTAGTCATATCTGTTACAATACTAGAATCTTCGTCTTTGTCATGAGATTCTATAATTTATATATATACGAATATATATACTTATTCATGGTATAAATTTTAAATTCGTCTCTAGCAAAAAATAGTGTTTATTACCTGGCCTTGAACGGGCTCGTGAATGTTCCAAAAAACATAAGTTTGGATGAGATTAATACCTCCTTCCTTAGCCTTTCTAATAATATCAGGCCACATCTACGAAAAAAGAAATCCAGACGTACGTTAAATTATTCAAAATGTCAAAACTAGCTAGGATTATAATTTAAAGTTACCTCAGGAGGGCTACGGGGATAATGAATAGAACCAGAAAAGAAGAGTTCCCTGTTTCCATTGACGATCAAGGAACGACTATCGTAAGTAACGCCACGTGGCTTTTCGCCGCCGTTCACCGATGTAACCAACAAGGAAATCAGGAGGACTAATGTCAATATTTGATTCGATTTAGACATTTTTGTTTTTGTGCTTTTTAGTGTATTTTGTATTAGTAAGTGCAAATGCTCTTGAATTATCCTCTGTATGTAATTGGAGTTTTAGTGTTTTAGCTAACAAGCCTCGATCAGTAAATATAATATGAGGCTTGTAGAATTTCTCGTATTTTACACGATCTATTCTTTTGTGTTTTGTTACTTGTTTGTGGTTTCTTTAATTTCTCAAACTTCTTGGAATAATTATCCATTCTTGTTAAACAAAGGGACAGCTATTAATCAATTTATTATTTAAAATCTGCTGACAAGCTGGCAGCTCTCAACTATGGCACAAATGAGTTTCATGCCTTCAATTTTTTCTCTATTTTACCTGGACAAAGTAAAAGACTTATAAATATGTATAGGTGGAAGTGGAAAAAACGAATAATAATAATGATAGTAAATAATAATAATAAATTATTTGGGTTTGAATATAAGCACTGCCGCCGTTAGATATGTGTTTGGTTAACAATATTTACATCAAATTAGGACCCGCTTCCAACTCCTAAGTTTATTGCAATCTCCATTTCGATTTTCCATTTTCTCCATACCCAATTTGGGAGAGTTGGGGGGAGCGAAAAGAAAAAAAGTAAAAATGTGGTTCCTTCTTCATCTTCCCTGCTTGAAAATCATATCGTACACTCTCTTTCTCTCTTCTTAATTTAGTATATTTGGTCTAAGTTCTATTTAAGATGATAAAAGTTATGCAATATTTTCTTAATTAGGAAAAGCCGAGCAGGAGATAAAAGGCGATATCGACTAGAATAAATTGTTACCTTTTTTTTTTTTTTTAATCAACCAGCAACGTTACTTTATTAGTGCGAAAACGAATTTAGGAAGTTAAAAAATGCAGAAGTATTTTTGATAATCCAATTAGTAAAACAGGAAATCCAAACTAACTTGTCTAACAATGTAATAGAAAATTTAGCTAGATTGTGCGCTACCATATTCCAAGATCTAGGAATATGCGTAATTTGAACTTCTTCGAACAAACTCATAAGCCTTGAGATATCTTCACAAGTGGTTTCTATCTCCCATGAAACTAGACTCTTCTTTAGAACCATATCCACTACATTCTTTGCGTCTGATAAGAGTTGCACCTTTGTCCATCCATTTTCTTGAGCGTTTTCCAATGCAATCCGAATTGCTAGCGCTTCTGCAATAATGGTCTTCCCAACAAATTGGATTGGGGTACCAAGGGCTTGAAGCAAATTCCCAAAGCTATCCATATCTGCCGTTCCAATGCTTGCCATATTCCTCTCCTTATGTAAGCTTGCATCTGCAAACACAATCACAACATCTTGTGCTACAATGATGTATTATTAGTAGTATGATCAGGTACCAATGTAGGAGAAGACATAGTAAGCGAATTACTTTCATATTCTTGAAAGTCAAAAGTGCCTTGTTAATAATATCACTAGGTTCAGAGATACCACCATTAAATTGTTACCTCGCAGTGAACTATTGAAGGTTCTTTTTCATGTCTTGATCAAATCTGTACTAGCTTTTATATTGAGAAATCAAAATGTCGAAAAGAGAAGTTCTCAAAATTGTCCATGGATTTTGTCAAAGTACAAGTGATGTGTGCGGCCGCAACAATGAACAGACCGGGACAACATAAATAATTAAATAACATTTATTTATTTATTCTTCTTTTTAAATTGGGTAGAGATTTTGCTTCTTGATCAAATTATTTTCGACAATTTAATGTGAACTTATCGGGTGATCCGATCATATGTAACCATTTCTTTTATGCTTGCCAGTTGCCAGGTATAATACCTTGTCTTAAGTTGAATTTGATCTTCGATCACGGATGGTTAATTATGCTGGAATGAATGAGTGAACTTTCTATATTTTCAAAATTGGTAGGTTGTGGATTACACGGGATATATTATTGTTATTGCTTAGGTTAATTCCTTTAACTTGTGATGCTAATTTAATTATCTGGCACTTTGAAAACAATTTTGATCTTAACTCAGATTCACCTGCTATTTATTAAGAGATCAATATAGTGAGTTATTTATTTATTTAGTACTCATCTATTATTAATTTGCAAATAGCCAGTATGAGACTTGTATGCGAATTCCAAAGAAATAAAAGGTGCTATTCCTTCACTTCTTCTCCTTCTTCTTCAAAAGTTTTTTTCGATGTTGGTTAATAAATATTTTGTCAATGTTTTAGTTATTTGTATTGTAAATTGATGTATCATGAATAAAATGGATAAGGTATCGTGAGTGGAATGAAATAAAATGAGGTACCATGATTGAAATAAAATACGGATGTATAAAATAATCACGGTTGAAAACAAATTTAGTGAATGAAGTGTCGTAAGTGAAAGAAATGAAATCAAGGTACGTTGTATGAGTGAACTGAATCTATAAATTAATAAAATTTAGACATAAAAGTTTGACGAACTTCAAATAAAATTCTGAGTTTGGGATTGTCAAGTCAAATTTTAGTCTGCAATTTGTGACTATCAAATCAAACTTTTGATCAAGTCAAATTGGCATAGGACAATTTAGCTATTGAACCATAGCGGAGTGAAGAAACTTTGGCCATCCATAAGAAAAAGAACAAGACAATGCAACTTATAATGAGATACTATATAATATAATATATCCACAACAGGCGGAATTGTAACTTGTGAAATAGAAGCATATCATAAGTTATCCACGGTAAGTGTACAAGGTGACTTGTGAATGCCTAGATCGACTACTAAACACTTGGTTTTTGTCTATTCTCTGAAACTTCATTTCGGTAGCTGAATATTGTAGATAAAAACAGTGGTCTGTTTGTTGTTATGGCATAACTTGAACAAAAAATCTACACAAGTGAAGCTCTAATGGTTAGTGGTACATTCCTCAAACTGATCACCTTGCTCCTCTTATCTGTTGTAAGATTCCATGACTTGTTAGGTGTTTGTCTGGCTTTCTTACCATAATTAGATTTTTCTTTTGGGAAAAGGAAAACGTAGATTTCTCATATTTTGCTAATTCTTTATCTTGAAGGAAAAGTTTTATGACACTATAAATAGAGGCTCATTCCTTCTAACTTGGTAGCATCCACGATATATTTTGAGTGAATTCTGTGAGGTTGTTTCTCTCGATATTTTGTACTCTCTTTTATATAGTGGATTGTTCATATCCTTTTGCGGATGTAGGTCGATTGACCGAACCACGTTAAATTATTGTGTCTCTTTTGTTATATTTCTCTTTTGTCTTCTTATTCATGGTCTTTAGAGGTTTCATTTGTTAGCTTCCGCATCACACCTGATTATTTCAATCCTAACATGAACTTTCTTGCCTTCATTAGTATATGCTACCAGAGGGTTATGGATTCGCTTCACTTAGGTTGAACTCAATTGAGATTTTATACTAAAAATATGGTTTTGAGTGGTGCTAATCTAGCTTGAGTATCCTACTTTTACAAGTTGTCAAACAATTCTGACAAGGTGTCAGGGAAACCTGTTTATGAAACACTATTTTAAAGCTAATTTAAGACTCTGAATCCATGGTAGCTCTCCAGAATAGAAGTATTAATGGTACTACTGCTTTTGCTAGGCTTGAAGAGTTCGTGGTAAATTGAAAGACCAATGTCTGTGGTCTACACCACAAAAGACTTCAGATTGAGTTGAACTTATTGCTGAGACTCTCTGTTTGAGTCTATTTAATTTTATAGATGAAATTTAACAAAGCTCACTAGCCCAAGAAATTTATAAAAATGAAGAAATGTTTGGTTCAAGAAATTGAGTGCAAGAAATATTAATGGATTATTGATGTGTTTTCTTGGTTAAGATTGTGTATAGTTTTATGGAAAGACAAAGTTTGGTGCAATGGAGATTAAAGCAAGGAACTGCCATCTATTCAACACACAATGGCAAGTTGTACTTGAAATCAATTTTACTGAGCCTTAAAAAAACCTCAATTTACAAAGGTGTTTTATTTGTTTATTGTTATTATTCTTTATTTTGTACTGCCTGATTCATATGTTGTCGATGGCTCATGACCGCAAGGTTTCTAGTTGATTTGAGAAAAGAACTTAAAGAGTTCAGGAGTAAGAATGGGGTTGTTTTCAATGCTAGGAAAGTTTAATTTCTACTTACTTGGTTCCTCATCTTCTCTTCTGGGCAAACGTACACTCTCTATCCCTCTTCTTACTTTAGTTATATGAGGTTATCATTTTTACTCTTAAATGGATCCTAAACTAGATTCACATATTTCTTAGTTTGATTTTCTGATACAGGTTTGCAATTGCCTCCCAAAATCTTGATAGTTTGGGTTGTGCTATTGAGGAAATAATTATTTTCTAGTTTTTAGGACAGTTCTCTGAAAAATAACCAATTTAGACAAAATGCTTTCCATTGTTCCACATGATTTTACCTTAATTCACATGTTTATCCTTATAACACCGTTAAATTGATTATGATTTTGTTCACGTTCAATACCAATCATTAATGTGGAAAGTGTTATTGTCGGGTATTTATGTTTATGAAAGATGTAAAAGTTAGAGAGGACTATGCTGCTAAAGTGTCTGGTGTCATGGATTTTCTGGAGTATTATTTTATGTTGACACCAATAGAAAAATTTAATGTTGTAAGAATTTACTCATTTGCTATGTTACATGGATTCTTCATTTGTCTTTACATACTCATAAATCATATCAAATGGATGTGATAAGTGTGTGTAGTTCCTATGAATTCTTCATTATCACCCTTTAAAATAGTGAGAATGTGATATACTCATACTTAATACTTACAATAATTTTGAATACATAACTATAAGGAATTTATGTAAATTTGTTTACTGGTTTCCTGTTTGAATTTCTATACTACTACGATGCTCATAAAACTCTTTTATTTAGATTTGTTGGTTCTTATCATCCTTCAATACTCTAAAAGCTGCTGGTGGTTTTCTATTACTCCCTCCGTTTCAAAAAGAATGACCTACTTTTCTTTTTAGTCATTTTAAAAAAGAATGACCCTTTCCTTTTTTGGCAACACTTTAATTTCAACTTTCCACATGACATGTTTAAGAATACAACGTGTCAAGTCAAACTAGGTCATTCTTTTTTAAACGGAGGGAGTACTATTTAACAACCTATTTGCTTACCTATATAGGACTTCTATACTTGTAAGACATTTCAATCCTCTTGAATAATAGTAAGTATCATTGTGTTGTATTAGCTTTTGAAGTAATTAACATTAAGCCTCAATACTGCAGATATTCTACATTCTGCTTGCTACTCCAATTGTGTATGATTTCTACCACTATAAAGTTGGAGACCCAAAATTTGTTCTTGAGACCCAAAATTTCTTCTTCTTCATGGTTTTACGCAGGTTGATTAAATTAATTAACTTGTTTCTAATAGTGAACTGATTGTAAATATGTAGTAACTTGAATTCTGACTCTTCACAGAATATGACATTATTTGGTGCATTGTTATTTCTCATGAAGATGGAGATCACAAGTTACCAAAGTCAATTGAAGAAAAAGACCCCCCAAGTCCAAGTCAATGTAGGAAATATTAGAGAATGATTTAGAAGATTTCATATTTTTGTTGACCCTATGTATAATATTAAGCTATTTGTTGTGACTACAATTAGGTACATTCTTTTGGTGCCTTTCATCTCTTAACATAATTGTATTGTCTTTCAGTTTTGGTATTTTTAGGTTAAATGTTAGAGAATGATTTGAAAATTTTGAAATTTGAAATCATGATCCTAAATCGCATATTCAGACACTAATTTAAAATCATGACTTCATATCGCATGACAAACACAATTTAAGTAAGCTCAGGGTGGTTCATAAACCAGTATAGATGCATGCAATTGCTCTCTTTACTCGAAAAGTTGGAAATTTCCATGTTTGATTGCTGGCAGGATTCCTAATTTTCATGAATTCTTTATTCAGTTGGCATGAAACTTCTACAGGGGTAAATACAAAGACATACATTTGAAGTTCAATATTACTATTGATCAACAAAATCATCTATGAAATACTCAAAATTTCGCAATTATTTTTGTCCTCATGAAATCAATTATATTCTACCTATTCCAATATATATCTATTGCTGAAATTCTAATAAAATTATTTGAATTACACAAACTCATGTAAGTACGAGGTAAGATCTAGTTATCATCTAGTGAAAAAAATCTTGCTAATTGTGTTGATGTTAGTACTACTAGGCCTCAAGCTAGTTGCCATTTTTTTCCAGAAACTTTCTAGAATTTCTATGGTAATTGTACAGCGAACATACATACAAACATTTTCTTAGAAAGTACATTCTTAATGTTTATCTATAAATGCATGCATTTCTAAGAGATGGACTCATATTTGTGTGTGTGTGGTTTAGAATCAGAAATGATTGAACTGATGTAGAAAAGATATTTTGCAAGATGGTGGAATGAATTGTTTCGTAGTACATGCTAGTACTTTGATTTTATTCAGCTGATGAGATTTAAGTAATTCTCTTTTATGACAAATATGGAAAGCTAGAAATTATTTATGTTTTAACGGTGATGACATGTATTAACCTAATGACATAGTTAATAAAGCTTTATTTAATTTACATGAATATTACATTGGTCTGGTAGTTTCATCTGATTTGACTTGTAAGTTGTACATCTAATATGATACAAGATGAAAATATTACTATGGCACAAGATGCGATTGTTATTTTCACATATGCATGTTTACATGTGAAAAAAAGGAAAGACGGGCTTTGAAATGACGGTTATAAATAACTATGGTCATTTGTTTCGTGTCTTTGGTACTCCTATTCAATTTGTAGGAAAAACCATAATCACTGAAGCACTACCAATTTGACATGCGTTGAAAAAAGTGTTACAAAATGATTGGTCAAAGATTGATATACTATCATATGCAAAGAATGTGGACAAATGTTACAAAAGAAGATGACTATTTCTTAAAAATAGATACCATTTGTGAGTATATATGGAGATTGATGAATTTCTTTGACAATATTCATTTTATATATGTCCCTAGAAAGTGGAATGTGCTAGCGCATAATCAAGCTAAATTTTCTATTTCCCTTCTACATAGAGTTTTTTGAGATTCTACTTTCTCAAGTTGGATTATATTTTGATGTCTTTCACACGTTTGAAATATATTATACTCTTTGTGTCAAATTGACCGACATGTTTTAATAGCACTATGAGTATCTATAGATTCGTATTCACTCGTAGATCATTTTCTCGATAGATTGAAAGTATTTTGAGGCTATTATGAAATGAAAGATATCTAATTTGGCTAAAATTGCAATGGAAATGGCCATGTTATCTAATTCAATTAGGCTATGGACTGATGATTTTCTGGCTATCTCTTTAAGCCATATAATTCAGTGACCAATTTAGGGCCAAAGCCATCCTACTCTGCCAAATCCTCATATCTTCTCTTCTCTTCCCTTACCTCAGACAAAGAGACCAAACGACTCCCTCATCCTCTCCAAACGACAACAACAAGATTAGTGTGGTTCTTAACTTTATGGTTTTGCTTTCTCTATTCTTGGCATGATTGTTGCTCTGTTGTGGTGTGGAATGTGTAGTTTGTCTTCAAAGATTGTTGCTTGTTCTGCTTAGGCAATAGGATAAAAGCGAGGTTCTTTTCTGTCTTTATAATAATGAAGAATCACTCGAACCTTTTTTTCCATTAAACTAAATTCGGTGGTTGTGTTTATTCTCAAGTTAATTTTTGTTTTGTTTTGTTTTATTTTGGCGTAGTTCTTGAACAATGTAAGTGTATCAACGTGTTTGGCTCCGTGGTTGTGATCCTAGATGAATTTGAAAGTCCCTTGTTGTACTTTATTTAATTCTGCCTTCTTTGTTCGAGTAAAAATCCTATTTGAATCATGACATATTCGACCTACCTTGGCACTTATTTCTGTCCCAGTTATATACGTTGAGCTTTCCTTTTGATAGTATGAGTTGGTTGTTTCTGAGTTTAGAGTTCACATATTACTTTGTTTGAATAAGAATTTGCAGCTTGTTAAGATAACTAACGCACATATGAACCAACCCTTTAAAGCTTTTCGTTTCTATAAAGATTTTGGAGTGTATAGTCTGTTAATAAACATGCTGATTTCAACTTGTCTTTTCTTCATTTTGAGAGTATCATTTGGGACTTGTCCAACACTAGGCCTAGTCTTGATTAGCTTTAAACATATGATAAGTGTTTTTGAGGAAAACATCTACCTTTGGCGAGCGTAATTGGCTAGATCCCATCGACAGTAAGAATCATTTGTTTCTTTAAATAACCAAATGAGAAGTTTACCTCCCTTCCCTGAAGCTTCCAGGACTTATGTTCGCACTTATAGTAATCTGTACGGGACTATTTTGTTTGGTAGAGTCTTTGGTGGAATTAATTTTTAATAGAGGATGAATTTGCTCTAGCCATGGTTGTATATTCTGTTCATCAAGTTGAAGTGCTTCATGATTGGCTGTTTAAGATTAATCACAACTATTAAAGTGGTTAATTCAAAAAATGTAAATATGATGTATTTGTTTCTTTAGCTTAGATAGTTACCTATCGCTATATGCTAAAGTACTTCGTGAATGTCTCTCTTCAATGTGGGAAGCCCTCTTGTCAATTAAACCTTGACTTCAAATTATATTTGAACAGTAAAGGTCTTGAATTTATCTTTTCTCATGGCTTTGTTTTGTTCCCTTAAATTGTTCGAGGTGATTGTGTTAGTGCCTCTATTTCTTTGCTTCAATACTTCTCTTTGAGATAGGTTTGAGATGGCTAAAATGAATTTAGATGGCTGAAATGATTGTTCATGGCCAACTGCAAGGTTTCTGATTGATCACGGGAAAGAACTCGAAGAATCCAAGTACAAGAATGGGGTTATTTTCAATGCTAGGAAGATTCTTATTTGCATTCTTCTTCATCTTCTCTGCTGGGCAAACGTACACTCTCTGTCCCTATTCTTTCTTTAGTTATATGAGGTTTGAGTTTTTCATTTTTGCTCTTAAATTGATTCTAAACTGGATTCTCATATTTCTTTGTTTTATTTATTTTTAATAGAAGTTTGCGGTATCACAACCAGTATTGTCCCAAACCTCAAATATTAGATCATTATAATATAAACTCCCTCCGTTTCAAAAATAATGACCCTCTCCTTTTTTAGCAACTCTTTAATTTCAGCTTTCCACCTAGCATGTTTAAGACTACAAGATTAAAGGGCATGTTGGTACATTTGACATATCTTTAATTTAAGACCATAAGATTCAAAAGTTTTCTTTATTTTCTTAAACTACGTGACATATCAAAATAAGTCATTCTTTTTTTGAAATGGAGGGAGTATCATTGTTTTCACTCTACATAAATAACATGATAAATATCTTTAGTGTTTCATATTGGTTCGTTTTAGTTTTCTTATATTAATTTTTACAAAAGTGATTTCCTTCTTTTGAGTTAATGTTTGGTTTCTTATATTAATTTTTACAAAAGTGATTTCCTTCTTTTCAGTTAGTGTTCATAACTAATTTGGACAAAATGTTTTCCACTGTTCCAAATGATTCCATCTAATGTACATGTTTATTTTCATATTATCGTTTAACTGAGTATGGTTTTGTTGTCCATGTCCAATAACCATAATTAATGTGGAAAGTGTTACTGTAGGATGTTTAAAATAATGAACGATGTAAGAGTTGGAGAAGATTTTGTTACCCAGGTGCCTGATCGTCTCATGAATTTTGTGGATAACTATCTTACGGTGACATCGACAAGAAAATTAAGGCTGGTAAAAATTATACTACTTTGCTATGTTACATGAATTCTTTATTTGCCTTGAACATACTTGTATCAAATGGATGTGATAATTATAGGTGTACTTGGTATGAATTCTTCATTATGACATCTAAAATAGTGAGAAGAGTGATGTCTAATTATAAAAACTCTTCTTTTAGGTTGTTTGGTTTGTATTCTCCGCCATGGTTCTAAAAGGAGTGGGTGGTTTCCTATTTTTATTCTGTAATCAAATTGCTAATCAAATTGGGGCTTTTCAATTGGTAAGACATTTCAATGTCCTTGAATTAATTGATATCACTGGGTTATATTTGTTATTAAAAATTAACATCAATTATCAATACTACAGACATTGTATTTCATGTTAGCTACTCCCGTTGCTTATGATTTCTACCACTATAAAGTCGGAGACCCGAAATTCAATCTTCTTCTTCATGGATTCATGCAGGTTGACTAAATTGACTTAACTTTTTTTTTTTTTAAGTAATGAATTGGTTGTAAACATACAGTAACTTGAACTTTGCCTTTTTGCAGGATATGGCGTTATTTGGTGCATTGATATTTCTCATGAAGATGAGGATGAGAATGTACCGGAGACAATTGAGGAAAAAGACCTCAAAGTCCAAGAAACATTAGATATCCATGCTAAATTATTAATATCAACTAAGCCTACCTTGTATTCTTAAGGCTTTCTTACATTGTTATTGTCGAAAAAAGGATGGATGTAAACCACCGCGTGCGGACTATTGTTCTTGAGCTTTTGACATCATTGAATATTTGTGATTTCTTTAACAAAAAAAAAAAAAAAAAAAAGCACCATCATTTCATTGATTTGAAGAGCTTATATCATTGGGTGTTTGGCATACCAAAATGTACATTTTGAGCTAATTCTTTTCCCACTGTAACTGCCTTACAAAAGCAAACACCAAAAATGTGAGTAAGCTCACGGTGGTACATGACCCAGAGTAGTCATATTTGCTCTATTTACTCGAAGAGTTGGAAATTGCCATCTTTTAATTCTTCTTTGCAAATCATCTGGCTTGCTTTTGTGATTCTGTATACTAGTTGAAGATATGGATTGTGTCCAGTGAATGGCCAAGAGATGCCAATTTATCTGCCGCTTTGTTGGTCTCTCTATGGCAAGCTCATCCACTAGTTTCTGCAACTCCAGAAGAACCTATATTCTCCAAGGAGCAGTCCAACCACTCGATATGCATCGCATGACAACAAAAGTGAATCAATTTCTCCAATGATTAAACCATGTCCACTTTCAACGTAGCACCTGTGGCCAAACATCAATGCCTTAACTTTTGCCCAATTACTTGTTCCAGTCCTAGGAGGAATATAATATGCCATAAGAATCATGCTGTCTCTAACCAATCCTCCACCATCTCTGTTCGATTTAACAAACAGTACTGGTGGCTTAATCCATCTAAGAATTGTAACAGTTCATGTTGCAGAGTAATTTCAAACACCTGACAGACGTTTTCCCATGTTTTCTGTATTCTGACTTTTCCAAAACGATTCTGCAACAGAGGAGTCAAGGTACAGATAGGCAATTAAAGCTTTGGATATATTGATAGATGGTTTCTCTGACTCATACTTGTTGTAGTACCTTCATCTACTCAGCTCCCAACACAATAGAATGGAGAACTTTAATGATTTAAGAATCTACTGGATTCAACATCCTATTATACAACCAGTTGAGTAGGAGCATGTTCAAGTTAACATTCCTCTATTCAAAACTCAAAGCTCCAACAAAATAATGCCATACCTTCTTAACAAGGTCACCCGAGCAGAATAAGTAGTCCACCCTGTCTAGATTTGGCCTCATTGCAGTTGTGCCACAACAGTAACAATTGGGCACTAGAATGTACCCTAACCTGGACACACTTGCATCAGTAGAAAGTATGATGAATTGCCCTCCATGTTAGAAAAGCCATTTAAAAGGGACATCCTTGTGCCATATTTGCATTGAATATTTCTTACCCTTCAGGCAGGCAAAGGTCCTTTCTGTTGTAGATGCAAATTTTCTCTGGCGCTTTGTGATGCTATTGGATCTGTTTAGATCTGATTACCTTGTTTGGTTTACTTTCATGATTATTCATATTCAATTTGTAATTCTGTGTATCTTGTTTGTCTTTAAGGTCCTTTTGACTTTCCCAAAACGACAATTTCTTGGCTTTTCCATATTCAATATGTTCACTTGTTAGATGACAAAGTGAATGTGGAATCTGTGCTAATCAATAGCAGAAGGAAAGCGACAAATGTGGAATTGGCTTTTCATTCTGCTCTATATTGCCTTTGTGATTCTGCTTTTGTTTATTTCCCAACTCTACAATTATTTGGACACTTTTGACATGATATGCACATGGCCAAAATGACAAAGAAAAAGAGAAATAATATTTTGTTGAATCTGGACAAAGTTTGAGAGAAAGGAAAGGAGAAGAAAAGAAAGAAAGTTCAATTAATGATAAAAGTTTGCTCTTTGTTTTTAATCAGGAGTATGTAGTACCAATAAGAGATTGCTTGTGACCAAAATGCCAACGGAGTGCCCTAGAAGAAAAAAAGGTATAATCATTCAAAGACAAAGGTGCTTACCAAGGCTGGTTTAGATAGAGAGGAAGAGTCTGAGAGTCCCATTACATTTTAGCAACTGCCATCACGAAATGATGGAGTACCTTCTACTCATACTTGTAAGGAGAGAGTTGTGAGTATTTCAGAACTCGAAAGTTGATGCAAGGCATTCCACCTTCAGGAGTAAAGTTCAACGGAAATCAATAATCAACAAGGAAAGGAGTCATCATATTAGTAAATAGCTTATTTGGGAAATGAGTTGGAAAGTATTTTGAATTGACAATTCTGCGATGCTTTGACTCTCTAAAATGCAACAACATCCTTGAGCTCAAAAGAATACATTTGATAAGCGTGTACACCATATAAATACGGCACTTATATATCCTCTCCAGCCTCTATTTTTTTTTTTTTTGGTAGAACCATCTCAGCCTTCATTAACCATACTCTCCCTTCCATTGCTTTTGGCTATTGGTATACGCTAAGGTATTTTTGGCTTTTCAATTCCATGTTTATTGTTTTGTTTGATATGTGTTGAACTTTCGCTGCAGGTTTCTTTTTGGTTTAGATTTGAGTATTTTGGTCAATTTTGGTAATGGGTATTTGATTAATCCCTATGCTTAGTATTTTTATCAATTGCGTCCATAACTCATTTATTTCGGGTTGTGTGATTATGGTTTTCAATTTTCCAAATTTCGAGCTTTTGGTTTTGTGGGGGGTTTTTTGGCAAACCTTCTTCATTTGTTGCACTTTCTTTGTTTTTAAGAGAATATTTTTCTAGGTGTCTGTAGTTTGATATTCTTTTCTTAGATTTCATCCGTTTTTCTTTTATGATCTTTTGGGTTGAATTAGGGGTGTGCAAAAATCAAACCGATCAATAAATTAAACCGATAAAAATGTTATTAGTTTATTGTTATTGGGTTAACAGTTTTTGAATGGTTTTATAAAAAAAATTATTGGGCTATTGGTTTGGTTTTGGTTTTTTCTTATTGGGTTATTGGGTAAACCGATAACCCAATAAGAGTCTACTAAATTACTACTTTACCCTACTTTTATATATATGTATACATTACTTATTATATATTTCTCTAATTTCTCTTTAATTTCTACAAACCTATTCAATTTCCTGAAAACTATAATATGATAAAGTTAAACCTTTTCAATTTCCTCTTTGGTAAACCGACGGCGAGGATTTACGACAACTACTACTGCATAGTTTGTGGACAGGATGGTGGACTTTTTATTTTATGAAATTTAGCACTGCAAGACGTATGTCATGTTAGCTGCTACTGTTTTATTTTGTGAGCATTCTTATTGATGTCATGTTAGTTGCTATTATTACACAACATTGAAAATCATTGCGCCAAATTGATATTTGTTTTATGAGCATTTTTTTATCGGTTAAACTAAAAACCGAACCGTTAAGGACCGAAAATCGATAAAAAATATCTTATTGATTGGTTATTGGTTTAGCATATTTAAAAATCAAAAATCAATAAACTGAACCGATAATACATAAAATCGAACCGAACCGAACAATGCACACCCCTAGGTTGAATCTTAGGAGTATTTATTATTGGAAAAATTATATAATAACACTATTTAACTTACCATATTTGCTTAAAATCCCTTTTCTTTTATTTAATTACATCTCATCTCATATTTCCCTTTCTCTCTCCATACATCACATTTGCATTCATAGACAGAAGTTTGGTCTGACTTGCTCATGCATGTTTGCAAGTTGACATCTAAGTGCAGGTTTTTTAATTGTTAGTTACCTATTTTTGCATGTTGAAACTTAAACTGAAGAGGAAACTATTAGTACCATTATATTACTCGTTATTAAGATGGTTATGAATGAGTGCTGATCCCTTTTTGTTTACCTGATGCATGTGAATTTTGGCGAATCCAAATGGGCTTTCCCCAACCTGCATGACCTAGCTGGGCTGGCAAGCCCAACAGATACTCCATCTTAAGTCAGCCCCAAATATCAAGTCCAAAAGGACTATTACGGAGATTCGAAAGTTAGTACTAGAGGTGGCAAAATCAAACCCAACCCGTTCACGTTTGGGTTGGTTATTGACCTGTCCATTTATTAGTTCAACCCATGTCAACCCAACCTATTAAAATTTAGGTTGATTACATCTGAATTGATTTTTGAGAAATCTTGTTAAAATATTTTTAAAAAGACTTTTTTTTATTTGATATGTTATATATAATCATAATAAAGAAAAAAATAACTTTATTCGGTATTAAAAATTTATAAAAGAACAAATAAAACAATTAAAACTTAGTAAGAATTGAGCGGGTTGGGTTATAACCCGTTTTGACCCAATCCATTTTGACCCAAACAAATTTGGATCGAGTTGAGTCTTGACACGTTTGTTATCTTGACCCATTTTGATCCATCCAAATTTAACACAACCCGCCCAATTATAACCCCTAGTTAGTACCAAATGAAAGCAAACATACAGGGAAAATTCAAAAATGGAGCAGCGGTATACAATAGAAAATGGGCCAGACCCAATAGATTTTGGTAGTCCAAATTCGGACACTTAGGGGGGGTTTGGGCCTAAGTTGCCTAAATCTCATTTTTATTAAAAATATATATTCCTTAATACTTGTCATTTCACAAAATCAAAGCATAATTACTTCTTCTTTTCTTCACCTTCACCCTTAATCATAAATATGAAGAGATATCAATATAATGCAAAAAGAAATGTATTAAATAGGGAAGAATAATAAATAAGGGTAATTTAGTCAATTTAGCATGTAGTTAATGTTTTTCTTAAGGAAAATGTACACAAAAATGGTGACAATTATTTAGGAATGGAGGGAGTATTTCATTATTTCCACCCAGTTTCATTTTGTTTAGCTTAATTACTTATTGGTTTTTCTGTCTTCATTTGAACCCGTCTATTCTCATAAAGATGGAATTTTGTCACCGCATTAAAAATGGTTTGAACCAGTCTATTCTCACCATTTGGATAACTTTTTTCTTTTACCGGTTGTAATGCGGTGAATTTGAATGTGTGTGGAGGTGTCCTCTGTGCACCATACGTAATATAGGAGAATGAATAGTCCATGTTCCATTTTTTTCCTTTTTTATTTTTCCGCGTTTTAACTTAACATCAATAGGTATTCATGAACTTCAATTTTTGATATGAACAAATAGACACTTAAATTTGTATAAAGTTGAACAAATAGACACATACATGTATCATATGTGCCGACCTACGTGTATTGTGTCGCATACGACGTGTGTGTCTACTTGTTCAACTTCATACAAGTCTAAGGGGTCGTTTAGTTGGGAACAAGCTATTCCGGAATAATTAATAGCGGGATTAGTTATCCCACTACGTATATGGGATAACTTATCTCATCACTACGGTATAATTGTGGTGAGATAAGTAATCGCGGGACTAACTAATACTTCCAACCAAACGCAGGATAATATAATCCTGCATTTTATCCCAGGACTATTATACTCTATACCTAACACCAAACGACCCCTAAGTGTCTACTTGTGTACATTCAAAGTTGGAGGGCATAGATGTCAGCTGAGTCGAAGTTAAATGGCACGTTTATATAGTATGCCAATAATAAATGCACAAAATATGGGTACAAGAATGATATGTAAATATTTTAACATTGTCAATTGTCATACATGTTGAAACAATAACGAGCTTAGGTTCTTTCAATCATGTATTTATTTCCAAAATTCAAATTTCGGTCTAGAAAATAAAGGATATCGATTTAATCTTATCAAGAAACGATTTTCAGTGTGGCTATGTATTTAGATGATAATAAATGAAAAGTATATAACTAATTTACCTAAATTTTTCCTCTTTGCAAGTTCAAAAATACCCAATTATTTTTCACTATACGGGGTCGGCTTGCCTGTCAATATCTACATCCAAATGGTCCAATTATGCCTCTATTTTACATAATACACTATCACAGCAGATTTCAAGCGAATTGATTTTAAACCTATTACGGTTGTGCATGGTGAGCCAACAATTACGTGGAAAACAAAAGAGTTTGCAAAGTTGACGATGAGACAAAATCTCCAGTTTGCCATAGTAGCAAAGTTCTCTTATGAACGTCCATATCGAAATGAATTGAGAAAGGCATTACTAGTCTAATTGAAAATTAAAGGGCCATGTAACATCTGTTTCTTGGAAGAACGATATATTTTGATCAAACATATTACCTGAAGATTATGCAAGGTTAATGTCAAGAGCCTGAAAATTACGGGTAAGGATTAGATATTTCCCTTAAGGTTCTTGAAGTGGAATTCCTATAGTCGTTGCATGGATATCGTCCCATGGGTTACAAATCATTTTGCTAAAGAATATTTGTTCTCTATGACTAATGCAGTTGGAAAACCGTTCATGATTGATAAAGCCATAATCATCAAACTAGACCTAACTATGATAGGGTTAAAGTGAAAGTGGATCTATTGAAAGATTACAAAGAAAAGATAAACTATTTGGATAAAGGAACAGGTGGAGTAGTGAGATCCAAGTGACAGACAATACAATCAACTTGCCCAAAGAAGGATTTATTGCATACATTGTAAACTTCAAGGTCATAATATGCAAGGATGCTGGGTGTTACATACTTAACACTAGCCAAAGAAGGAACAAGAAGATGAATATAGAAGGGCCAAGCTCAGGAGGGAGATAACAAATCACAAGAAAAACAGGCAACAATTCCACCAAAGCACAATGAGGGTTAAAGGAATCGGATCAACCCAAACTGGAATGTAGAACAGCACAAGAGACGAGCATAAAGACACAACACAGAAGGATCACAGGTACAGATGACCAAAGATAGCAAACAAGGATAATAAAGGAGGCAATAACAATTATACACCGGTGAAAGAAGGCAAGAGGAGAAAGTAGGAGAACAAACCAAAGACGATCAGTAACAATGAAAAAGTAACAACCAGACCTTTGGGTGGAGTTGTGGTGTTCAAGTGGAATATCTGGACTAACTTAAGAGGCCGTGTATATATATCACACATTGCATTTATCATTATTTCACTTGATTGGGTATTCACGTACACAAACCCTATGTCAACACATTTAAAGATTTAAGAAGATCCCAAAATCATCATCCACTTTTTTCTACTCCAAGTAAAATTTTGCTCATGGACAATAGAACTGTCACTTCTGTTTTATACGAAAAGGCAATGCTACAGCCTTCAAATCGTTAATCCCCCAAAATCATGCGGCTTTGTGAGCCTCAGCTAAGTTGGCCGATTTATTGGATTATATCACATACTAATAACTGGAATGTCAATGAAACAACATGTCATATCTGCGAGAAGCTAAAAAGGCAGCAACATCAGTGCCCTTACATGTATGTGCTGCACGACTTTAAAAAAGTCAAAATTTGAAAGAAGATAATCTTCCTACATATTTACAACCGTTTGTAGCAAAAGAAACCCCGCATAAAAAATCCCATCTTCATCAATTGATCGAAGCAAAGTGCCAATGTCAGCTGCACAATAAAGCAGCCAAAACACAAATGCTGGAGTTAAATAATCTGAAAATGCCAAAATACTTGAAGGCAGTTAAATCAGCAGACTAATTGCATGGCTCTAAAACAAACATACAAATCGTTCATTGTAATGAAACTAGAAATCAAGATAGAGGAAAAGTAGTTGAAAAGGAATATAACTAGATAAAGATATACAACAGCAGATTCTGATGCATACAAACCTGGGTGTTGTTAGTTGAGGATGAGCCATAGCCACCTTTATTGAGGACCAGACAGCAATAATTTCCTAGTGTATACACAAGTCTATTTGTCATGTGACTTATGACAAATCAAATGATCCTTGACCTTCATTGATAGCATAGAGTAACTTTTTGTACATTATTTCCTGCAGAGAGATGGGTAAGGATTAACAATACCATGTGAACCTCCCAAAAGAGAGAGAGAGAGACGGGCAAGAGACGGGAAAATTCTAAAACTGTGCTACAAAAGCGCAGGTGAATACCCTCATACCAAGCAGAAGTGAGGACAAGTTTCCCCACAGCAAACAGCGGATGGATTGAGGAGAAATCATACCTTAGTAGAATAGGGAGGCAGTTTCAGGTAGTTAGCACATGTCATCACACTAGGTAAGTCGTCATCTGCAGATTCTGATGGCAAATTACCATTTGGTGCTGTATTGCTAGCACTAGACGAATGCTGCTCAAAAGATGACAGTCAGCCTCCGCAGAAAGAATTAACGGGTATGACTAATATTTTAGCTAATTACAACCATACCTTCCTCACTATTGTCAACTTAGGATTGAGCACAGCCAGACCACCTGGAGGAAGCCGGGGAGCACCAGTGACAAACTGACAGAACGCTCGTTGCTGCTCAGGAGTGAACTCTCCCATGATCTCTAATAACTGATCAGAAGCAAATTAAACAATTGACATCAGTTTGAAGCCAATAGAAGAGACAAAAGAAGAGTAATTTGATAATATCACAGTCTCAGGCACTACACTTCCACTGACAGCTGAAGAACAAACTCACATAAACAATGGCAGGACTCTTGGCTGTATATCCATGATCAAACTTGATGTGATCTACAAGCGTCTCAGCCTGCATAAGCAAAAGAATGGAATTCAATAAAAGCCGGATATTTACAAGTATATAAGTATATCACACTGTGCTATCTGGATTCATGAGAAACAAAACATTACCTTCCATAACTCCTTACGGCCACAAAGCAGGTAGTCCAACTCAGTAGGAGAGAATATTTGCAGAGCTGAAATGTCAAAAACCTGAAAGTTGTAGAGCCTAGACGTTATTTCACTATCATAAGTGATGATATCATGATGATATCGAGTAACTGATGAATCCACTAAGTGAAAGTTACACCAAATTATCAGTTAAATATCATCTCTAGATGTATCTAATTAGCTCAAATCCCATGAAAGTAACAAACCTGATTGAAGCCAGATCTAAATGCTTCCATCTGCCGCCCAATTCCAGTCCTCACAGTGGCATCAACCACCAAAGTAACATATTCTTCCAAGTTACTAAGATCCACCTGCAAGTTCCAGTTAAGTATACAAATCAAATAAAATGATAAAGAGGACAAAAAAATAGAATCGCATCCAAGGAAAAGCAGCATACATTCTCATCGCCTGCTTTCAGAGCATATTCAGGATGGCCTGGGAGTGTAAAATCTAAACAAAGATCCTCAACTGGGATCCCACGAAAATGCAAATCATTAATGTTCTCTTGGCCCTGGCCTCCAATTGATTCTAGATATTGTTTACGGCTAACAAGAGCTTGCAACTCTTGCAAAGTTTTCCCTAACTCAGCATCAAATGATATAATATCATACAGATCAAGCTCCTACAATGTTTAACCACAGAAATGTTAGGAAAGAAAAACACAAATCAAAGCTAAATTCAACAATTTGATCTTAGAAGGTGATTGCGTGCAAAATAGCAAAATAAAAGAACAGAAAAAAGCCCTTACTTGGCCAAGGACAAGCTTGTAAAATGCAGTTGACAGAGGGAGATCCAAAAGCCGCCCATCTTGAAGTGCTTTTGCCATCACACGCCCTAGCAATCTGAAATATTCAATCACCTTCGGGAATTGGTTGCCATCTGCAGTATCAACAGTTGATGACCAGGGACGTGGGAATAATCCAAGAGGTGCTAGGACAAGCTCTTTATCAACCCCGCTTAATTTCTCATCCACACCCACTTCCATTGAATGTTCACTTGATGAGGAACTTGCTCTCCACATTCTCAGTCCAACTTTTTGCAGATCGCGACTTAAAAGGGTATAGAATTCCAGAGTTGGACCCAAACCAGTGCCAACTTCACCGAAATATTCGACCTCGAGAACAGCTTTCTGGCTAGAGTACATCTCCATTACTTTTGCAGCAGAATCCAGAATGCGATTTCTAGAGACACGGACTTTCTGGCGCTGTAATCTTCCAACCCTGACTTCCCTCTCATTAGTGGATCCATTACCATCCGCACCTTGCTGCTGTTGAAGCCGATATAAAGCCCTAGATAATCCGAAGGCTGTTGAATAGAAGTACTGGCGCCGAGTCTCAAATGGAAAAAGAAATGGACAGGACCTTGTCAACTGGGAACACCATGATGGAAGCGACCCACTACAAAGGGCTAGAGCATCCTGAATCTGTCGGGCCAACTTTGGAGTGAGCTTGCTGTTGACAAATTCTTCCGAGGGAATTTTGACACCAGTAGCATTGAGCTCATCTAAACTCAATATTTTCCCTTCAGAAAAATCATCAATAACTGACTGGACACGTAACCTCGGGGCCAGCTGGTTTAATCCCTCCACTACACGTAACAGGGCCAAAATGTTGTAAGTAGAATTGCTTTTCTCCATATCACAAGGAAGTTCTCCCTGTAATATACTATCTAACAATGATACTCGATGCAATGAGGGATCTGCACTGGCACTCGCTGAAGAACTAGCTTTATTAGACTTGGTGGAAGTTGAGCTCCCATCCCCTTTCGTAGACCTCTCTGCTTGGCTGTCAGCTCTTTGGTATGTGATAGTGTAAATATCACCCCAAAGTCTACTTCCCTCACTAGACAAAAAGTCAGTGACGCCATACCTCTCTTCGTCATCCTCGTCAAGGACAAGTTGTCGCTGGATAGCCTGGTAGATAGTCAAGTGCCTATTAAGCTGCTTTCCGCCTGCAGAAAATACAAGTCTGGGCGGATCATTAGTGCTAAGTACAGGGCGTCCATGACGATCTCTAGCTCCTCTCACACCTCTACCGTTCGCAGATGCAAGCCCTGCCATGGCAGCAGCAGCAAATGACATTGCACCCCTTGAACCATAAGAACTCCCACTCCTGAACTCAACAGAATCAGATCCCTGAGCAGAAGCAGCTCTGCTGCTAGAACCACCACCAGCATTTGTCTGGCTATCATTTGGCGTCTGTGCAGCAGGACTATCTTCCGAAGAATCACCCAATTTGACATCATGAACTTTGTCCGGCATGCAAACAGGAAGAGTATCATCACCCAACACCTAAAGCATTGACAACAATTTCAGAAAAGTATCTTTATTACAGCTGCATATAAAATTAAAAGAGCTGCTCCAGTTGATCTGTGGAGAAGAGACTGAAACATGCATATTGGGAATCTGAAACATGCATATTGGGAATGCAAATCTGCTCTCAACCATGTTGCTCAGACTCTCACAAAATGTTGACGGACCCATGCGAATCCTCCAAAATTTTGGAGGACCCTACATGCGCGCATCATTTTTGAAGAGTCCGAGCAACACAACTCTCAACGACCCAAGTGAGTTAAGAATGGCAGAATTTTGAATTATTTTTTAAAAAAAAAAAAAGAATTTTTGACGGTTAAAAAAAAAAAAAAAAAAAGAGGAGAATTTCAATAGCTTACATCATCATGTTCATCTTCATCATCATCAGAGATATCTTCATCCTCAATGACCAAAGCATCATCAATTTCAACAGGTGACATATCCAACTCATCATCCTAGACATCACAACAAGCAGAGGGATGTAAAAGTTCATGTTGTAGCAAACCAGCAACTACTCAGGAGATGGAAAATGCAAGTAAAAAGACTCAGAGAAAACATCAGCATTTTAAATAAGCATTTGCTTGTTTCATTTCAACAAATGAAACCTAATGTTCAAGAGAGAGCCTTGTCAAAAGATGTTCAAGAGAGACACATAAGTAACTCAAATTTAACGCCAGATTCAGAAAGCTAAACCATATGACCACTACATTACACTCTTGGGTTAGAGAAACATGTGATTTGGTCAGAAAAAGACCCTTTTTCCCTACGTATTATTCAGTGCTCTAAATATTACTCAGTGCAAATATACAATTTTTTGTTTCCACTTATATCCTTTTTTTCTTTTATGCTATTTCTGAATGATATTACTTGTATCAAGGTTATCTCCTTCATTTTGAAGGATATAATAGAAAGTCACTCTTTCACTGTAACATTGATAAAGATGATGTCGTACCAAATACTAGTTTCAATCATATTTGTCCTTTGTAATTTTTTCTTAAATTCTTTTCATTTATCTATTTTCCCAGAATTTTCTATATTTAAACAATGATCTTCAACAAAGTAAAGAAACGTATGAAGAAATATACCTCAGAACTAGATTCCCCATTCACAGGTTTCACTTCTACTTCTTTATCCAATGCTGCTCGTCTTCGAGCAGCATTTCTTGTCTGGGGCCCCCTGCCATCTTCTTGAGCAGGCTTCAGAACAGCCTTTCCTTTGCCTTTGGATGAACTTCCATTTTTTTCCTGTGGTGGGTCTTTCTTTGCACTGTCATTTATATTAACTGCTGACCTAGATCGTGTACGACGAGATCCAAAAGCCGGTGTAGAGGTCGATGGGCATGAAGCACCAACTCCTGCAGCGGTGGTCCCAGACTCAGAGTTGCCAACTGATGCCAAGGCCTTTTGACCGGACTCAACTCTCTGAACTCGAGGCCAAAGGAAGTCTTCAATAGCCGCTAGACTTGCTAAAGGATCGATCAACACAACATTTGAAGAGTAGTCTCGGAGGGTCTTGTCTCCTTGGGCTCTGCAAAGGCGTAGCTTGAATGGTTGCGACAAAGCACTTAAACCTGAAGAAAGCCGCGCATTTCCAGTAGATGATCTTGAAGAATGACTCAGCACGACAGGGAACCGCTCCAAGGAAGACAATGCATTTTGAAGTTTTTGAACCAAAACAGTCATAGGAACCATATCTCCACCAACACTAGAAGGAAGGGAAACTGCAATAAAAGACTTGTATCTTCTGATTGCTTGTTGTTGAAGCCTAGACAAATTAGTATCTGAGATTCTTTCCTTCGAAAAAAATCCGCATGTAAAATAGTTCAGCAAAGATGCAACAACTCCACTTCCAATGAACTCAAAAGTTGATACACCATCCCCTTTGCTGAGCTCCCCCAGCATGGAAGCTACCAGTTCGGCTAAGGTTTCTTCCTTACTGGCAGAAATATCCCCAAGCCGAGGAACAGAAGCTTTTGATTTTCCTTTAGGTTTAGATATTTGTTCATCAACACCAGCATTCAACTTCATACAGAGACTCTTCAATCGTAGAAGATCGTCTGTAACACCAACCTCAGTAGCCCCTGAATCTGAAGGGAAGTATTTATCTTTGAAAGATTTAGCGCCTGCACTGACTGCAACGCGAAGGCTAGAACTGGTCTTTGGTATTTCCAGTGAGTTTGGTGGTGATCCACTCCCTGGAACTGTACTCTTAGGATCCTCAATGGAACTTGCATCTGCATTTGAATTACTGCCACGACGACGGTTACGTCTAGAACGGGATGACCCAGGTATACAATCATTGTCCTTCTCAGCAGATGATGGCAGGGAAGTAGCAGAACCATGAGAGGGAGACAATATCAGAGCATCTACGGCATGAACAACACCTTCTCGCACAAACATCTTGGCAAAAATTCCAGGAAGCTTTTCCATTAGAATCTCTGCCACTTGAAGAGCAGGCACCAGCACTTGGGGATCCTTCCAGGCCAATACTCCAGCCAAGAAACTACATAGGAATCATAAAAGAAGCACTACTTTCACTACCAAAGAAATATGATGTACATAAAAGATTGTTCCTTGGGTAAACATTCCATCCCAGATCAACGCCTGAAGAAAAATTGCAAGCTTGTATTTGCTTATATTCATACCTTGATATGTTAGTGACGTTATTTAAAGAGTCGATCATATTTGCACTGCTGAAATACATAAGTTTTCCAATAGCTGAGAGACACTTGTGTCGAACTGGACTATTCACACTGGATCCATAAACCTGATGAGCAAAACAACAGGGTTTTGTCTCGTAAATCTCCCCTGTGGCAGTTGTAAAATGGTGGCAGCAATTTAGTGGATTATAAATTTATAATACTAACCTGGATCAGAACAGGAAGAAGATCCATTCCAAATTGTTGCAATAGTTCAGGTTGATCACTCAACAATTTTTCTCGAGCTGAAACCTCCTGGGAAGATGGATTTGTATCCTCCTGCTTGGTAGAACCACTAGCAGAAGATTTCTTCATAGCAGAACCTTTAATGAGCAAATTAGTGCTGGTTGGAAGAGAGATGGTTCCTTGAGGCAGCGGAGGAAGGAGCTCATTTGCCAGGTTCACGATCTCAAAAATCTAACAGCGGGGAAATACATCTAATGTCATTATAAGAGATAGAAGCAGGGCATTCAAAAGAAGCAGTTTGTACACGTCAAAGAAAATGCGTGGTTTCGTGGCATTTGCTCAAGCACCAGCTTCCATGAAACCGGATGATTTTTGCAACAAGAGAAACATTTAACAAGTGGTAAGATTATCATCATAATAGAGAATCGAGTCAATTGGAGGAATAACACATTAGGAAAAACTGCCCCACTAAGGTAGGGGATCTATCTGAAACAGCTTCTCTACCTCATCTCAAAGGTAGTGGGTACGGACTGCGTACACTCTACCCTCCCCAGACCCCACTTTTGTGGGATTGTGGGAATATACTGGGTACGTTGTTGTAGTACTAAGGTAGGGGTAAGGTTTGGGTACATCCTACCCTCCCCAAACTCCACTTGTGGGACTACACTTAACAACATATTCCAGGCGATAAATTGCAGTTACTCTTGAAATAGTTTGGATGGCAAACTTAATGTTTAATTGATATCAGTGACGAAAAATTTCAATCTTCAAATACTAACAAAAATAAAAAGAAAGCATGGGGTGTTCTAAAGTTCAAATTAGAAGGTTGTTTTATCAAATTACTCATATTACTTGATTAACATTCTAGAATACTACAATTGAATATTCAATATCCACCGAATTTTTTTTTTAAAGACCGTGGTGTCCGGGCCAGCTTTTGCGCACCTGGACTAATTCCATGCTAGGACAAATGGGAAGAAATCACTTAGTGTTTTTCCGTCTCTACTGGGATTTGAACCTGAGACCTCATGTTCTTAACCCACTTCATTGACCACTTAGCCACACCCTTGGGTGCTAATATCCACCGAGCTCGATAAGCTGAAAATGATCTTACTGATATCAGTCCCAACTCCCAACAGAACATTGGTGATGTCCAATTCTCCACTAGGACATCAAGTAGGCATTTGGACAGTTTTAGTTTGGAGTTGCAAAAAAAGTATTTGAGGTTGAAGTTGAAAACAAGTATTTGGAAGTTGAAATTATAGTTATGCTTTCTAAGACACCGGCACTATATGGGTAACTGAATCCTGACTTAGAAATGAGGACCACCAACACATTGTAATGATAATACCTTGTTCACAGAAGATGATGAGTTAAATGATTAGTTTAGACATAATATTCAAACATTATGAATGTGATATTTTCTGAAAATGTTTTATTTGACTTTTGATTTAATTTATTTAATTTGGATGGTCAATGTGCTAACTTTAGATAAATTTGGTATATGTATGTTAAAAGGTGTAACCGGGGTAATCCATGTTCAAACGGGAAGGAAAAGTACCCAGAAAGCTCAATGTTTGAGGTTGGATCAGCAAAAAAATTTGTGCAGCAGCCGAAAAGGCAGTCAAGATACTGCCTAGCACGGCACAGATCTGTGATGCAGCCTCAAAACAAAGGGAACAGGAACATGACATCTGCGCTATAGCACGTAATGTTATGCATATGGCAGACAGAATTTGTATTGTTAGGATATTTGATCTTTTTAACATTCCCCCAACCCTATAATAAATAGATATGCTCGTCCCATAAACTAGGTATCTTTAGTTTTGGAGTTGTATATTGAAGCTTTGAGCCAAGGAACTTGGCTGGACTCCAGTCTCCTGATTGGGTTGTTATCACAACTCTACTTTTCCATGATTTATGATATGAATTTCTTCATGGAGTATTTTTTTCTTTATTTTCAGAAATTGATGATTTACTAGTTTAAACTATAGTTTCATGAATTAATACATATTGTACATGTTCAATGGTAATCCTTGGGGATGAAATTTAAATTTACTCCACAGAGGAATTAAGAGGGACTCGTGTCTTTGAATTGTTTTTGATTGTGATTTTCCTATAACCCGTTTTTCACTCAAGAGAAGAATTGACAGTCGGAGTGTGCTATTTGGAGTTGGAGGAGAGAAGGAAGCACATTGTTATCAAAATCAGTCGTTTATAAACATACATATCTATTGAACTCCTAAAATGTTCGAGTATTTTAATGTTATAGTTATTTGAAAGACAACTTTGAATAGTTAGTCTTTTTAGAAAGGTTTTAGAATAATTAGTGATACGAATAGAATCATGAGAAGTAATCCATAGTTATGTCTGAAAATAGGCATATCAACCCCGGGGGGGGGGGGGGGGGGGGGGAGGGGGGGGCCAGTGCACTAAGCTCCTGCTATGCGCACGGTCCGGGAAGGGCCCGACCACAAGAGTCTATTGTACGCAGCCTCGCCTTACATTTCTGCAAGGGGCTGTTTCCAAAGCTTGAACCCGTGACCTCCTAGTCACATGGCAGCAACTTTACCATTTTACTTGCTTTCAACTATCAAGAATAAATTATAACATACCCAGTGCAATCCCACAAGTGGGGTCTGGGGAGGGTAGTATGTACCATTATCTCTACCTTTGCGGGATAGAGAGGTTGTTTCTGATAAACCCTATCAAAGTTTTCAAAGGCAACACACGGGAAAACACTAACTCAAAAACAACTGTCTCCAAAGAACAAATTAACTGATAATTATTCCATTCATGTGGAGCCACGGAGTACTATATTTGACCATAACAGGCTTTATCAACCAGGCACTCTTTTCATCTTGTTCCTTTTTGTCATCCAAGTGACTTACGAAAATATTGTGTTGGCACTTCATCAAAAAATGAAATGTAAAAAATTGAAAAACTACTCAGGTGCATTCGTATCAAGCATGAAAAACTACTCATAAGACATCTCCCCCCACCTATAGTCAAACTGACTAGCAAAAGAAAGGGGGTACCTTAAGACAACAAAGTATAGCGCACAAATCTAACATTTCTGAATTCAATTATTTTCCAACATCACTTTATCCGCGGGAAAATATGCTAAGACGTCAACTATCTTTCAACAGCACAGATTTTCTATATTATATAAGCACTACTTGTTTCAATTGTATACAAGAAACACTAACAATTGTAGCATGAATTAAAACTAAAACTAGTTATCCATACCTGCTCCGGAGGTTTGCTCAATGCAGGTGAAATAGAGACAGTGGCCACGAGACCAGAACCTGATAGAATATCCTTGAGTATTCCACTTATACCAAGCAGCAGTAAAGTTTTAGCTCCAAGTGGGGAGCCACTAGCACATGTCGAAACAAGCCTGATTAAACCCTGCAAGACTTGTCAAGTCAGAGTACTGCCACCAAAGTTCTAAATAACCGATATGTGGAAGATTTAAACGTACTGTGTAGGTTGACGTGCTGAGTGAAGCCTGTCCACCACCAGAGTTACTGGTTGAGATGAGGGAGGCAGCTTGGGTAACAAGTCCGTGATTGCAAAGTTCATCTAACTTCTCTGGGTAAGATGCAAATGCTTCAGCAATACGGGTCAAGCAGATAGAAGCATGCTCTAATACCTGCAGACACAAGCACCAAAAGATGACATTAAAGAAACAAAGTGACGTTTGACCAGAGTAAGGAGGGGCTCGAGAAGAGGAGATATCTTCCTGAAACGGAAGCATAAATTTACCTTTGCATCATGATATTGAAGGAGATTCGTCAAAAGAGGAACAGCTTCCATGACAAAGTCAGACGCATCTGAAGGAAGCTTCTTGCACATATTAGCAGCAGTTGCTAATGCTACTCTCTATTGAAGGAAATAAACAGTTAGAAGTGATCGTATACGTACTAAAAGGAGCAGGAAGGTTGCTTATTTCACTAAAACTGAATTCCATAAGATCATGAAAGGAATTCTTCTACCTGAACTCCAGTGGAAAAGAAATCGAGATAAGAAAGCACAGCCATCAGTGCACCAGCCCTCAAACAAGCAGTTGGGTGCTCCTGAGATATCTTCTTTAGAGCTTGCAAAGACTGTAAAAGGTAGACATTAGCATCACAGCTGGAAAAAACCAAACTTTTACATGTACACAAATGTTCCACGCAAACTAATTCACTCACCTGTTCAGCCAAGTCCATGTATTCAATTGTAAGCAGACGAGCTACAAAGCATGAAACGGCTCCATAATGGACAACAGCAGCACATGAAGAAGGTAGAACGTCAACCAAATGAGTAAGAGCCCGGGCCGCAAGAAGCATAATGTCAGGATTGTTCTCGTGATTGAGCAGTCCTACAAGTACCGGTACAAATGAGTCCACAGAAAATGTGGACAGAGAATCTTCTGTTCCAATGGAAAGCATCTCACACAGCTGCGTCAAAGCCTCTACCTGTTTCCCTTCCTCACCATCCGCCCTTAAACCAGCTAATATCTTCTTGAGCCGGCCACTCTGGTGAGATGATGATGCGGACCCCATTGCAGAGCTCGGCAGTAAATCATCCAGTCCAGCACCCAATTTCCTAAGAAGTCCCTGAAGTGCACTACTTGCTGAAGTCAAATTCTGGTGCAAAATCCCAACACCGCCTTCGCTATCATTATCATCATCCTCACCACCAGCACCACCACCGGAATCTATATTCAATCCCAAACTCCGCTCAGCATCCCTATCCCTAACTCTAACCTCATGTTCTTTCTCCTTACCTTTATCCAAATTATCCCTATCAGAACCATGACTAGGGTTCTTACCACGGCGCGTTCGGCTAGCTGACCCGGAAGATTCATTAGTAGAGTCCATAGGTGTAGATGAGTCCTGAGAACGAGTTGCAATACGAGTACGAGTCGGGATCGACGGAGTAGCGGTAACGGTAACGGGAGTGGAATTGACGGTGGAAGTAGAAGTAGAAGCGGCGGTAACACGGGCTCTCTTAGCAGCACGGGTGGTGGGACCAGACGAAGAAGAAGAAGGCGCTGATGAGGTGGCCTCCGCCCGCTTCCGGCTCCGAGTTTCCATACAAAACCCAAAACCCCCTTCAGAATCGTGAATCAGCTCGCCGATTAATCGGCGATCAGACACTTTCCGATTCGTAAATCACCATCATATATCAGAAACCCTAATTCACAAAAATTAAACAATTTTTATCAAAAAGGTGCGATCTTTATCGATTCAGCTAAATCGGCAATCAAAATCAATTAAAAGTACCAAATTAGTATATGATAGAAATCGAATTCCAATGAAGTGCTTTGAGTAACCAACACGATTGCAGAGCGATATACGACTCTGATGAGAGGAGGAATATAACTGAAGAAAAAGGCAAGATGGAGAAAGCTAAATAGAAAACCCTAATTGTATAAATAATTTTGGGTATCTTGAATTACTATTTATTTTTTTCCTCCCTGAAAAAGATCGAATAAGATGCTTCAGAAAAGAAAAATTGTCTTTGGATCCTTTTCGAGGTCGGTAAAGTGTATTAGTATAATATTAAACATGGTATATTAGTAAAATATAAATCAATTATTTTGAGATTAAATATGCTGAATAATTTTTTATTTACTATTTAATTCAATGTATTAAGGATGTTTTGATTTTTGCTATGTTTATTCATGTGTTAGTAAACCTTAGATTATTAATATTGTAGTTTAATATGTATTAGTTTTGGTCATTATGTTCTTTGCTGAAAGGATCAAGAAGATACTCAGGGCAAGAGCAATTAGTATTAATTATGAAGGTTATTAATATGGGAAAGTTAATAAGTGTATGCACTAGGAGGGTCTATCTTTGTGCAACGAAATCAAGTTAAATCAACAAATAAAGAGACAAAGTCTTAATGAAAGACAACAACTATGAGAGTTTTGTGAATAATTTGGAATGGATATTCCAAAGAAAACTCAAGTCAAAAGATCATAGGAGGAAAAGAGAGAAGCATTCCTCAAAAAAGGAGTACTACAATCCTGAAAAGTATTATAAGCAGCAGAATAAGAGGGCTAAGAGAAAAAAGGCCTTCAAGGATAGAAAGGAGTTGATAAAATCTTCTACAATGCCTAATGCTTGCTTCAAATGTGGTAGAATTGGTCATTATGCTAAAGATTGCAAAGTTAAGAAAAAAATTGAACTTCTTGACATAGATAACAAAATGAAGGATTCTTTATGTAAGATTTTTCTAAATTCCTCACCGAAGAATAGTCTTGATCAGAGTGAGTTTGAGGACTCTTCGACAGAAAAAGAATTAAGAGCCTTTGGAGAATTGAAAGTTCTCCAGGATGCTGATTATATTTCATTCTCTTCAGAAGACGATTGCATTCTATGTCAAATAGGTCAGTCTTGTGATAGCAAGAAGGAAACTGATGAATTTTATGGTATCTATTCTCAGTTTAAAGATCTGAACATTAATGTCCTTCAGGATGATAAGCTTATAGAACTTCTAAAAGTTATTGAAGATCCCGAAGTTAGATCTCAGATTATTGACAAGATGGAAGTATCATCTACTAGTACTGTGAATAAACAACAAGTGGTTCAATCTCAGGGAGAGACCTACACTATGTCAGAATTAAAGAAAATGTTGAAAGCTAAAAATCAGGTTGAACATACTCCGACCACTCTTCAAGACAAGGATGTTGATAACCTCAAAAAAAGAAATTGACCACCTCAAAAGAAACAATATGGTAGTAGATGAAAGAATCTCAAACCTTGAGGATCAAAATCTGATTACAGATTTCCAAGATTTCCAAAATAAGCTGGAAAAAGTCGTTGATGAAGCTGAAACCTCTAATGAGAAGAATACGTTTTTAGGCTTTTTAAGGGAAGATGAAAAGGAAGAATTTCTCCAAATCTTTGAGTTAATAACTTCTCAAAAACTTTATACTAAGATTACTCTCTTAATAGAGTATAATTTTTTTTAAAAATTACTGCCCTAGTTAATAGCGGAAAAGATTTAAATTGTAAACAAGAAGGGCTTATACCTTCTAAATATTTTCATAAAACTACTCATAGCCTCCGCAATGCTAGTGGAAGTAAAATGAAAATTGATTTTAAACTTTCAAAAGCTTATATTTGTCGTAATAAGGTATGTATGCCAGAGACTTTTGTATTAGTAAAAGATATTTCAAATGAAGTTATATTGGTTGTACCTTTCTTTATTCATATTTTCCTATTACCAGGTGGGATCATTTTGGTATAACAGGAACTTATGATAATAAAAAAATTAGATTAAATTTTACAACTCAATCTTTTGATAGGTTTTTAAACCAAATAAAACAGAAAATTCTTTTAAAAACAAGACAAGTGGATTTCTTGAAAAATGAAATCAACAGCCTTTTTGTTGAAGGTATTTTATAGACTCCCAAATTAAGGAAAAAATTGATATTTTGGAGAATCAGTTTGCTTTACAGATATGTAGTGACCATTCAAATATTTTTTGGGAAAGAAAAAAGCACGTGGTCAGTCTTTCATATGAAGAAGATTTTTTGGAGGATAATATCCCCACCAAGGCTAGACCTTATCAGATGAATTCTGAATATTTACAACTTTGTAAAGATGAAATTCAATCACTTCTTCATAAAGGTCTTATAAGGCTATCAAATTCTCCATGGTCCTGCACTGCTTTCTGTGTTAATAAACAAGCAGAACAAGGAAGTGGGGTTTCCAGGCTAGTTATAAATTATAAACCTCTTAATAAGGTTTTAAAATAGATTCGCTATTCAATCCCTAATAAAAAAGATTTATTGGATAGGCTTCATCCATTATCTTTTCAAAATTCAATCTAAAATCAGGATATTGGCAAATTCAGATTTCTGAAAATGATAGATATAAAACAACATTTAATGGTTCGGTGGGACAGTTCAAATGGAATGTTATGCCCTTCGTATTAAAAAATGCTCCTTCTGAATTCCAGAAGATTATGAATGATATTTTTATACCTTTTAGAAATTTTATAATTGTTTATATTGATGATATCTTAGTCTATTCTAAGATAATTGAAATCCATTTTAAACATTTGGACTTATTTTTAAAAATTATTATTCAAAATGATTTAGTAATATCTAAGCCAAAAATGTTTCTCTTTCAAACTAAAGTCCAATTTTTAGGACATTATATTGAAAAAGAAAAAATTATTCCTATTAATAGAGGTTGACACCCAATTTTGACCTCCCGATATTCCTCCCAAGCTGTTATTTTACCAAAATTATTAGTTTTGAATTTTAATATTTCCTGACATGTCGTATTCATGATTTTGAAGTATGCAATTTATTTTATCATTTAATTTTTTATATATAGTACATATAATTTGTTAATTTAAATATAATATTTTACATAATTTGGTTAATATTTATTAAATTATTTTCACAAATATACATGTTCATAATTTGCAAATGCATAGTTTTTTAAATTATTATTATTAGTAGTAGTATTATAGCATTTCTTAAAATTTGCATTCATAATTTACAAGTACATAATTTATTATTATCGTCAATTTTATATAATATTTTACGTAACATTAATTTTGTATACATAATTTATTTTTAAGAATAGCGATTTTGTGACGTCTTATTATTTTCTCATTATTATTGTTGAGTTATTATTTATTAAATAGCAGTCCAATTTAACTCAATTTCTCAATTTATTTAATTTATAGTCATCTTGTATCCAATTGATGTCAATTTTAGCCTAATTGATTCCTATTTGATCCAATTTGAAATCTCCAATTCAATTTCATTTAAAATCAATTTCATGCCCAATGTTTGACCTGTGATCTGACCCATGATCTTACCCATCTCTCAATTTCAATCACAGTCGTCCATCAATTTGATCTTACGGTTCTGATTTAGCCTTCTTATTTTCCTTTTAATTACCCCGAAATTTCCAAAATTCCTAGAAACCCAAATCATTTCCTCCATCAAAACCAGTCGTCGCCACCATCTCCGACTAGAGAATCACCGGCGAGCCACCACACTCCACCGCGCACCGTCATAGCTGCTCACCATCACCAGTCATCACTGGTCGGTGAACCACCACCAAACAAAACTCCCACCATCTCCTCCAACTGCCATTGAAAACCACCCGCCATCCCTCATCTTCCTTCACTCCTCTCTCCCTTCTCTCATTTTCTCTTTTCTCCTCCTTCCTCAATTCCATTACCGCTCCGACGAGTCCCGACGACAATATATCGTCGTCCGTCATTTTCTATGCTCTCTTCATCATCTTCTTCTATCCCACACCATTTTCCTTCACCATTGACAGAGAACGCAACTACAAACATCACCTCTCCGCCTCTCTTCCTCTTTCCCTTTCTCTCTGTTCAAAATCCAAAATCCAAAACCCTCCCTTCTCCGGTGTATTTCGAAGAAAAAAAAAAGCCTCGATGGAGCAAACGCCCATGATTTCTTATGATTAATTTCGGGATGATAGAAAAGGTTGGAGTTAATCACTTAATTTTGATTTCCATTAGAGCCTCTGGAATCCATTTTTTTAGTCAGATTCCCATGAAACCGTCCCCCGTATGGTCCCTTTATACTCAATTGCTTGTTGTTACCTCGAGTCATCATGTTCTCCGGATAGATTCTAAGATCATGAAATGCGCATACTCGTTTGTGGATTTTTGTTTAATTCTTTGTGATTTGTATTTGTTTCTCTCTTTAAAGTATCGTATGTGAAGAATCCTCAAATCAAAGTGGTATTCATGTTCTACATGCTTAAACTTATGCTTTCTACGCATCTTCCATTTGACTAGTTATATGAACTTTGTTCAAAAGGAAAATGTTGATTTTCTACTTGTGTTCATATACTGCGAAGACTATTGCAATCTCGTATGATTTAACTCGATTTAACTATTGATAGCTTCGTATATCTGTCCTTCATGAATATTAATGGTGATATTTTAACCACAATAATTTTAGACTTCTATTTTGACATAATTGTATGACAGCTCCGTTTCAATTGTTTTGAAGACTGATTTATATTAATTATGGTGATCGAATAAGAAATCTATATGAGTTTACTTGTCTTAGTTTGTCTTGCCTTAACCAATTTAGATCACCTTGATACTCGTTTATTTGGTAGGACTTTGACTATTTTATGCCAATTGATTGAATTATTGGATTGAAGGAGTAAAGATAGTAAATGGCAAATTATGTTTTGGGTATTATTGATTCGGATTGAGTATTTTTGGCAAAGTGTCAGTTTGTTTAAATTATTCTTCCTTCTCCTCTGTTAATGTTTGCTTATTTATGGAAAATTCTAATTTTGAGTACCATCGTTGAATTTTCTACCTTTCTTTAAGTTTTGGACACCCTTCAGTATTTGCTTATTTATGGTAATTACAGCATGTTAAATGATTCCCCCCCCCCCCTTCTCCCCCCCCCCCCTTTTATTTAGTTTGGACAGCCTTGATGCATGATAATTATGGTAAAACTTTGATCAGTTTACACCTTATTGATTGAGTCTAGTGATTTGACTGATTTGCTATTATCTTTCTTTCTTCTACTATCCTTTGTTAACTGGGATCTTGATACTATACAAGCAGCCCTCTCCTCACTATTGAAGGGGGGAACTGAGAGACTTTGGCTCATATTTACAAACTCTAAAACACTTTTTTCGGCATTACTCTTTCCAACACTTGTTATATTTTTTATGCTTGTATTCAACCTTTGCTCTGGAAGTGCTGGTTTTTGTTTTCTTGTTACTGCTTTTGTTGTTAACTCGTTAGTCTCCTATCAAAGTAATTTCCATTCATGCGTATAATTTGTTAAAGTTAAGTTTCCTGCCTTGGCCATAATCATTTATGTAAGCTATAGTGGAAGCTCACAGGTTAGTCACTCGACATCCCTTCTTTCTGTGTTTATCTGTCCCATTTGAAATTTATTTGAACTTTAACGTGTGTACCGATCTGTGACCAGTATGAATTAGTATTGTCCCATATACACTTGACTTGATGTAATTTCTATGCTAGTTACTGCCAGTTTTGCTTCATATAGATACAATGCCTACAGATTTCGATCTCTATGATTGCTCGCATGCGGTTTTGTGTTTAACAGAAACTCGTAACTTGATTAGAAGTCTTTGAAGAGTTGTCTGGGATTGGAGAAATATTAAGGGTTGTCCAAGTCAATCTTTAATTAATGTCTTTCCTGTTTCATTCATAATAATGATTATATAAATGATATCTAGATAATGAAATTATGGGGTGCTCATGAGGGGTGATTATGTGGCTTGAATGTCCAATCACTTAGATATCATGCCTATAGGATTATTAAACAAATTTCAACATGTTAATTAAATTATTTTATCACTTAGGCAATACGTTCTAGGATTATTAATTATTTATTTTATCACCTAGAAATCTTGTTTTAAGATTATTAATTAGCTTTTGACGCATCGGACTAATTTCGAGCATTGTCAGTTTAAGTTAAGTGTGCTTAACTAATCTCTAGCATGTTTAATTAATTTCTGGCATATTGTGACTAATTTTCATCATGTTATTCAATTTTTTAGCATGTCTATTTAATCTTAGCATGCTTTTATTAATCCCAGCATATAAAAATTGATTTTCAACATTTTGAATAACTTCCGACATATTAAAAACTATTTTTTAGCATCTCAAATCAATTTTCAGCAATTGTTAATTAATTTTCCGCATATCAAAAACTATTTTTTAGCATCTTAGATTAATTTCCAGCAATTGTTAATTAATTTTCAGCATATTAAAAATTATTTTTCAGCATCTTAAATTAATTTCCAACAATTGTTAATCACTTTTTCAGCATATTAATTTAATTTTCAGCATTTTAAATTATGTCCAGCGTATTAAAATATACTGTCAACATGTATTTAATATTTTCACTTTAGATATCCCGCCAATAGGACTTATTTAATCCATTTTTGGTATATTAATCAATTTTTGGTCATCTAGATATCATGCCTATAGGTTTCAATTATGTAAAATGAATAATTATCTTTTCAAACATGTTACTCACCTAAGCAACTTTAATTAATTAAGAGACATACTTGAAAACCATTACGAGCTATTTGTTGCAAGTCTTGTTTGTTTTGTTTGACGCGAATCCTGAGTCTAATTAGGCAGCTTAAGATTTTCTTTATGTCTAGACCCTTATCCAAAATAGATCGTTCAACGCCTCTTGGATATTAAGTTGGGACGGGTAGGCATTTTAGGGAACGTTAGTTTTATCGTTTTCTTTAGAATGTCTTTAGGCTTAATAACCAAACTAGGCGGGTGGATAGATAGACGGAAATGATGGAAGTTCACCCGAGCAGAATCCGACAATGCGATATGCGACATTGTCATCCGTTAATAAGGCGAACGCTGATCCAAATAGGATAAAATTAACCCCTGTCCAAATCTTTTGAACTTCGATTATGTTTTAATATTTTTTAATTATTTTTCATGTCTCTATTGTTTTGGGGGTGGTTTAACAATCGTTAATTATTTCGGCTATATATTATTGTGTCTCTTCTCTCTTCTCGCTCATCTGATCCATATTTTCTTATTTTCGTGTTAATTACCTGATCACTTAGATAATCATTAGATAATAACTGAGTTGCATGTTTAGTTCATTTTAAACACTTAGTTAATATTAAGTTAATAAAAAATAGTTGATCTTTGCTTATCACATAGAATCCCTACATAATATAAGAGTTCGATCGGGACCCGCATTTGTGGACCTCGAAAGGTGCCTAACACCTTTCTTTTGAGGTAATTTGAGCCCTTATCCGAATTTTTGGTGACATAGAATAAAAAATAAATATTCGCAATTAGTATAAAATGGTGCCCTAACGCACCTTAATTCTTTAGGTGGCGATTCTTCTCTTTTAAATCATCCTAAAAAGAGTTGTCATATCGAATTCCGCTTTTCGCAAGAAAAATGAGGCGCGACAATAGAAGTATTGAATTTGCTTCAAAATTACCTGATATTATTACCGATAAAACTCAGCTTCAAAGATTTTGGGAAGATTAAATTATATCTCTCATTTTATAAAAGATATTACAGGTGACACTATCATTTTATATGAAAGGCTTAAGAAGAACCCAAAAGCCTGGACTGATGATCATACTCAAACAATCAGAAATATAAAGGCAAAGGTTCATAACTTGCCATGCCTAACTTTCGCCAATCCAAGTTGGACTAAAATAGTCCAGACAGATGCTTTGGATATCGGTCATGGAGGAATATTAATACAACATACCCCAAATGATAAACAAAAATAGCTTGTTCAATTCTACTACGAAAAATGGACTAATAGTCAAAAGAATTATGCCACCATAGCAAAATAAATTCTTGCTATAGTGAAAAGTGTTATTAAATTTCAAGGTGATTTATATAATCAAAAGTTCTTTATAAGGATAAACTGCCAATCAGCTAAATTCATCTTTAACAAAGATATTAAGCATGATGTTTCCAATAAATGTTTGCAAGATGGCAGGCTTTGTTAGCCCCATTTGATTTTGAAATACAGTATTTAAAGGGCTCAGCTAATAGTCTCCCAGATTTTCTTATTGGAGGACATTTAAGTTAATAAACTTGCCTTTATGTTTTACAGGATGATTCCAAGGAAACAACCCACATACCAACCTCCCTATAATAGAGGCAGGGAAGGAAGTGGATAGGGAAGAGGCAGAGAAAATATCCTAGCCCAGATACGAAATAAGGAGTTAATAGCTTCAAATATTACAGGTACATCAGATCTTAATACGGATCACCCGATGTACAAAGAATTTATGGATTTTATAAAATCCAAGAAGCAAGAAGAGGATAATAATCCACCAACATACTCCTCAACTCTCACTGATGATAGCCACGAAAATATTGAGTTCTATGAATTGAAGGATAAAAGAGAAGTTATACTTCTTCTAGAAAATACCGATCTAAAATGGACAGATGATCCCTGTAGAATTATAACCAACTATTTTAATAAAGCATCATATGCTGCTCCAACTTATAAATATAGGATGCATTATGAGATGATACTCTCTGCAACAGAATCTGCTGAATTCTAGCATTTCTATCCTACTAATAGTAGGGCAATTTATAATTTTTCAAAAATTATCATAAAAAAGATTTTTGCTCCAGAAGATTGTAGGCTTAATCCTTCCCAGGAGCGAGATTATACTCATCCCGATAATAAAATATATGTAAAATATAATTATTGAAATTATTCAGACAGTTTTTATAAGAGTTTCTCTACGAAAATGCTAGTAGAAAGCATTCATGATTTATAAAAATTTGTAGCCATGTTTTCTCCCAAACTATCCCGATATGGTTTTGCAAGTGATGGACTTTAGATGGTCCAACTGTAAATATCCTACCAGAATCATACAAGAAATTATATACCGAATGGGTAGATGTATCTCCCAAGCTAATAGATCTGCAGAATGATACTGTTTTCTTTGAAGGCATGTCAGTCATGTATTTTTTCATATAATTCCCTATCCCATGAATTATGAGATGGTCAGTAGAAGTAAATACTTTCACAAAATTCTCCTGCCTTGAACGAATTTTTTATACAAAGTTTTGAAACGAATTGACCCAAAAAGATATTGAAGGAAAAATGCATGGACAACAGATTTTAGATGACATTCAAAAATTTATCGATAATTATGCAACAACTCTCAAATCCATAACAAAGGAAGATGATATCAGTCCTTTTAAACATATTTCAAGAAAGCTCCAAATAAAAAAGGGAGCCATGACTAAGTCAAAAATTTTGGCATCATATGTGGAAGAAGTTAAAAGGGACCTCCTAAAAGATTTAGACATAGAAATATCAGACGATGTTTCTATGGCCTCAATTAGTCATACTAAAGAAGAAGAGGAAGGACATTGTTTAGCAGGAGAATCTCAAAGTGTTCATAGCACTGATGAAATTGATTTGGACAATTTGAACCAATTATTACAACAATTCAAAGAACGAGCGGAGGAATCCTCCACAAGCACCAAAGTCAACAAAGGAAAAGGAAAAGTATAAAGAAGATGGCCCCATATTACGAATGATTGGGGTAACCAGACAAAATAGCTTTGGGATAATTTCAAATATGTACAAAAAAATAAATAATTTACAATAAAAATAGCCAAGTTTTTGTTTACAACAAAAATAGCCAAGTTTTTGTTTACAACAAAAATAGCCATTAGGCCATTTTCTTTCATTTTCTTTTCTTTTTTCAGCAGTTTTTTTTTTTTAAAAAAAAACTATTCTCTTTCTTTTTTTTTTTTTTGCGTTTTTCTTTATTAAAAAACACTTTTTTCGTACAACTTTTTTCCATGTATCAATATTGTATAAATGGTGTATAAACATGTATATATGATGTACATATAGTTATGTAGTGTATATGTAATGTAACGATATTGTATAAATAGTTATGTAGTATATATTTAATGTATCGATATTGTATGAATAATGTATAAAAGTGTATCGATATTGTATTAATGGTGTATAAACATGTATATATGATGTACAAATAGTTATGTAGTGTATATGTAATATATCAATATTGTATAAATAGTTATTTAATGTATCGACATTGTATAAATGGTGTACAAGCGTGTATTAATATTGTATAAATAGTATATAGACGTGTATCGATATTGTATAAATATGTATGTAATATATTGACATTGTATGAATGGTGTATAATCGTGTATCGATATTATATAAACAATCATGTAATGTATCGATATCGATATTTATTTGACTATCATGCGTTCCCACCTTAATAAATAAAAATATAAATAAAAAATAATAAAATAATATAACTATTCATTTTTTCCGCAAAAGAAGTGAAACAATTAGAAAAGAAAAAAACAATTAAAAAAAAGAGAAACAAAAAAAATTTAAACAACGAATTTTTTTTTATTTTTTTTTTTTAAAAAAAGCACAACAAAAAAAATTAAAATGCTTTTTTTAAAAAAAAATTAGAAAGAAAAAAAAGAGATTTTATTAGTACTTAATATTAGAAGAGGAAAAAAAGAAAGACAAAATCTGTGGGCTTTAGATATTGAACAAAATGGACTACAGACAAAATAGGTTCCAAAAGGTAAACTAACTATGACCCAATGGCCATTTTCAGCTACAATGTGGGCTGAAAGACTATTTTTTGTAATAAAAGATAAGTGCGCTATTTTTTATGTAAAAATTTATCTCAATGGCTATTTTGTATAATTTTCCCAATAGCTTTTATAGAGTAGAAGCTTTAATAAAGTTGTAGTGCTTAATGGCCATAATTTTTTCTACTTTTTATCTTGTCAGTCACACTTAGGGCCTACCTCTGCTTTTTATCTTGTCGGCCACACTTAGTGTCTACCTACTTTTTCATTTTGTTGTTTAGTTTCAACAATCCATTATATAAGGATCCATTTTTTTTTTACTATAGAGGCATGTTTTAGACCCCCCCCCCTGCCCCCTCTCTCTCTTGTAAAAATTCTCTTTGAATAAAAGTTGAAAGCTTTCTGTATCCTTCTCTCTCTCTGGTGACAACTATACTTTATTATGATAATTTAAATTTTTATAATTTTAATTTTATTATTTAATCTCAACTAGCCTAAATGATAGGCTAATTATCCATGTGTTGAATTATGACATACTAGTCTACTATGGTGATTTGGTAATAATATTAATGAATGAATCCTAAATCGTGGGATTAAATAGGTAAGGCTTTAGAATCTCTGACCAATGATTCAGTGTTATGATTAAAATTATAACGGTAGTCCTGTTTTGCCCGCTTAGCCAAGGAAGGCGTCAAGGGTTGTTTTGAGACTGTGGTTTACTGAATTATCTGGGCCAGAATTTTATAGGTCTGTAAATTTCCCTAAATTTTCACCCACGTTTAAAAGATCTTGAAGTTTAGCTATAACAAATATATATATTAAATTTTTTAATACATCTTACCGAACGATAATAATTCTTACTTTCTCCTTCTTTTATATTTTTGTTTCTTTATAATAGCCCCCTCTTGAGTATGTTGTATTTGGTTTTAGTTTATAAAAGAAAAAAGTACTCTACTAATATATTATATTCTTAATATTGTTCTTTACTTAATATGAGTATGTGAATAATTGTTAACGTGAAATAACATAATCACTTTTTATGAATACAAATATATAACTTGCCATATATGTAAATTATACTTATGTTTGAGCATTTGATATCCCTAACAAGATTTATTTTTACACTTAATATTATTCTTTGCTTAATATGAATATGTGAATAATTATTAACGTGAAATAATATAATCACCTTTTGTGAATATAGAGGTATAACTTACCATTTATGTAAATTATACTTATGTTTAAGCATTTGATATCCCTAAACAAGATTTATTTTTACAATTAGATGAAATATTTTATATGAACTCTATATTTTTATCATTCACCATTTGCTTCTTCATACCAAATAATTCATCATTCACTAGCTTGAATTGCATAATATTATTTCAATATTCATCAAAAAAAGAAAAAAAACTACTCTTCACCATTATAGATTTGGTATCATATTTTTATATAGTTCACAATTTTTAAGAATTTAAAGTTTGGTTTGTATCATTCGTGTTTAAGGGAGGAAAAATTGTGTGGAGTAATTTTAATTCCGAAATGCTATATTCGTAAAACTATTAATTATTATCTATAAATCAAATTTATTATAAAGTATTTTGACTATAAAGTAATAGATTAAATTCTGAAGTAAATCGTATGTTGTTACAACACAGGAAAATAAGAAAAACATAAAAATACATATTTAAAAGGAAAATTAAATTACTCTGAACAAATTTAAAATTTGAATTCATGTACGAATGAATTTTGAGGAAAGAAAAATGGGGGAGTTAAGAGTTTCGCTTTATAATAAAGAAATTAACCATCTACTATAGTTTGTGTTCCCCCATAATCTCCAATCCAAAGTCACAATTTCAATAACATATCCTATTTAATCACGTCTTTAATAGAATGATGAGTTTATTTTATCTTATTTTATTTTAAATAATTTATAGTATTTTATTTTATTTTATTGTGTATATATTAACTTTTAAATCATAAGACGTGTCAATATTTCATTGGCTCACTTAATAAGTACGCATCAATCGTAATTCATGTATATTGTTGATTGGATTAAGCCGTCCATGACACACATTTATGCCAAAATAAGTGTCTAGTCAGTCATTTGTAGGTTAAAGTGTTCACAAGGGCTATTTTTGTAGATCGCCAATTTTTAAAAATGTTGAGTTAAATACTATAACCTAAACAATCATATTTATCATATTTCATATTTTCATTCTGTAAATAAAGTGATAATAGTAAATCTCCTTCTATTCATTTTTTAAAATACCATCTTGATTGCTGAAATTTCAAAGCCCGTCGTGCATGGGTTATTTTCTTCTAAATATATCTCTTATGCTCTCTCTCTCATAATCTCCCTTTCAAAGTGAATAGAGATAATGTGTTAGAGGTGTGTAAACACCGAAATATGCAAAATTAAAGAATTTCATAAATTTAAGCTAACTTTAAAAAAATAGTTCATTGTTGTATATGTACACGAGTAAGTGTCGAGTTTATTTTAATTTGTTTATCTTGTGTAAAACAAGTTCTTGTTTATGATTTGAAAAATAAAACAGTCCCTTTCAGTTTGGGATTGGATTTTCTAAACAAAACACGAGAAAGAAAAGAATTTATTGTGGTACAAAAACCTTTAAAACATACAAGGAAAATTTAATTTATTACTAAAAAACCTATGAATATATCGTTGACAAGCGAAAAATGAAAAATAAAAATATTTCGAATGAGTTCTTCTACATATGCTGAAAAGAGGAAACACCTTCAAATTTTGTAGATACCTTATATGTATATTAATGCAAAACATCTTTCTTTTTTAAAAAAAAATTAATAAAGAAACAAGAGAACCTGGGAGAATTTTGTTTTTAAAGAGTATCTCCAAAAATAAATTATTTATGGAGCCTATCTTGCTATCACCAATATCGTCTATCCATCTCCATCTTTGAGCTTGTTGAAACAACAACTATACGAGTTAGAAAAATTCTCCATAGGTTAAAGTCCATTTGCTTGTTATATTATAGAAAAATTAGAAGTGATTTTTTTTTTTTTTTGAGGGGGGGGAGGCGGGGGGCTGGGAGGGGGGATCTAACATTATTTTTGCTCCTTTTCTTAAAAAAAATAATTTACGTGTCTTAATTTCTAATTTGTAAATCTGACACGTCATTAACGATTGTATTTTTTGTGAGAGGTCTATTAGATCGAGGGTTTCATGAAACACACGTACATCAAGTTAAAGTGTCTATATGGCCACAATAAAAGATGGAGTATTAACTTACAAGAGTACTCTATTAAGAAGGTATATGTAGCAATGCAGGGTAACTTCCAAAGAGTTCAGTGGAGCAAGATTATATGCAACACCCTTGGTCTACCCAAATAGATTTTTACACTCAAATTGACAGCATTGAGAAGGTTGCACACCAAGGATGGACTCATGAGATGGGGTATATTTGTCCTATGTATTGGGGTCATGAATCAATGAATCATCTGTTCTTCAGTTGTGACTATGCATGTATCATTTGATTCAAATTACTGCAATGGCAAGGGGTATCACTGGCAAGAGGATTGGCATGCACTAATGCCAAGGGAAAAGGGGCAAATGCTACAATATACTGAATGTGCTTGGCTACAGCAGTGTACCATGTATGGATCGAGAGGAACCACAGAATATTTCAGAACAAATGCTCACCGCTACTACGGCTCACAAGAAAGATAGTGCAAGAAGTTGTGTTTAGAGAATCACTGGTACCTCATTTGGCAAGAAGAATCTCGGAGAGCTCAATTGCTATCCCTAATCTCCAGATTTCAGCTTATAGATGTTTGATTTTTTTCCTCTTATGATGTAATAGTTGTTAGTTGTTCTTACTGTGTGGCTGTTATGCCAACACTGGCTAGTCTCTTGTATAAAATAACTATTTTGATAATAAATTATAAAATAAGTCTGTTAATTGCCCCCAAAAAAAAGTTGGAGTGTTCAATTGTTAGTGAAAGCTTATTAATATATTCCAACATTTATTTCGATATATTTTTTATGAATTATAATTTATTCATGTAATAAATCGTATAACAGTCGAGAAATTTTAATATTTTTATAAATTATAAAGTTTTACGTTTACAAGAAAAGATTAATATTTGAAATTCAAATACTTGTCCAAAAGCCTACTCTATTTTGTGACCAACCACACCGAATTGACCCTAGTAATGAAACTTGGGTGACTTTAATTCGTGCCTGCCAATAACGTCGGCAACCCAAACATCAATTAAAAACAAAAAATAAAACGCATAATATGGACCGCCGATCGCGTGCGTTTACAAAAAGTTTTAACGTGGCATTTGTTTCCCGCTTGCGCCGCTAAGAAGTCAAGTTAATTTGGACACTATTCCTTTAACCCGGAGCGTCATTTTCGCTAAGCAGCTTGTCCGAAATAAATATCCATATCTCTAAAAGCTTGAAAAAGACTTCAAAGTACACGGTTGAATTGCCAAAAGAACTAGATCCTCGAGGATATATTTGTCTTTTACTTCTAGCCCAATGATATTAATTTGTTGTGATCATAATGGCGTTGATATATATGGTTAAGAGAGAAGTAGCATCAGATTCACAAATGTGCTTTACTTGAGTTTGGGTTAGAGTGAATAGTAGAGTTTTTCGAAGATGGGTTTTGTGAGTACGATTTTGGGTTTTTGTGGATTTGGAGTTGGGGTTTCAGTTGGATTGACGGTTGGGTACTATTTGTTCATCTATTTTCAGCCTTGTGATGTTAAGGTGTTGTAATTTTTTGCTCTATTTTCTGTTATTGTTTTTGCGTTTCCAGTTGCTATAATTATGTGTCTATGCTTTAATTGGATTAGTAATTTCTCTGTTTTCCGTTACTATATGCTTGTGCCGATCGGAAAATGAAGGAAGTAAACGTGTTACTTGATTTTGAAGGATTTATTGAGAATAATTTTTCATAGGTTGAAGGAGAACTTAGGGTGAGGAAAAATTAGGCAATGTCTTTGATTAATTGGAAATGGTATGCGGATGGGAAAAGCTACGCAGTTTTCTGCTGTTGTAGGGTCTTGGGGATAGTATAACTGACTAAGTCAACCGCATTTGACCTAATGTATTGGAGCCTGGAGGGCTAAGGTGTTTGGACTCTCCAAAAATGTTGTTGCACTCGTGTCGGATACTCCAAAAAATTTGACACGCACCTGAAGATATTTTTGAAGAGTCCGAGCAATATAGCTGGACCATGCGTTGACCCTTCTGAACTTCTGGGTTCAATTGTTTGGTTTTCAGCAAAATTGAATGTCTCAATTTTAGCTTGACACATGAATAAATTGAATTGTTGAAAATGTTCACTAATTAATATCAAAGAAGGGAGTATGCAGGTGTCACCTATTGTTTTTTCTGAGTTTTAGGGCTTCAGTAGTAAGAAAAAGATTCTAGAGGTGCAAAGAGGGCTGTGTCTGACCCTAGTTTGGTGTACAATAAAAAAAAAATTTCTTCACAAAGACACTTATTTTAGATTTATATATCTAGAGCTGTAAAAGGGGCAATCTTTTTTTTTTCTTCCTGAAATTGGAGATTTAGAATACACCACATGCACTGAACTTAAATGTTTTTATAGAGGTCGGACCGATCACATGGATATGGATGACAGAGATGATATATGCATCTGTCATGATCATTAACTGGGAATATCAATGTCAAACTAGAACCTTTTGAAAAATTTGTGAGACATCCACACATCTGGTAACACCTATTTAATCTAACTATAGAATAAGCGAGAAAAGTTAAGCTGATTAAAATAGGAAGTGTATTTTTATTCTAAATTTCCAACTCCACGCAGAATAATACCTGCATGCCTTACCGGACATCACTAGTTGTGTTTTGCTGGATTGATCATTGTTTACTTGTATCTTATTTATTTCTAAAGTAAAAGGTATCTTGCATGCACAGTTTATTCCCAATAGATTTCAATCCAGTATCAAGTGAACCTTGCATTCAACAATGTTTGCACGGATAGAATGACCTAACAAATAGGTCTTCCAATGTTATTGCAGAAAAGAGGTGAAACCTAAAAGTTAGCTAGCACATAGACCGAACTTTTTTATGTTTATCTCAAGACCTTTTTATTAGATGGGTCGGCCAATGCCCACTTGGACTCATCCACTCTATTATGATATTTTTGGATTAAGTTTTTGAATGAGGTGTCAAACAATTCTACGTGGCATTGGAGCAAGCAAAGGTCTTCAGTTCAAATCTCATCGCAGCCCTTCCTAAAAAGAAAGATTCCACATGTTTGATCCATGAAAGGATCAAGCCTTCACATGAGGAGGACATAATTAAGTAAATTAGCAATTCTCCTCTTTAATAGTTCAAGCTTTTAGATGTGGCAATCACACAATTCAATATGGTATTAGAGTAGACAGAGATCTTGGGTTTATGTCTCACAATTACATGTTTGGCCCATGAAAAAGAGAGGTTTGCACGTGGGGGGATGCCTTGAACACATTATCATTAGTTAATAAACAAAAGTGTGACATTTCTAATTTTTTTTAGATAAGACATTCACATAATTCAACAAAGAGAACACAAAACTTGACATGGGGCAGTAGGACTTGACAATGGTTGATTTGTTACCAAATCACATCTTCCGATCATTTTGTTATTGTAATAGGGAGGTGGTGTTTGGGGCTCTTGGCAAAGGTTATACGCTTTCAGAAAATTTCATTTCCAATTTTTTTTTTTAATTGTTTCCTTTTTGTCGAATAGTAAGTACATTTTTTTTCAAATTTTTTGTTATCAACATTATGTTTGTAGACAATTTGACTTCTATTTGACATAAACGAAACATGAGTTTCACAGAATCATCAAGCATGTTAAGTTGGCAATTACTCAGTCAGGTCATTGGTAGAGTGAGACACGAATGAGTAATTTTATACTCCTTCAATCCCCCTTACATAAATTCTTTCCTTTTTTGAGATTCTTCAATAAAGAGATTTGAACTCTTCCCCTCCCCCCCCCCCCCCCCAAAAAAAAAAGAGAGTGTATCTAAGTTAGGAAGAAGATAGATAGAATTAAAAAAAAGAAAAGAAAAGAAATAGATGAAATTTTCATCTTTTTTTTTTGCTAGCTTTTTGGTGCACCCTGGTTATTGTACATGATGTTGATGCAATTTTAGATACAATTAGGGATCTGCACAGTCTGTATTTATGTTCTTACGCACTGGCTTAGTGATTAGTCGAGTATCACCTTCTTGGTAAGTACTTTCTCGAGGAATCATGTCTTTACTTTATGCCTTTTGGACTGCTTTTGCTTACTGTACACTCATGGAGAACGCTGCCCCATCAAGGTGAAATTATCCAAATCCATGGACGGCTATGTCGCAAAATTTTTGATACCATTTCATTAGTGATACTACTAAGATTATTATATTTCACAAATTGCAAAATTTGATTATATTCAAACCGGCGTTGTAGTTAAATTTTAATGTGATACTTAAAAATTTAATTGTAAATGTTATTGATAACTTACCTATTAATAAAAAAAATGAAAAGGTCACAACTTACTTGGTTGCATCTGTCTCTTTCAACAGTCTCACTTATTCTTCAGTGTCTCGGTTTTTTCCTGTATCTGTATCTGTCTCTTTCAACAGTTTTACTTATTCTTCAGTGTCTCGTTTTTTTTCCTGTATACTAACAGATACTTCTTTTTAGTTGTACCCAATAAGTATTTTGTCCCCTTTGTGGCTACACAGCTAATGGATTTCTTGTAACTAACAGGACCCTGCTATTCGTCCATTGGTTGAGCGAGATACTAAAAGCTTGCAGCAGTTAATGGCTGAAATTCCTCTTTGGGTCAAATGTCCGGATTATGACCGTGTATGGATATTGAGACCTTTAACCTGCTTTTAAAGTAGCTCATCATTGAATATATTTTAATTTGCTTCATTATTTTAAACTTAAGGTGGACTGGCTCAACAAATTCCTTGAGTATATGTGGCCTTACCTGGACAAGGTACTTCCATGTCCCAACAACATTCTGGATTATCTTATCTCCTCTATATATTTGTTAAAGGTAAATAACTAACTAATACTCAACAACTGTTAAACAGGCAATTTGCAGGACTGCAAAAGATATTTCGGCACCAATTATTGCTGAGCAAATACCAAAGTATAAAATTGATTCCGTTGAATTTGAAACACTGACTTTGGGGTCCTTACCTCCTACTTTCCAGGGTTAGTCATTTTCCACGGTGATTGACAAATTTTATTTTGCCCTTTCTTTTTTCTCTTACATGTTGCTGAGATTCTTAGAAAAATAATACATAGCATAAGATCCAAAGTACACCATTCTTATGCTTTGCCTAAAATGACATTAACTTGTCCTTGGAGAGAATTTGACTAACTGATTATTCTCCCTTTGAGACTGCCGTGTCCCGACTTTGTGGGACTTCACTGGGTATGCTGTTGTTGTTTGAGACTGCCGTGTGTCACTTTGTTGTTGATCCATCTATTTGTTGAAATTCATGCTAATCTCTAATATTAAGGGATTAAGCAGTTGAGCGAGAAGTTATTGTCATTTTGACACTTATAATTACTTTCTGTACAGAGTGGATAAAATTAACGGTGTCACTGGGAAGACCCATAGTATTGTGATTAATATAGCCTCTACCTCTAGTAAAAGGATAACAAACTCACAATCAAAGGCCTTGGGCAGCTTGTGGAGGGGAGAGGAGAAAAAGTTATAGTTTGAACTTTAAAGGATCTGCTTCTTGTTAGCTACCTGTCTTCGATTGAGAATTTTGAAAACAATTGTGTAATCTCCCCCATGAATCTGATAATTTTCTCTGTATTGTCTATAAAAAATTTAACACCACCACCACCAACAGCCATAAGTGGGGTCTGGGGAGGGTAGGATGTACGCTGACCTCACACTTACCTTTGTGGGGTAGAGAGGATATTTCCTGTAGACCCTCGGCATAACGACGCAAAAATATAAAATATTTGCTTACCAAAAATAAAAATTGATGCTATATATTCATTAATATCATGCACCTTAAATTCCATGATCATCTCATTTTATTGGACTTCAATTTACATGGTAGTGGATGCTCTCTATGCCATAAGTTTCTGGGAGGTGTAATTGCATATTTATTTTTTCTCACATAGGGTATTATATGGAGTAGGACTCTTGTAGTGTTGTAGTTGATGTTGGTCACGCTTGAGATACAGTTTTACTGATTTGGAACTTAGATCTCTTTGGTCAAATGCCTCTCATTCATTATTAGTTCTTGTATTTAATTGCCTCATTTTGTTATTTCCATCATGGTTATTTCCATTGTAACACGTTTCTCAGTACACTTAAAGCTATGTACATTGCAATCCAAGGCTTGAGAGTAGTTACTGGACTTAGGGACTTCTATATTCTAATTAAGGTTCATGGCATTTGTGCTAGTCTTGATTGTTAAGCAGGTAAATGAAATATTATTCCTTTTGTGTTTTTCAGAATATTTCCTAGATTTTTTCATGCTTTTAATTCTTTTACCTGATCAAGTTATCTTCGACGCTTTATCTTCTTTGGCCTTCCCATATGCTTTCTGACTTGTGGAGTATGTCATACTTGGATGCAATAGATTTCTGATTTTATATCTTGATAATGATGGTTTAAAATAAGATATTTTGTGTTTGATTTTTGCTTAAATTCATCCGATGCTTCTATTTGGCAGGGATGAAGGTCTATGTTACCGACGAAAAAGAATTGATCATGGAACCATCAATAAAGTGGGCAGGAAATCCTAATGTCACTGTTGCAGTCAAAGCCTTTGGATTGAAAGCAACTGTTCAGGTCTTGCACTTTCCCACATGTTTTACATTTTGATGAGATTGACATAAAAGAATGCCAACAAAAGCCAAAATTTAATTGCTCGAGTGGATATTTCAGGTTGTGGACTTGCAGGTTTTTGCAGCTCCACGTATTACCCTGAAGCCTCTGGTTCCAAGCTTTCCATGTTTTGCCAATATCTTTGTGTCCCTCATGGAAAAGGTAGGTTGTGCATCTGGGACTTTTTTAGGGAGTAGGTTTACGTGTTTTGAGAAAAGAAATAAACAAAGCAAACTTTTTATAGCAAAACTATTGTGTCTTGTTTCCTTTTGTGTGATCATGTGGTTATATTGTTGGGCATGTTTCTTCTTTTTGAATAATCAAGAACACATTTGATGGTTACGAAGCTGGTGAGGAATAATATACGGATGTCGGTCAGTCATTTACAAGGGAGGGATTGCCTAGTGTAAGAACCCTCCATCTCTCACGATAAGCCTGGAATTTGAGTAACCAAAATAATCCCAAAGAGATATGAGTACAATGATATGGTTTAAAAAAATTGTTCTCCAAGCTGTGTTCTCCTTCCCAATCTTTTGTGAACTCCATCTCAACATTGCTTATTGCTTGATCTTGGTAGCTCCCACGAAATGTTAAACAAGGAGAATACTAGTGTGCATAACGTAGATGAAAAGCTGCAGTGCAGCATGAGGTGGCATTTGTCTTCTCCATACTCCTTCAACGATTAAGTCCACCTCATAATGTTTTGCCCCTCTTCCGTGTACTTTCTGCCAATAAAATTGAATCCTGTGTTGCATACTAAGCGGAAACAGCTGCTTTTGCGGTGCCGTGGTACTTCATAAATTTTTTCTCGCCTACCTCTTTTCTTTTCTCTTGAACTGTCCCTTCCTATTAGCTCCAATTGAACTGATTTGACCCTGATTGACTTTTCCCGTGTCCCCCTCTATATCATCTTGGCCATGCCATCATCTCCTATTGATATATTTGCTGAGAAATTCCTCAGCTTCATCTCACTCCCAAGTCCAATCTTGTATTTCCCTTCTGAAGTCCATTATCCACATGTTCCTTTGGGCATAACTACTCATATAGTTGGCTAAAATAGCCTCTCTATAGTTTACCGCACCATGATTGGCACTTCCCTTGCCACAACAATGTTTAGAAGTTAGTGTATCAAAATGGCTTCCTAACAAGGCAGATGAATGAGAGATAGTAGCACATGCCTACAGCCTTCATTGGTGTCGCTACTGCCAAGACTGGGAGAACGGCATGTTTGTACGTTGAATGTACAGATGTCATTGTTGCTCAATTTTGGGGGTGGAGGGTGGTTTTTTTGGTGGGGGAATAATCAAGGCATTGATTAGAATTAAGATGATTCTAAATGTGCTGACAGGGGCAAGCTGCTCTAGATATCCTGGATATTGTACAGCCTCTTGGTCTTTGTATTAATATAATATATTTATGGACCCATTTCAATTTGTTAAGGCACATATTCATTTGTTGACATTCATCTTCATAGAATCTTATTTTTTGAAAAAGGTTACAGTATATTAATTTCGGTACAAAGGCTGCGCTTAAGCCATATTTACAGTTCAAAAGGCAAAGGTATATGTCCTTGTCCTATCTTACAAGGATTCTATGATGTCAGTGAAGGTTCTGCATCTTCTTTTAGCTTTCTTTAAGCCAAAAATGGAATGAAAACATCATCTTAGAAGATTATTATTGGTTCGCAGCCACATGTTGACTTTGGATTGAAGCTTTTGGGGGCTGATCTTATGTCCATTCCTGGCTTGTACAGGTTTGTCCAGGTACTATAGTTTCTAATGTCCATTGTCTTCTATTTCTTTTTGAAACAATTTATGCCTCTCATTTGCTGGATCCTTTTTGAGATCTTTCCTGTATTTTACTTGAGACTGTAAGCATATCTGTTGCTTAGCTTCTAAGGTTAAGAATACTAGGAGTTTCTTATCAAAATTTTGAATATAGAGATTTGAGCTTAATGACACAAAGCAACTGCTATAAGTTCATGTGCAGGGGATAACACTTCTGTTTTAGCCATGACCAAAAGATCTAATTTTAATATTGGGGAACTCTTTTTGCAGGAGACCATTAAAGATCAGGTTGCTAACATGTATCTTTGGCCTAAAACTCTAGACGTGCAGATATTGGATCCATCCAAGTATGTCTTCTTAACTTTTAGATTTGTTTATCATATTCTCCATCTCAGCTTTTGCAACCACTTTCAATTAATTGAATAACTTTATTTCACTTTCTGAATATGTAGAGCAATGAAAAGACCTGTCGGGGTCCTGCATGTGAAGATTCTTAGGGCAATGAAGCTGAAAAAGAAAGATCTATTGGGAGCATCTGACCCTTACGTAAAAGTTAAGCTCACTGAGTCAAAACTTCCTTCAAAGAAAACCACTGTGAAGCATAAGAATTTAAATCCAGAGTGGGATGAGGAATTTAATATGGTTGTTAAAGATCCAGAATCACAAGCATTGGAGCTCTCTGTTTATGATTGGGAGCAGGTAAACTTTCTAGTTCCATGATACACATTCATTTTTTGGTTCTTTCTTTGTGCTATTTCAAATTTCACCCCCTTCTTTATTCAGATTGGCAAACATGAGAAGATGGGTATGAATGTTATTCCACTGAAAGATTTGACTCCTGATGAATCGAAAACTATGACACTGGATCTCCTAAAGAATATGGATGCGAATGATGCTCAAAATGATAAGGACCGTGGTCAGATCATGGTGGAATTAACCTACAAACCATTTAAGGAGGACGAGTTACCGAAAGATATTGAAGATAATGATGCAGCACATAAGGTTCCAGAAGGAACGCCACCAGGGGGAGGCGTCCTTATGATTATGGTCCACGAAGCTCAAGATGTTGAAGGAAAGCACCATACTAATCCATATGTCAGGATTATTTTCAAAGGGGAGGAGAGAAAAACCAAGGTACAAAATTGCCTCTTCTTTCTAGCCCTTCATTGCTATCTCCTTGGCTGACAATGATAGAAATTGGAAGGATTCTATAGGACCTGTTTCTCAATCATCTTGAACCTTTCAACCTCATAAGTGTTTAGACTTTTCGCTAGGCTGGGTATCCATGTTCTCTAGAATTCACTCCCTCCTTTCCATATTACTACTTGATAACTTGACCACTTCCTAAAGAACTCAAGGTCTTTTTTTGGGTGGGGTGGGGGGTTTACATGAAAATTAAGCACTATTAGCTAGGATAAGAGATTCTCGCGACTCGCGAGGTCAGATTAAGTTGTCGCTTGAGTTATATTGTGGTTGTAGAAGAAACTTCATCTTCTCTTGTAAAGGAGCTTCAAAATTTTTGATAGATTTCGCACCAAAATTTCCTTTTTTCAGGGAATGTCTTATTGAAACTTTAAGTATTTCCAAGAAAAAATTGCATTCACAAGGTTGCTTCCAGGGTTCCAGTCCGTCAGACTCTCTTTCATTCTGTCTTGCAAATCCATCAGTGCATGATATATGGCCAACGATTTCAGCAACCAAGCTGTTAGTGTTCCTAATCAAACCACACACACACACTCACACACACACACACAAAATGTTATTGAGAATCAAATTGGTTTTCTATTCTTCTGTTTCTTGAATCGAGCAACTGCTTATCTTTTCATTCTGCTGTATGCCTTTTGCAGCCTTTTTGGCTAAGATTGTGTGCAAATGTAAATTGCATTGTTGCCCTCATAGTAAATCGATACTACAACAACATATACCTAGTGTAATCCAACAAGTGGGGCCTCATAGTAAATCGGTGTAGGTTATAAAACAGAAACAGCTGAAGGTTCATTTACTTTAAACTTTGTTTATTTAGTTTTTCTGAGTCTGCATTAGGTTTTTACTCTGATTTTGACTTAAATGCAAGAAATTTCCTGCATAGGTCTATATTAGGTCTAATCTTGCTCAAATTTCATCATTTGACGTGATTTTATCCGCCTTGATTACAGCAAGTCAAGAAGAACAGGGATCCAAGGTGGGAAGAGGAGTTTACTTTTGTGTTGGAGGAGGCACCTGTGAATGATAGGGTGCATATGGAAGTTGTCAGCGCCTCTACAAGGATTGGCCTATTGCATCCTAAGGTACATGAGTTGCATTTTCTGTTATTTATATGCCTTAAGGCCTGAGGGAGGAACATGGAGTGGTGCAAGTTGTATTTCTCTGGAAATTTGAGATGACCTTTGTCCTTTTAGAATATGATGTTGAAAGTATTGCAGTCAATAGTAACAACACCACATAATTAGGAATTGCAATGGTGCATCTTACCTTACTTGTATACGTTTCAAAAGGTGAACCACATCTGTTAGTTACGGTTTTACTCTGCAGTAACGCCTGTAAGGATGAAATTGCATGCATTCTTATTCTGTAATCATCTTGCAAGATAATGTAAAATGGTAATTTTGCTCGTTAGGAGGTTCTGCAACTTGTTAGTTCTTTATGTTTTCCAAGAAGGATGATGGGATAAAAGGGTTTGTGTTTTTACAATCTTGGTTTGTGTTGGGAGATTGCTTTATCTATGACTTAATTGTTTATATACTTTCTTCTTAATGCAGGAAGTACTAGGTTATGTTGATATAAATCTTTCCGATGTTGTTAGCAACAAAAGGATCAACGAGAAGTACCACCTCATTGATTCAAAGAATGGTCGCCTTCAAGTTGAGCTGCAATGGCGAACTGCTTCTTGATCTAATTGCATGTCCCATGTGTGAAAACCTTTTCTTTTTTCTTTCTGTTTTTGATTTTCTTTATTGTTCTTTTCATTCTGTATGTTTGAGGAGTGAAAACAGAAATATTTCTTTTTCAGTTCTTACCCTGGAATAATCTCTGCAATTGTTTTGTACATTAGTACATAACAACCTTGTTTGATTAAATTGTTTATTTGGCTCATCTGTGTAACTGTATTCTTTGGAGGCTAGAGGGGCTTTGGCGACAAAGGAGCTTGAAAGACGGCTAATTAAAATCTTCGCCAAGCGTATAACAGACAACATTACCCACAAAACCAATCCGAGAGCAGCATATCAACAATTGGAAGTATAGAATTTGATAGAAAGCTTCCCAGTAGCAAGTCCACGAGATTGGGATTACGGAAATTGTGTCCTTTTTGTTTTAGAGGGATCTTAACATTTTTAGCTAGCTTGCCTAGGCGATTGAATGAAGTGTACATCATACTCGAACAAACTTCGATTGTAATAATCTTTCAAAAGACTTCTCGAGTAAGAGAAATAAATAAATATATCAAATTAAGCTATTGGAGCACCAAGTATCTACTAATAACAAAGACAAAATACCATGTTATTTTCTGAGTTAGAAATGTTGAAGACTAAAAACTTAAATCATACATATTTAAAGTAGTTTCCATCCTTATCAACAATGTTTATCTCATTATCTATATAAGATGATGAATTCAATAAAATATAACTAATTCTTTGTTGTAATAACGAGTGACATAATATGCCCACAGTTTTTGTTTTGTTCCATAAAAGAAAAAAGAAAAAAGAAAAAAGGATATTCCAAAGTGCCAAATGGGCTAAACTAGTTTGACCCGCCTCTTTTGGCTAACAACCAATTGAAGCCTCAAATACAAACTCGGGTAGAGCTTCCATTTCTAGTTTCCCAAAAAATCTTATCCTCATTCACCACATTCTTCATCGGTTCTCCAATGGCGAAGCCAATCGTCGACACCGAATATATAAAAGAAATCGAGAAAGCTCGTCGGGACCTCCGCGCTTTCATCTCCAACAAAAACTGTGCTCCTATCATGCTTCGATTAGCGTAATTTCTCTTTCTTTCACATATACTCCCTCCGTTCCAAAATAGTTGTCATGTTTGCTTCTCGACATTCAATTTGACAAATTTTTAAAGCTAAATTAGATTAGTATAAATTGCAATTTTTATCATATTGATGAAACAATATATCTTAAAATGTTAGATCAAACTTCATATCATCATTTGACTCGTGAACGAGGGAGTAGTATATGTATCATGCATGGATTTATTTATTCATTATGTTTTCGCGTAGATGGCACGATGCAGGAACGTATGATGCTAAATCAAAGACTGGTGGACCGAATGGTTCTATCAGAAATGAGGAAGAATTCACTCATGGTGCTAATAATGGCTTGAAAATCGCTCTTGACTTTTGCGGTAATATCTTTTTTCTCCCTTCAAACCTAATGGATTTTGATTGTTCAGCTTCGTTTGTTGTGTTTTTACAGTATCATCACTCATGTGTTGTTAAGTTAATCTTATCGGTTTGACTAATGTGTTACGTTAACGGAGGCGGATCTAGGATTTTCAGAACATGGTTGCACCACTAATGAAAAAAGGAAAAAAATGTATTAGCTGGGAATTGATCCCTAGTCGTCAAGGTAAATAACTCAACATTCAATCATGTGCACCATTTAGTCTAGTTGCAGCATGGGTGCCAGAATATAATATTATATACCAACTCTAGAAAATATATGCATAAAATACCTAGTTTTACAGAGAGACCACGGGCGGGTTCATGTGCCCCATATTTTTGGTTATAAATTCACCCTGATTATGTAGTAGACTGTACAAGTAGAGCAACTTATTTATTTGTGAAATTTAAAGTTAGACTAGCTTACTTATAGATTTCTTAATCCAAAAAAAGTTAAACAAGGTGAAAGCTATCAGAACTCCGTGTTGCAACAGTTTTATTTATTTATTTTTTAATTTTTTTTTTCCTTCTCAAAAAAAAATAAAACTGTTGATGTTGAGTATACCCATAAAATTCAAACTCTTATACTCCGTACTTGAGTGGAAACCCGACAAGGGAAGTGATGTTTAATAGGTATAACTATCTCACTTGATTAGCTAGAGTTTAAAGGATGAAAGAGATGAGAGTTGGAGGTCACACCACCCCTACAAGCACTGATGGGAAGTTACGGGTGTTTATTGCCACATGGATAAAGTGATGAGCTTCAGGCGGTCACTCTGAAAGTATCACTAGTGAAAAACAGTCAATTCTTTGAGTGTAACTACTATAAAAGATGAAAAATGGATCCTGTTCCCTTCCTTAAACGGAGTGTTGGGCAATGTTGCAAACTTGAATGTTAAATTGTGTAAGTGTCCACCAGAAAACACTATTTGATATAGGCTTCTCTTTAAAATTGTGAATGACATTATTGTTACCTTTATTAACATGTTATGTTTCTTGTTGCAGAAGCAGTGAAGTCTAAACATCCAAAGATTACGTATGCAGATCTATACCAGGTGATTGTTCTATTTCTAGAATTATTTTCTTTGTTTTGATATTGTTTAGAAAGGATGATCATCAACTTGATCATCTCTTTAAGGGAATGAGTGGCTCATCTGATGAAGAGTGAGGCAATTCTCCGATTTTGTAGATCGGTATTATGTACTTCTTGTAAGTTTTAGATTTCAAATGAGATTTGCTGGAAAAATTTGTTTCCAGGTAATTCTCTTCTTTTTGCAGAAGTTACTTAATTAGATTAAATGGAATCCTTGCTTAGTTAGGCCATAATCCCTCCACGCTACAAGAGATACAGATCTTGCCTACCCTTTGACCTATCCAATATGTGGAGAAAGAATGAACAAAATTGAACCTGAAGCAGTCTGTTTAACTGTGTTGCTTCCCATGCTGTTGGCCATGGCAATTTACCGAGTGGTTATAAGTCATAATGTATAGGGATAGTCTGACATCCAACAGGTGATGTCTTTTGGACATGGCACATGAAAATTAAATTCATATGGAATGATGAAAATGCACCTTTCATTTGTGCAAACACTGATCTGTCTTTTTTCTTTTTTGGGGTTAGACATGTTGTAGCGATGATATTATCCAGAAAGAGGATCCTAGATCTGTTACTTAATAATTGAGATTTATCATATTTTGTTGTATTTCAACTGTTTGTTCTATGTTTTTATTAAGATCTGTTAATGCACACATTAGTTGAGGCGAGCTGAATTGTTATCAAAAATCTGTTCCATGTTTAGCTTGCAGGTGTTGTTGCAGTTGAGGTCACTGGTGGTCCGACTATTGATTTTGTCCCTGGTAGGAAGGTAACAAAGCTTTTACCTTTGTTACTTCCTTGCCAACCGCTTAATAGTGAAGTGCTAATGCTTTTATATCTCTGTATTTTCCTTAGGATTCCAGTATTTCTCCAAAGGAAGGGCGGTTACCAGATGCTAAACAAGGTTACACGAATTGATTTTCTTCTCTGTATATGTTATCATGTGGCCCGTAAAATCTTTTTCCCCAGTGGAAATATGACACACCTACTACTTAGCATGCATATAGCTGCTAGTGTTTTCTAGGATATTTATACTAGTAAATCATGCTGGCTATCCCAAAACCGTCAGATCAGACAACATATTAAAACCCACAACCAAGCTTAAGTGGAAGATGAACCAGACAAGGCATGGAGTGCATCCTAAGGGGTAAGGTATTGAGGTGTGGCAAAATAAATAATTAGTTCCTGTTGGGGTTTCTAAAGGGGTAATACAAGTGTACAAAAAAGAAGATTAGAAAGGATGGCATGGCTTAGTTCGTTATGGACGTTGTGAGTGGTCTTTGATTAGTCCCAGTTGATCTTAGCAGGAAAAAAAGTTGAAGGTGTGTGCATTCCTGACTGATAAGTTCTGTTTTACCTAGTGCTTGTCAGTCTATACACATACTCCCTTTCATTTGACACTTGTGTGCATAAAAATAACATTTCAATGACTCCTGAAATATATCCATCTAATAAGTCCAATATTAAATGTCTTAATGCATTGTTGTTTGATTAATTGTTGGGTTGAAGATATGAAGATGCCACAATATCCTACTGCTATGTTGATAAGATTGGCAGTGGAGATGTTGAGTATGAGCTGGTAAAGCAATTCATAATTCCTATGATTTGTCTGCTTTGACTTATCCGTCATCACCTTATGACAGCTGTAGTTATTTCAGCTTTTAATGATGTTGCTCTTGAAATTTTTGATGTTGAAAAGTAAGTGTTCTTAACTAGGTAATGCATTATTCGAGCTTAGAGGTTCACCTTTTTGCTCATAGTTTGTAAGAGTCATTCTTCTGTTTGCAGTGTTTATCAGCGAGATTCAGTTTTTTAGATCTGTTAATTGTTTGATAAAATAATTTATAGAAGGTTGAGCTTTCCTGATTCTTTTATGATTGATGGTAGGTGTGCCACATCTTAAAGACGTATTTTATAGGATGGGTTTGTCTGACAAAGATATAGTGGCGCTATCAGGGGGTCATACACTGGTAAGTTGCCTTTTCTTCCCATAATTGTTGATTAGTTTTCAATTTTTATGTTCTTCCCCGCTTATACTAAGAACCACAAGTAACATGTTGTAGTGATGAAAACCAAAACACACATTTGGAGCACATGCCAATTAGTTCATTTGATATTGTCTACAGGGGAGGGCACATCCAGAGAGATCAGGCTTTGATGGTCCATGGACAAAGGAGCCACTGAAATTTGACAATTCATATTTTGTGTAAGAATTATGGACATATAAGCTAGTTGTTGGATACTTATGACTTTTTCCTTAAAATGGACTCCAAAACCATTTTCTTTTTGATGTAGGGCAGTAGTAAAGTATATCTTCTAGGTTGCTGACTAATTATTATTGATTTTGAATCCAGGGAGCTGCTTAAGGGGGAAAGTGAAGGCCTACTGAAACTTCCCACAGACATTGCTTTATTGGATGATCCTGAGTTCAGACACTATGCTGAGCTGTATGCTAAGGTAGAAGTTAGTTGAAGGATGAACAAACTTTTGGTTATTTCAAGTTCAAGTTTGAGTTTGCTGACAGTTCATAATCAGATTAACACAATATGAACCGGACGTTTCTCTAGTTTTAATCTTGTGAGTCTAGTTGCAATTTGTAGAGGGGACTGTGTGAGAGAAAATTCATTTTAACATGAGTCATTAGTCTTTGTTCCACAATTATAACCGCCAAGTGCTAGTTTAGAAACTGTGTTCTGGATTTTAATTTCCGGCATTCTTGCTTTGGGTGCTGTTCCAATAATGATGACTGGTCTTCTGTCTCTACATGAGAATGATTAGGACTTCACAGTAGTGGTAAATCTTATTTTATGTAAGGTTTTAGACATTGGCACAGCCAGAAATTCATACAAGGGAATTCAGAAAATAAAAATAGTGTCACACTTAAGATTAGAACTTGTCCAACAACAATATTTGAACCGCTTTTACCGCTACTCGAACCTTTGAGGACAAAGTTCTTATTGAGGAGGGGAGAATTGATATGTCAAATTATATTTGGAACCCTAGAAAGATGCCTATTTGTAGAACAGGGAAAATATCTATTAGGGCTTATGTTAAGACTTGTGTTATTTTCTTTTCATTAGTTATTTTGTATTAACAGTCTGGAACCTCCCTTTTCTATTTTCCTTTTGTTCTTTGGTTACTGAATTTAATGAACAATCTGATTGTGAGTTCCTTTTATTGATCAATACAAAGCTTAGTTTGTTATGTAATATAAAAAATAAAAAAATAAAAAAAAAACAAACATTTTTGCATCATTTGCACAGTATAATTTTCCAGCAAAAGGAATTCAATTGAACCCCCCAACCCTTGTTGTAGACTTTGAAAATTTTGGGGTTCACTTGAGAGAGCTCAAGACAAGGTGATAGATTTTTTTTTTTTTTGGGATAACCGTGGTGTCCAGGCTAGCTTGCGCGCACCTCGACTAATACCACGGGATACCTGCCACTTCCCACCACCAACAAGTACCAGGTAACTCTGTCCACCAAGGCTTGAACAGATGGGAAGAAATCACCTAGTGTTTGTCTCTGTTGGGAATTGAACTTGAGACCTCATGATGCTCGAGCTACTTCATTGAACCACTAGGCCACACCCTTGGGTGCACAAGGTGATAAGAGTTTTTTCACTTTTCTGCAAATAAAGACTAATCTACTGACTCCGCGAGCTTCTGCGGGAGCTCAGAACTGTTGGCATTGGAGAGGCTGAGGTGAAGCAGTGTTTGCTTGAAGAGCAGGGCATAAATGAGGCAGATTGTGTAACACTACATGAGGAGATTCGAAGAAAAGAAAGCACTCAAAAAATGAAAAAGAACCTTTAGATTTAGGTTTTGGATGGTCTGAGTGAAATCTAGAGATGTTTTCTTTAACAATTGCAGCAGTGCTAGGAAAGTCTGGAAAAGGTGTTGCCATTGAGATCCAAAGATCAAACTGGACCATGAATGCTGTCAAGATATAGGGAGCAGTAATCAAACAGGCCTCAATGATTATGGCTAGATTGTAATGTTCGGGTAGAAATAGATGTTGACAATGCCCATGAAGCACGTGTAGGTGGTCTGTGGATGAGAATATGCAAGTCATGTGACCTAGTTAGCACATTTGAGAAAGATACTATTAATTTATTAAGACCTTGGAATCATTCCAAGGTTTCAAAGAATACTGAAGATTCATTTATATGGAAGCCCTCCAGTAAAGGAATTTATTCTGTAAGCTCAGCTTATAACATTCTGATTAGGCACAGTCAGTCAACTAATCGATGGCCATGGAGATCCATTTGGAAGATGAAAGCTCCTTTTAAGGTGGTATGTTTACTTGGCTCGTAGCAAGAAATGCTTGCCTCACACAAGATAAACTTCAAAGAAGGGGATTTCAACTGTGTTCTAGATGCTTTTTGTGCGGAGCTACTGGGGAAAATAACAGTCACTTATTCATTCATTGTCATGTTACTGGGCAAGTATGACAACTTTTCTTGAATATGATAGGAATCAGATGGTCAATGCCAGCAACAAGTGTTGATTTATTGAAATGTTGGAATCAGAATGATGGGGCAGTTTGTGAGAAAAATAGGTGGAAACTTGTCCCTGCTTGCATATGGTGGACTATTTGGAAGGAAGGAACTATAGAGTTTTTGAAGACAAATACAATAGTGTGGAGAAAATCAAGATGAATTGTATATTTTTGTTTTATTTTTTGTGTAAAGAAAGCTATGCTGAGGAGGCTGAATCACTAGCTGATATGATAGGATCCTTGCGTAGCAGTAGCCTAGGCTTCGTTGGATTTTTGTAAAGTCTTTGTGCACTGTTATGGTGCAAATTTAATATCTATATATCTATATATAATCGTTACCAGTTTCAAAAAAAATAAAATATTATGGTCTCTGCAATGCCTTATATATAGGCGCTTGAGAATCCACACTAGCTAAGGGCATTACAGAGCCAAATATATTACATATACTATTAGGAAATAACATGAGATTGTCTATCTTACTTGAAAGGTAGACAACAACAACAACATACCCAGTATATTCCCACCACGTGGGGTCGGGGGGGGGGGTAAGTGTACGCAGTCCATACCACCACCTCAGAAGTGAAATAGAGAGGCTGTTTCCGAAAGACCCCCGGCTCAAGAAACAACAGTGTAGACAAGAAATAGTAAGGGACAAGATACGAAATATAAAACCACACCCAATAATAATATAAACAGGACCCACCAAATAATCCAACAAATAATAACACACTATGAAGTAATACAAATACTCTAGCTACAAGCACTACTAAGGCAACAAAATTCTCCTATCTACTAACACTGACGCCCCTTTCCTACTACCGGAAGACCCATACTTTCTCCTATACCTATTTAACGTGGAAGAAGATTCTTGGGACTCCAAGCCCATTAGCTTTGGCATAGATTGGATAGAAATGAAAGAATTTGCACAAATTTCTGAAATGTATGTAAAGTAAGAATCAAAGTATTCTTTGTTGGTACTTCTCACCCTTTATTGCTAGAAGCGAAGTACGTTTAAAATTCTCTCCTACGATGATGAGAACAAAGTAGCACGGTATAGGGATCCAACATTGTTTATACATTTTGGTTAGTTAAGTACAGATAGAAAGTTAATTGAAACTACTTACCCAAAAAAAGGAAGTTAATTGAAACTCTTATGTTTTGTGTTTTGGAAAGAAGCAATAGAACCAAAGGACATATTTGGGATACAGAAGGTTCGAGAGTCTTGTTAATGACAGTTGGAAATGGATCTTCTGCGAGGCATGGGTAGTTGAAAGATGTTGCAGTAGAACCAAAGGACATATGTGGAATACAAAGGGTCCGCAAGCCTATCAATGACAGTTGGAAGTAGAACTTTTGCAACACGTGGGAAGTTGGAGGACGTTGTTCTTAGGCTTTTTATTAATTTTCAAGTTCTTCTTGACAGGCTGTATGAAATAGTACAGATAGAACAGGTTTGACAGCTTAATTGAGACCCGACTTTTGTGTCCTATTTTTCAATCTCAAAGGGACCTTCGACATTAGGTATGATCTCCTATTTTTCAATCTCAAAGGGACCTTCGACATTAGGTATGATCTAGATAACATCCCTGCTATTCATTTCAAGGTAGTTTTGTTTGTACTTTGTGTGTCAGAATTAGTGCTGGACATTTTGCAAATATATTTTGTGTACTGGCCAATTGGGCCATTCGTATCTGTCTGGCATATCTCTGCAAAATGTGAAGGAATCTATGTGATCTTTACTGTTTATAGACGTCTGTACTTCTCGATGGTTCGTATTGTTGATCATACATACATTTCCTTGAAATCCTTTCCGTACATGCTGTTTGCTCTGTACGAGCCATTGATTTGGTTGCTGGTATGCAAACTTTATCAATTCATGTCTTATTTATTGAATGTTGCAGGATGAAGATGCCTTCTTTAGGGATTACGCCATATCACACAAGAAACTGTCTGAGCTAGGGTTTACCCCAAGTTCTGGTTCCAAGCCCACAGTGAGGGATGGTACTATATTAGCACAAAGTGCTGTAGGAGTTGTAGTGGCTGCTGCAGTGGTGGCACTGAGTTACTGGTATGAAGTGCGGAAAAGGATGAAGTAAATTGCACAGCCACATTCTTATCTCCATATTTCCAAACTTGTACTCATTAATGATAAAATGTACCTTGTTTTTATGGGTTTTTACACACTTTCCTCAAATAATAGCATGTAGTTTCTACTAAATGGATTAATACAAAAATATAGTAAGAAACTGGTTGTTCCCATGGAATAAATGTTTATATTTGATACCATACTTTTGGAGGGTTTCTTATTCCTATCTACGTTGGCTTTTGTCTCAGATGCTTTTTAAGTTAATCCTGTTAGGAATTTGAAAAAGAAAGGCAGGTCAGGTCAGACAAAGGTCAGACAAAGGATGACTGACTACTATTACTAGAGATTTATATGAGTACCATTTATTTGATTGCACGTTCCATTTGTGAATTATTGAGCGGCATACCTGCTTATTTTGCCTAACATTGTCAGCTATTGTTCTGGTACTGTACTTGTTTTTCCCAAAAATAAGCAGACTATTTGTTGGCATTTCCCAGTTCTTAAGAGTTCCTGTTTCCCTAATTTTTCTAGTTATGGTGCATGAATCTGTCTGTCCCTTTCATAACCTATACCTTCCCCATGCCTATGCTAGGAAAGAGACTCTTTACTACTGTGTGTTTGTATTCAATACGAAAGAAGAAAAAAACATCAAAACTTTGATTTTCCTGTTGGGTGTGTCAATCTGGTTTATATTTCGTTGCCTAACTTTGGGAAAAACTTTGAACTTTGGGTGCACTGTATTTGTATTTTCTTTCAACCTTGTTAACTATAACTACTATAAACAAACTTGTGACTATGATAGGGTGGTACACTTTGCTCTCTCGCGATTATTACTACTATAATCAAAGTACTAAAGTCTTCTAGTGAAGATAAGTCGTCAAACTACGATTCAAAGTTTTGCCTTTTGAACTGCCAGTCTGGTGATGGGAGCGGGTTAAATTCAGTCGAAAAAGCTTTGATGACTCAATGTGCATATTACGAAAAAAGTGAGTGAGGGAAGGAGGAATAGCTTAGGCTGGATTTCTCTCTTTTTCTTTCAACTATAAAAAATTAAGTTATCGTATGCACTAAAGTTCACCATAGGGGCAATGATGAAAAACAAGCTCATTTAGACCAATAGCACAAAATATAACAAGTGTATCTCACATAATGGGGTCCGAGTCCTTACCTTTATCTTGGGAGATAGATAGGTTGTTTCCGACATACTTGACTGACAAGCAAAACAGCCCCAAATATCTATACTAAATTAACTAGTACTAGTTCTTTAGCTCAAATTATTTGGAATCAATTATGTAAATTCTCTATATATGATTTCACCCTATTCAAACCCGTTCAATATTTATTGAACCTAGCAAGGAACGGTTAGATCCCATATGGGAAGTGGTCTCTATCAACAACAACAACTTCTCGATAGAACCTCGGCTCTAGACAAAAAGTAATCTAGAAAAAGATGTAATAGAGGCACCAGAGACAACATGGAGTAACACAACACTAGATAGTAACAGAACAATACTACCATTACATAATATTACAATCGATCAACCCGAAACAACACATATCAACAAAAAACTACAAGCGTATTTACAAGAAGAGCAAAAAAATAAAGAGGAAGCAATTAGTGAAGCTTTATCCAACCAAAATGTGGGACAGAGGAAAGAGACCCAAAAATCACAAATGCAGGGATTGTCACATGGGAAGAGATATAGAGACTAAAGTGGTAGGTAAATACAATGGCGTTTTAGGACAGCCCCACGAGTCTTGTTCTATATACCTAAGCACATGATGTCCATGAGCCTCTCACCTTATTGTTCCCATAATATCACCTGCCCATTACCAACCATTTCCCTTTCATTATCGATCTAATTTATATACACTGTCTTGAGCTGGGTAAACAACCTCTCTATCTCACCTCTGAGATAGTGGTACAAACTACGTACACTTTACCCTCCCCAGACCCCACTTTGTGGGAATATACTGGGTATGTTGTTGTTAATAATATAAACTAACGTATATGGAATTGAATATATTATACACATATATATATATATGTGTATGTATTCTGTTATTCTAAGAGTTACTCAATACTTGTAACCTATCGATTGTAGATGGAATTGAATATATACCTCCTCTTATTTGATGAGGAGCGATGATTTAAACTTTATAAATTTTAAATTATAAATAACGATATGAGGTGTGTTAGTAACTGAGTTATTATGAGTTTATTTTTAACAAACAGAATTTCTTGACATAAATACAAAATTGAGGTTAAAATTACTGACTTCGATCCAATTTACACGTAACCTTCTAGCTCCGCCATACTTTTTGTCACTCCCATTTTATTTTCATTGAACTTGTGCCTCCATTTATAAAATAGACATTATATCTCAAGACTGGCATGTGGTTCCCATTTGTGAGGAAAGGGTAAGGAATAAATATGCTAAGGGCTTCATATTAACTAACTAGGGTCTCTAAATTAAATGAACCTACCTCATCTTACTGGCCGGTGTATGTGGGGACATTAGAACTAAATGCTTAGACAATATATTTTCCTTTTCAACCACTTTGCACATACAATGTATTTTTTCGTGGAAGGAGATTCAATTGAACTTCCTCCCAAACACTTATCTCCACTCAGGGGCAGATCTATTCATCTTGTGTTAGTTACGAGTTCATATCTATTCATTTTGTGTTAGTTACGAGTTCATATGAACTCAATTACTTTTCTCCGGTTTCTTATATATATAACAAATAATTTAATAAATATTTATAAATATTTAACCGTAACTTTAGTTATTATTGTAATATTAACTTGATATTGCTAAAAGAAAACCTATGAATTTTACTTCATGGATTCCTTCTTTGTGTTGGTCTAAAGATAAGGATGGAGGTTGATATTTAAGCACTTTAGTGGTGGTAGTAATATTAAGATGGAAGCCAAACATGTTGGAGAAGATAATGGATAAGCTTATAAGGTTTTTTTTTTTTTTTTTTTGGATATATGATAAAATGAAGAAGTTCGTGTGGCATTAAAATCCAAATCCGTGCCATAGTTCAACATCATAATTTTAGAGGTGGGCAGCCATTTTTTTTTGGGGGACGTGACACAAGAGAATGCAAAAAAGTTGACAAAAGGTAGGTAAAACACACATGAAATTACACAAGTGGACAACTCTCCTTCAAGTCATCAAAGCCAAGTTGATAGGAATAGGAATAGTAGGGGTTTAGTATCGTGAATTATAGGCACAACTGCACAAGTTGTGATCATAGTTGTTTTCAGGGAGAAAAGAGAGAAAAAAAAATAGAGATAAGGTTTTGTGGTGGTGGGTAAAAAAACAAATAAAAGTATCTTTGCAAATTGGAGGTGGATAGGGGTTGCAAATGATGGATAGGTTAATTTGAGCGGATCAAAATGAGTTATGATTCAACTAGTCTAAAATTTATTTAGGTCAAAATGAGTTGGGTTAATAATTTTTTTTTTTTAATTATTAACTTAAGTTTTTCAAATTTACATAATTTTCAGTTTCCAAATCTGACTGAATATTTGGATTATGGGTTGCATTTTGATCCATTGACTTATAATACTATTTGACCCAATATATAGTTAGGAAAAGGGCCTAAAATGCCCTTCACCCATTGAAAATGGTATAAAAATATCCTTCATCCACCTTTGGGCTCTATAATGCCCTTCACATCCACCTTTGAGCTCCAAAATGCCCTTTATTTAACAACTCCAATATTAAATTTAAAAAAAGGTTTCATTAATGACGTGTCAACTTTCCATTGGTCCCCATTTAATTAATTAAAATATTAAATAACTCATTTTCTCTTTTACTCTTTTTTCCATTGTTTTCGTGTTTGATCTGGTGAATAACTATTATACTTATTCTTGATTAATATATTTTTATTAAAAATTGCACATGGGTATTTTTATTTTTTTTTGTTGCATTTTTTCTGTATGATTTCGGATTTGTATTATCTAAATAGGTGGATTCCAAAAGGGTTATTAAGTTTGCCAAAGCTTATACAAGAAGAACTTCAAGATAATCTGGATCGGGTCTATTAGTTTTTGGGTGGTGTTTTAAATTTTTTTAATTAATTAAATAGGGGCCAATGGGAATTTGACACGTCATTAATGAAACTTTTTTTTAAATTTAATAGTAGGGTTGTTAAATAAAGGGCATTGTGGAGCTCAAAGGTGGATGTGAAGGGCATTATAGAGCCCAAAGGTGGATGTGAAGGGCATTATAGAGTCCAAAGATGGATGAAGGACATTTTTATACCATTTTCAATAGGTGAAGGGCATTTTAGGCCCTTTTCCGGATATAGTTTAATGGGTCATTTTGAGTTCAACCCGTTAGAATCAAGCCAATAAAAGAATCAATGAAGTTGTGTATATTCGCCCTTGTCTACTTTTATGTACGTTACAAAATCAACCTCGTGTTTTTGATAAATTTACCTACAACAGTTAAGTTTAAACGAGGTGAGTTGTGATTCTTTTGAAAATATTGGGTGTAGATATAAAGATTGACACTATTAGGTATTATAGTAATTATATTTATTTGTTTGTCTATTTCTTTAAATACTGACATCGCTTATTAAAAACTGCATATACAAGAGGTAGGTAATCATCATATGTAGCAAGATAGAAGAACAAAGAGGTGAATCAATCTTACCATGTCCAACCTTTTTGTTGCCTAAATTAACTTGAACCACAAGTCTTGGGAAATATATATGGTCTTTCTCTCTTTAATAATGAAAACAAACAAACAAACAAAAAGAGAGAGGTGGAAGGTGAACCAAAGCCCATATACAACAACAATCACACCCCACCTCCATTTTTTTTACTTTATAATTTTTCCTATACTTCACTTTTTTCCTTCCACTTCTCCAACCTCCATTACTTCTAGAAACCCTAACAATTATATACTCAATCCCCTTTTTCTTGCATGCTGGAGAACCAACACAATAAAGAAAAATCAATTTAACTCTTTATCTAATTAGTGTCAATTAATTACTTGTACTAGCAAAAATATGTAACCCTTAAAAGGACTACGATGAACAATTCTTCACCAAACGCACACTACAACTAACCAAAGTTCTTGTTCAAAAAGAAACGACAAAATACTCAGTCAATTTTCTCTGCAACTATGTTTCTTTTGCATCTTTTATAAAGTATTAAGTAGAAATTCGAAAAAGGAATTATGTTAAATTAATTAGTTCTATGTATGGATGACCTAAAGATCACTTATAAGGTAATTATATATAGGTAAATATATTTTATAAGTATTATCATAACCAAGTAAAAATAGTATTATCATAACGAAGACTTTAAAAATTTATTGTCTTCATCTCATTAAGGATAAACTACGCATTTTAATTCAAAGTTAGATATTTTTTTATTTATATTTGGATATACTAAAAATTGAAAGTTTGACATGTAATATTGAGACATGAAGAGTAATATAACATGCTATCGATCACACATTAAAATTCATTAATATGTAATAATATTCTTTATACAAAATTGGCTTAACTTTGACGAGTTGTTAAGACAAATTTCTGTCTTTTGATAAAGTTTTAGGATATCGATCTATGCAGAACAACACAAATCTAATAAGGTTGGTTAGTTCAAACAAGAACACAATGATAATATTATTATTATTTCATAAATTTGTAGTCTGCAAGAAAAGTGTTTGGTACATGTCGTCCTATGGTTGGGGAGATTTGAATAGTTAGCCTAATTATTTTATTATTATAAGATGTGGTTCAGAGTTTAGTCACAAACAGAATTTTTTAAAAGAGAAAAATCAGATCAAGCTCTCCTTTAATTTGTCCTAAATTTACTGGATCCTTAATACCTCACTTTGCACCTACCTAAAGTTTACCTTTAATTAGTTAATCAACGCCACTTTTACTCCATTTTCCACTTGTTGAATGTTTCTTTATGGATTAGTATAGCAGCAATATTATGTAATTCAATATTTGTATATAATCTTTCTGTTTTACAGAGATAGAGATTGCAATAAAATTTACTTTTACTGTTTTCAGATAACAACAAAAAAATAGACTACCTAGGTAGAGAAGTTATTTTCGATAGACCCCTGATTCGAGAAAAAAATAGATTAGAAAAAGATGTAATAGAAGAACAAGTAATAATAGGTAGTAACAAAACAACAGATAGTAATAGAAATAAGATTACCACAAAATACTACTACAATCGATCTATCAGAAACAACAAGCATCACCAAAACTCCAAAATAAAAAAGTACAAGCGAATAACAAAAGCACACCTACCTACTAGTATGGACACACTTCTTCCTACTAACCTTCTACCTAATTCGCATTCTCCGCACTTTCCTATAAAATTTCTTGTTGATTTTCATAATAATTATTATATTGGTCATATCATTAGAAAAAGAAGAAAGAATGGCTACCAGCCACTCCTCTCTAACCTGTCTTACCAACTCGCATCTAGAAGCATAATGTCACTGCCCCGCTCCCCCCACCCCACGCCAACCCCCCTTGTCCTACTCCACCACCCCCACGTCAGTGGGCCCCATCTTATTCATGGAGTCAAAAGCTTATAAAATCCCACCTTCAAGTCCTGAAAAAAGCCGGCTTTAATTCTCCAACAAAAAAAAAAAATTACAAATATACATAAGAAGAAAAAGAAGAAGAAGATAGTTCTATAAATTATTATTATTACTGTGTGTATTAATTGGATCCAATGGGAAGATCACCATGTTGTGAAAAAGCACATACAAATAAAGGAGCATGGACTAAAGAAGAAGATGAAAGGCTTATTGCTTATATTAGAACTCACGGTGAAGGTTGCTGGAGATCACTTCCTAAAGCTGCCGGACTTCTTCGTTGCGGTAAAAGTTGTCGTCTCCGGTGGATTAATTACCTGAGACCTGACCTTAAACGTGGTAATTTCACTGAAGAAGAAGATGAACTCATTATCAAACTCCATAGCCTTCTTGGTAACAAGTACGTACTTTGCTAATTACTACTACTTAATTTCTATTCATTTCACTTTTGAATGACTCGATCTTCAGCGGCGGAGCCAGAAATTAGAAAAGTTGTATCAAATTTTGAACTATATTTATCGCAATATTTGACCGTTTTCTTTATTTCAAGATGATTCAAAAAAGTTATATACATCCCCAATTTTTTTAATATATGGAGTATATCTTATTTGGTGCAACATACTTTTTGAATGAATGCTTCAATTGAACACGTTTATAACATGTAGCTTCAGCGCGCTTCTATAGTTGACAGTGTAATTTAGTTTAAACGGTTCTTGTACTTCTCACTAGTCAATTTTGCGAAAGATAATTATCCTTTAAGAAAATGTTCGATTTCGATAACTTAAATGACTAAAATTGCTCAGATAAATATACTCGAAGGATTATTTTAGCAATTTTTGTCAATTTTTTTTAACTTTCACTACTAAAGTTCAACTACTTAAAATGTGAAGTAACTAGGAACTTACCTTCTTCTTCATTTTTCAGATGGTCACTTATAGCTGGAAGATTACCAGGAAGAACAGATAACGAGATAAAGAACTACTGGAATACGCATATAAGAAGGAAGCTTTTGAGTCGGGGCATTGATCCTACTACACACAGGTCCGTTAACGAGCCCGGTACGACACAAAAAGTGACAACAATATCATTTGCAGCTGGAGATCATAAAACTAAAGATATTGAAGAAGATCATAAGATGATTAATGTCAAAGCTGAATCTGGGCTAAGTCAATTAGAAGATGAATTTAGTAGCAGCCCATTTCAAGAACAGTGTCCAGATTTAAATCTTGAGCTCAGAATTAGCCCTCCTTCTCGCCAAAATTTCCAACTGAGCCATCATGATCAACATTTGAAACATAGCCCCTCAAGGTGTTTTGCATGCAGTTTGGGTATACAAAATAGTAAAGATTGCAATTGCAGTAAAAATAATAATATGGGTAATATTGCAAGTTATAATTTTTTAGGATTAAAGACTAATGGTGTTTTGAACTATAGAACTTTGGAGACTAAGTGAATTTTTATTATAAATCTTTTTTGCCCCTTGTGTATTTGGGTTAAAAAAAGAAAAAAGAGAATTGAGAAAGACATAGCTATTAGTTTAAGTTCTTTCGAATTTTCTCTTATATGTAATATGAAAGTATTACTATGATATTATGTTGAAATCAGTACAATAGTGTACCTTACGAAATTTATGTCATTTTGCTGGTACAATGTTAATTAATCGATTATGTTAGCATTCCTTTACAGAAAAATTTAATCTTCACCAAATAATATTGGAGGAATTCGCTAATTTGTGGGTCTGCTTTTGTACTTAATTTTCTACTACTAATTTAGCCAACACTTCTTGGTTACTGATATATGTTCGTTTGATGTTAACTTTTGTGGACGGACTGTATAAATCAATTTTTACATTATCAAATTATAACTATATTGTTCTAATTATTAGTTTTATCCATGTCAATTTCTCTAAAAGTATATTACTTTTAAATGTTCCAACACGCAATCATCCATATTTTTGAAGAGCTCGAGCACTAGAAGGGTACGTGGAAAGAGAATTCCAAACTATCATCCATAAATAGTGTAACCAATCACTTCAAAAAATCTTTGCACTACCATATTGCATAAAAGATAATTATAAGCAATTATTCATATAATAAAATGGGATGGGTAATAGATTAAAATATATTTTGCTAGTGTATTTTTGTTATGGTATCAGTATTATATAAATTGAAATTTTTCCCCCCGATCGTTCAGCTTTTTTCCTTTTTAGAGAAAAAGAAAAAGAATTATTATCAGAAGCAGGATTGAGAATAATAATTAGGATATGTATGTGAGTGTATATTGTGGGATAAAGGGTAGGAGGAGAAATGGATAAGCAGTGAGAGGATGAGAAGAAAAGAAGAGTGGAAGAGGTTGGTAACCTATCTCTTCCATTCATAATATTAATAATAATTGCGAAAGGGCAAAAAAAAAAAGTGTCTCAAAAACAAATATAAAAAGATTGAAGAAACTAACAAACAATTATATATACATCCGTAGTAAGTACCATTCTAGCTTCCACCAACCTAACAATTATTGTGGCTATACATATATACTAGCCGTGACCTAACCAACCATTCCCCCACGCCAAGATTTACATTAATTCTTCTCACTACCAATCTTTTTGGACACTAATGTTGGATCTCTACCTTTGGTGGTGGAGTCAAAATTTTCGTTAAGAGAATTAGAATATGATGAAGTAAACACACGAAAAAATTAAAAAGGGTTCAACATCTACTATATATACATAAACAAATATTTAATCATGTATAAACAGTATAATTTTCCGCCGAAGAAAATTTGGATGAACTCCTCAGCCCAATCTAACTCCGCCCGCTGCCAAAGGTTTTCGAATTTGGACTTTAAGAATAGCGAAATTCTTAATAAGAAATATTTTAGGCAAAAGATGAATCAAGTATTTAAGGTTTATATTCAACCACCCTTAAGATTTTGGTGTTTTGGTTACTATTTTTTACTACAACTTTGGTGAATTTTAATACATAACTTTATGTTTTGTATCGAAAATATTGAGTTCAAATAAATTATGTGCAATAATATTGTACCCACCTATGATTTAGTGGACTTTGTATAGTCCAAATTCAAATTATTTGGATTAGTAAATTTGGAATACCAGTTGCATAGAGCAGACCGAAAAGAACTTTTTGATTTATATCCGTTATCGCAATAAGAATATAAATGGCTTTTGCAAATTGCAACTATATATGGTTGTTAATAGTAAAGATATTTGAATTTTTTTATTGAATTTACAAGAAGTGTAGAAATAATAGTTTAAAATGATTTTATTTTTTAATGATATTCGTTTATGGAAATCTTTTTCTAACGACCAACATAAGTTCAATTTTCATCAGGAACAGAAGAAAAAGAACAAATTTAATTCTTTGAATGGGAAGAATACTCTGAAAATTCACGGCAGAGTCAAAATTTGTATACAATGTCCAAGTTTTCTAACCCTGAGGGTTAGCTCAGCTGGTAAAGGCTGGAGGACAAAGTCCTCTTGATCGCTAGTTCGAGCCCTCGCAGGATCACTGGGGGCATTACAAACCGGCCGTGTCTTCAGGGCCCAGTGGAACTAATCGGGAGGCCGCCTTGAAACAGCGGGACCTGGTGGGAACAGCTAGTCGGGTGCAAAGCTCCCGGAAACCACGGCAAAAAAAAAAATTAAAAAAATGTCCGAGTTTTCTAGGAAAAGGACTAAAAAACGTTTATTTATTTTTCAAAAATAACCAGGACATACACTATACTATTTAGAGCTTTCAACATTAGAAGGATAAGAAATTAATTAGAAGAAGAAAATACAAGGTAGGCTAGCTAGGACGATCTCGATTGCTTGCTCCTATGAGTGTACTAATTAGGATAATTAATCTACTAATCATCCGATTAATTACTTTAATTATTCTAATTTTTTTAGTTAAAAATATAAATTGCGGATCACATTAACATTTTCTTGTTCAATTTGCAATTCCTCATTGTCGTAAGAAATAGTTAAGCTAGACAAATTAAGAATTCTTTTATTGGAAGTATTAAGGGTAAATCAGTCAAGTTAAAACAAATCCGAAAGGAGCTTCAGACCAAAAAAAAATGAAAATGAAAAATTAGGATAAGGACTAAGATTCAGTATGACATTCAAAATTAACTAAAGATTATTTTACACGTCATAATCTATCTTTTTCACAAATTTGAAGTGAAATTGATATCAAGCGGCCGCTTTTCATAGTGACATATTTTACGCAAATAAACTCAAATTAGACAATGAAAAGGAAAAGTCATCGTTAACATTTATCTTCTAGAATTACTTTTTTTAAGAAAAAAAACCTTATTGAGGGGGAGGGGGGGGGGGGGGGGGGGAAACGGAGAAGAGGAGGAAATCGAACTTTTACCAATAAAATCAAAGGTTTATATAATCACTCAACTAAACTACTCGCCCTCTATAAATACGTTAAATATAATATATTTTCTACAGAAGGGAATCAGAATACATATTTTATTTAGGAAAAATTATATTTTTAGTTCTTGTGTTATTACTTTATTCCGGTTTTAGTCCTTGTGATATTTGACTAAGCATATTTAACCTTCAATTAATCAATACGGGTGATTTTGATCTAATCACTAACGGAGCCTAAAGAAACAAACGGATAATTAACCATTAAGAAGGGTTGTTTGGGTAAGTAAAATTTTCTGATTGATTACACTTGAGCCAAACATTAAACACTTAGGTGGTGGTTCCAAGGGGTCTTTCAATCCCTTTTTGATTGTTTTATAACAAAAATGTTTCGAATGAACATGGATAAATATGTGAAACATATATCTTCCTTTTTCCTGGGGAGAGAAACAAGAGATAAAGACGAACATAGAGGTATAGTGCAAACATAAATGGTATCTGTTTATGGTATACTTGAAATTCTTAAAGTTAATTAGCTTGACTTCTCCATTAGAGCCATTTTGGTCTTGCCTAACATTGATGTGCACTAGAATTGATCGATTTAATAGGTGTAAGAAGAATATGACGAATTCTATTTTGCTTCTGTGGATTTAGAAATGGAGTAACGGTTTATATGGTTGATAAAAATGCAGGGGTTCATAGTGTAGATTCAGATATAAAAAACATCATCATGAATTCATTAGAGAAATTGTTAATGGAGGGGTTCATACTGTAGATTCGGGTATGAAAAACGTCACCATGAATTCACTAGAGAAATTGTTAATGGATGCCATGTAAACAAATACCAGGAAAGCTACAAAGTATTTAGAGTCAAATTGTTTCTTCAAATCCAGATGGAAGAAGGGAGGAAAAGGAATCCGTTACGAGCACAATGCCAAAATAAAATTATTAATGAAGTTAGGTTATTCTTATTTTGTGTTTTTAATACCCAGCTTGCTCTTCTTTCTCTTTATTCAGCGTTTGTTTTTTTGAGCTCCGTTAGTGATTAGACCAAAATCATTCATATTGATTAATTAAAGATTAAATGTGCTTAGACGAATATCACAAGGACAAAAACTGAAATAAGATAATAACACGGGGCCAAAAATATCATTTTTCCTTTTATTTAATTAAAAGTTACGCATACTGAGTCATATAACACAAAGCCAAAAATAAATTATTTACCCATAAGTCCTTCAAACAAAGATCGATACTGGTGTTTAAATCATGTCAACAATTTCTTTCACATAAACCTTTTAAATGTTCTGGAATTCATTTCAACTCAAAAATAAAATAAAAAGATTACAGACCATATTTCAATATTGATGTGAGATTCAAACATAAAATGATTATCAAAGAAAGAAAATAGGGACATGATCCCCTCAAAACGCAATCTAAGACATGTGTGACAAATCTAATCAAGAAAACTATATATGTATTACCTCAATATAAAAGGAGGAGGAATCCAAAAAAGAAAAACCAAATAATCTTTAAAAAATTAAAATGTCTCTTCGCACAACGAAAAAGAGGTTACTTTTAAACATATCTACCATCCTTTTTCTTCCTTGAATTTTTATTTTTTTATGTTGACATGCGTTAGGTAGAGACAATAGAAGCTTCCATTAGATATTTTTTCCCCTCCCATTACATACACACAATATTTTCATCTTCTGTCTCTCTCTTTAATAAAATAAAATAAAAAAAGAATTGGATCCAACTTCGTACTACTTACCCCTGCCAATTTAATTATTGCATCTCTCACTCTTCCTCTCAACTTGGGGCGGAGTGTGGTAGGGTTAAAGAGATTCATCCAAGTTTTCTTTGATTAAAAAAATTATATTTTATATATATATATAAAATATATATTAAATATTCTTTGATATTTTTTATATATTTACTTGTTTTAATATTGAACTAGCTAATAAAAATTTTGATTCTGTCACAAGCTCTTAATGGCCTCGTATTTTTCCTCGGCCTCATAATTTTAAAAGTCAAAATCCCAGCGTCACAATGTCACATGCATAACTACCCCGTCTCACCTTGTTGTAAAAATATGAGTGGACCCAAAAAGCCCACTCCATAATCCAATCTTTGCCCTCCATTTTGCAAGAACTACCGTTCTCCATACCAATATTTTCCTTTTAATAATTTCAGACAAAACCCGTCTTCATCGTTAAAGAAAATGTTAGTATAATTTTTAAGGGTAATTATTAGGTCAATTATGTGAGGTGATATAAGTATCCTTGCCAATTTAGATTAGGAATTATTGAAAAAGAATCTTTGTAAGAGGAAAGAAAGGAAAAAGAGGAAAGAAAAAGTAATAAATTAGTTTAGAAGTTACAAATGAAATGTAATGTTTAGGTTTACTGCGAAATGAAAGGAAATAAAGAATTCCATAAGAAATAATTGGAGTACATTCAATATATGGACGGATGCAGAGATGAAGTCAAAATTTGATGTTATGAGTTCTTCTCATATTCAATGAATTATTTATACAAATAAAAGGTTTGAGTCAAAACTATTGAGTAAACTTAACTCATAGCTAATTGGACGTTTCCATCCCAAGCCAGATGTAGTCACGTGTAACTAATGGATTCATCCGAACTAACACTTTTGGCTTGAATCTTGGCTATACATTAAAATTTTCACCAAAACATATATAAATAATACATTTCGACCCAATATATTAATTAATGGTTTGTGGTAAATTTTTTACTCCAATACACAATGTTCAATCATCAGTCTCTACTCTCTCGTTGAACTAGGGGAGTAGGTAGGTTATGGCAACGAAGGATGTCTTAAATTTCCACAATTCAAAACACATGCATGGAAGTAGTATGTTTAGTGGAGTACATAATATGATGGACTATATATTTCTTCGTTTCTTGCGAAGCTTCCTACAAAAAGGACACCCCCAACCTAAAGGAGACAAAAGAGATAAAAAGGACACAATTTTCAAAGGTCAAATATAATGAGTATGTATAATTTTGGGAAGTAAAGGTTACTCACATTATAATTAATCCTAATATATAACAAAAATTCTCCGTAATTTATTAGAAAACAACACAAAGCACGTAAGGGTCAACCGATATTAGCAGCACAAATTGAAACCCCATAAAAATTGGTTGCTCCATAAAGCATCAAATGTCTAACAGTCTAAAGTAAAACCATGATTAGCATTTAGCAAACTCCTTCCATTTCAATTTATATTTCTCTGACTTTGACTAGGTATAGAGTTTAAGAAAGTAAAAAAAGCTTTTAAATCTTGTGATTTTAAATTAAATATATGTACAATGTATCAAAATATATTTTAATCTTGTAATCTTAAACATGACATGTAAAAAATTAGAACTAACTAGTTGTCAAAAAAAGAAATAAGCATTCTTTTTAAACAGATTAAAAAGAAAAATAAAACAAATAAATCACAATAGTGCAAGTATTATTTACTCACTCCGTCCCAATTTAACTGTCGCTTTAATTCTTTTCTCATTCATTAAAAATACAATAAATATAACATATAATTTATTAAGGTTTTTTTAAAAAAAAAAAGAATTTAACAATATTAAAAAAGGACTAATTCTTTATGTCAAAATAGAATGGAGGGAGTACCGAGTACCTAACAACATAAATAGGTTAATGTCGTTGGCCTGGTGGAATTCCCATAGAGTAATTGTTATTATTATTATTATTACTCTTTGTTTTCTAACTTATATTACATTCTCCTGGTTTATGAATTTGACACGCTCACCAAGAAGGCAAGAAGGATCGATCATTAGACTAAAACGCCTTATACCTCCCTAAAATGAATAATATTGAAGAAAGACTTTCAGTAAATTTCTGACATGTTACTTCTTTCTGATACGATACTTATTTTAAACTTAATTTGTCTGACTAAAAGGACACATTTAAATTAAAGCGAAAGAAAAACTATATATCTCATTTTGTTCAACATGCGTAGGTATTAGACATCATTATATTTCTTTACAACTTTCAAAATCTTGAAAAATCATGTTCATAAAACAAATAAAGTCTTAAATCTCTTATGTAATGTACTTTGATTTATTGACATAACTTTTCACTATCACTTAATGTTTTCTCTTACCATCATAGGCGTATTATGTATGTCAATCGGTTCTCGCATTGGAGTCCTGACTAATCTGGATCGCGCGTTGTAGGACTCATTCTAGAAATGGCGCTTCCAACAAGATTTTTTCCATACCCAGGGCTCGAGACCGAGATCTCTAATTAAGGGTAGAGCAGTCTCACTAATGCACCACAACCGATGTTGGTATATTTTGATTTGATTAAAAAGTCTGTGAATAAGTTTGTATGTCTTATATAAAAGTATGATGCTTCGGGTTAAAATTTTAAATTCTGATTTCTTAACTATCTTGTTAGTCGAATTGCTTTATTGTCCATTAGCTCAAATATATTTATCTCTTAACATATAATCATTGGTTAAGCAAGTTTAGGGGGTAATATGGTGAATGATTAAAGATAGTGGTACAAATGTGAATTTAAGTAGAAGCTGTGGGCATTAAAAGCCTGGCAACGAAACCCTGTCCCTTTTTAGGGCGGTTGTTGGCGGCTGCGGCGGCGGGGCCCATAGTAGGCTCAGCCCAAAACGTTGTTCCACCACAGTTTTTTTACATTAATATTTTTGAAAATTTATAAAATATACACCTTACATTATATATTTTTATAGTCTTAACCAATATATATATCTACATATTTTTATTGTATATATATATAAAATATTTATATTTGTGCATCCAAAAATTTTAATTGTGAAATAGTCTCTCAACAGAGACGACACAAAATACCTGACATCTATACACATGTGATATACATACAACAAATATGTTTTTAAGTGTTCGTTCCAGCATACATACAACATACATTTCAGATACAGTTGGACACACGTACAAGTCATGTCTTTACATGCATAACATACAATTCATAAATTTTTCTATTTTGAAAGCACATATATTTAAAATTAGATTTCTTATTGGAGAGATTTAATTGTGATTAGATAATATTGTATGTAGGTCAGTGGCGGAGCCAGGTATTTGACAAAGAGTGTATAAATTTTCTTCTCAGTTACGTTAAGGGTGTGCAGAATTAAATACACACTCATAATAGGTAACATTTAGCTTATATACACAACATAATTTTTCGACAAAGGGTGTGCATCTGATCACTCTTTGATATAGATGGCTCCGTCCATGATGTAGGTGGACATACATTTTTAAGGCTGGTATAGAACATATTTAGAGGGAGACAAATTAATGTGCAGATTTTTTTTTGGTAAAATAAAGTTACAAACACGAAAATGATTTTCTAATACGAGAAAATGGAGTTTCTTATCGATCTAAAGTCGTATAGCTTATGAAAGATTAAAAATTATTTAATTTTTTTAATATTTAAAAAATGAAGTATTTCTAACAAATGGACGATTAGTAACTTTGGTCTTTTTTTCGCTCCATATGTACTTGGGACTTGGGAGTCTTTCTCACTAAGCAAATTTAAAAGAAATTGTGGCCCCACCATGGGAATAGTACTGTAATTAATATTGGAAGTTGTTTACATCCATGGAAAAAAAGATAAACAAAAGTTATTAAAAGGACCCGAGAAGAAACAAAGTTGTTGCATAATTGATTAGATTCTTTATTTAATTATTATTATTATTATTTTTGGTGAAATAAGAACTTATATATTACTGCATCATAACAAAAAGACTACATAATTTATTTTTTTTGATTTTTCATTCGGGTGTTCGATATCTATATTGAAGCCCGACTAAATTCGAATTCGTACCGGAAAGTTCCACATTGGAGGTAAAACATTCTCTAACAAAGGTGACTTCGTATCCAGGAGGACTCGAACCCGAGACCTCTAGTTAAGGATGAAGGAGTACTTACCACTCCACCACAACCTTTGTTGGTAAAGATTACAGAATTATTTTCTTTCGCTACTCAGTCAAACAAAAATACTGTAATTCTTTTAGCTTTATACATACTATCCCTTGTTTTAATTTGTTTGTCATGATACTTTTCTTTTTAGTCCGTTTAGAAAAAAAATGTCTCTTTCCTTTTTTTTGTATAGCAACTCTTTAGTTTCTATTTTTCACATATTATTTTTAATATCACAAGATTAAAGAGTATTTTGATTTATCTTGTTAAATTAATTAAAATGTATCTACAGGAAATGGTTCATAACTCATAATCTGGAAAATAACTCAAACTCTTTAGTATAACATGTTGATTATATTGATGATGCTAAACTTTTTTTATACGATTAGTGTATATAAGTTTAATTCTGATTAAATAGGAATATAAGTCAATTTTGAAAATTATAGAAAAAAGAATCTTTCACCTATCTTTTGTCTACTTTCTTCCTTCTAGAAACAAATACTTAATTGATTATTGATGTTGATTTGGTTTGGTGAGAAAAGCACTTTTTTAACTAAAAAAAATAATGAAAGAGTCCACTTCCTTCTTTGTTCTTTTCTTTGTTTTAAATTTCTTGCCCAGAATATTTGGCCACTTTGCTATTTGTCTTTGTATTTTATTATTTGAACTCACCCTCCACATTATCAATGTTAGTGATGACAGTATTTCTATTTAAGGTACTACAAAATCATAAATCGATTTTCTTTTTGACTTGTAGGTAATATTTCTCATTTTCTTGGTGATGGAGAAACACTACCTTCTACACATAATATACTTTTAGTATTAGACTTCTAGCTAAATCACTACTTTTCTCTTAATTGATAATTTTAAACAAACAAACAAAAAGAATAAAATTTTGACCACCAAATGTCATTATTAATTAAAGTCAATCTACCTTTTAGAAAAAAAAACTTTAATATATAATAAGGACCTTAACATACTTGTATTAAATAATTAGAAAATGGTGGGAAAAAAATTATCAGAAAGTGGTAATTAAGCAGACATTATGCTCTTAATTAGCAGAATCACTAATGTTGCAAATGGGAAACCAAAGAGCTATAAGGCACTGATTTTCCAACAAATTGATCATGATCACTAATGTTAATATTATGATTAGTTTAGCTTAATGATGTAGGACCTTAATTCATTCCTTCAAAAGATACCCAACTTGGAAACATTGGTCTAACTAATTTCAACAAATGTGTGGTTTAAAGTTTAAACTAAAGGACAGATATTGGCCATGAGAAATAACGTATTTGGTCTTAAGACATGTTTTAATCCTTGAATTAACAAAGACCAAACAAGTTGTTAATAGTCATAATTCTTTTTTTTTAGCCTCTCATAATTCCTAGTTGTGCCCTAAATGCAATATGGGTTAGGCCATGAGTGGTTGCACCTATTATACGCAATTTATATTCAATGTACTTCCCCCTTGTTACCCCAAAAATAGAAAGAGCTTTAAGTTTTATGCACGACAAATCAAAACTACAAATTACAATAATAACATAATATAGTTTCATAAAATAACAACATGATCTATAGAATTGGCAAGTCCATACCAACTTCCATTATCATTCCTACTTGGGTCCTAAATACATTCTGGGTTACGCCATGAATGGTTGCACTTATTATACGTAATTTATATTCAATGAACTTTCTCCCTTGTTACACCAAAAATAGAAATGGCTTAAGTTTTGTGCAGGACCAATCACAACTATAACAATAACATATGCAGTATAATTTCACAAATAAGGTCTGAAGAGGGTGATGTGTACAATATTAGTCTATATTACTTAAATCATGTAAATGAAAAGAACGGGTCGGAGTAATTGTTATGTACTTATGTTCTAAGTATGATAACTACGACTGATAAAATTTATTTTAAAACGTGACAACTTTTCAAACAAGTAAGAATAATTTATGGATTTATTTCATTTTACAAGAAGTTCTTAATTTACTACTCCTATTATCTTTACAACCTAGTTATGCCTTTAATTTCTTATTTTCCAATATTACCTATAAGAAGAATAATGAATAAGATTGTACATTACGGATAATACTGGTGGGCATATTACCAAATTTATACATTTAGGGGTCGTTTGATTGGGAAACAAGATATTTCGAGATTAATTATTTTGGGATTGGATATCTCACTCTCAAGGTGGGACAAAAATAACACTACAATCCCGAAGCTAATGCTGGGATGAGTTATTCCATATATTTTATCCCAACCAAACATGGGATAAGTTCATCCTAAAATAAATGGGGAAACAACATAAATTCCACTACTTTGGGAGCTAATTACTCCCTATCCCAACTCTTTTCATAATTACTAAGAATTTCGAAAAATCTTAAGCGCGATACATTACTATTGTCGTGATACATAGTGTTCATGATACATTGCCAACTAATCCTGTAGATTTAAAAGGAAAGTAACAACAATCTAATTAATTAGGGAGAAAATCACAACAATCTAATTAATTCTGTTGATTTAGATATAGCATGACAAACACATTTTTTCAAAAATATCATATACACAATATATATCATGAAGATATATTAACATACAATTACTCTTGTATGTATCTGCTATCATTTAACATACATTATATGATGCCATTTCAATGTATCATTAGCCTAATTAAGTAATGATACATAAGTTAATCTCACCCATAATGTATCATGAACCTGCAGATTTATCAATGAAGCATAAGTTAATCTCGCCCATAATATGTCATGAATTAGATAAAGTACGATGTATCATTAACAGAGTTATCTTAGTCATGATACATTATAATGTCCATGATATATAAGTTAATCTCGCCCACAATGTATCATGAATTAGATATATTACAATATCTATGTATCAGTAACTTAAATCTCACTCAGATACATACTTTTGTACCTTGTTTGTAACCTGTAGAGTCAAAAAATTGATAAGACCCAATCTTTCTTCTACAATAAAACCAACCCGTCATTAATGTCGGATATCTCATGAACCTCGCGACACACTACTCTTCTTCACCTCCGTTGATTTTTTCAAGTAACAATTTCGTGGGGGACATACCAGAGATAGTTGGGGATCTCAAATCACTTTATCTCTTCAATATTTCACACAACAATCTCACGGGTCAAATTCCTCTCAAATAAATTGAGGAAAAAAGTGGAATTAAAGAGTTGGGCGAGAGAAAGTATATAATAACAAAGAACTAAAGACAAATCAGATAGATCTGCTAATTAGCAGATATTTGGGCGAGAAATTAGAAGCAGCCGAGAAAGGGGGAGCATTACGCGAGATGGGGTAGTTGGTGATGTATCCGACCCTTTTAGAGAGAGAAAGAAAAATCAGGGATTTAAGTAATTATTTAAAAGGGTTAAGGTTTTAAGTAATTATGATAAGTTAAAATATGGTATTATTTAATTTTACCAAAATTAATTTTAAAATTGATTATCTCGTATCGCTTATACCAAACGAGCCCTTAAATTGTGAGATTTTTTTTGGCTAATAAATGAGAAAGTTAGATATTTTTTGGAGACATTTGGTGTCAGAAATCAGAATTTGGTTAAAGAAGGGGTCAACTTCAATTACTACTTCACATCAAATTGCACCTTCTGAGTACTAACTAGTAATTTGTTATTGGGCCACTGGCTTTAATTATCATTAGGCATTTCCATATCAACTGAAAGAAGAATTTGTTTCATAATGATAAATCCTTATGGTCTAGCCAGCACATAGCAGGAGCTTTAGTACGCCGCTCTATTTTTCCATTCTTCTACATACACATTTTTCAGCAAAGCACTTTGTAATATTTCACATTTTCTCGGGTGCAGCAGATCGAGAGGATGCATGGAAATTTGGGGCAGATTCCAGATAGTATGAATCTCAGATTCGAATTTTATTTATAATAAGAACTTTAGTAAATACGTATTCGTCAAACAAAAATAAAGGAATTGTATTTTATATTTGTTGACTTAAATATAAATTAGTTTGTAATCGTCCAAGATAATTGCATAGATCAAGTTTTCCTCCTTATCCTCTATCATTATACGACAGTTCCAAATTGAACACTTGCAATTATGATGAGTGGTTACACGACCTAGTCATATATAGTTTCAAATTTCATGACCTACCAACTAGAATTACGATGAGATGGATCAGATCCTTCCACTCATACTAAGAGGTCTCATATTTGAGCCTTGCAATAAAAAACGTTTTCCTTTTAAATGAGCCTTACCGAGTCATGACCTAACATATCCTCTCATTACAGGAATCATAAATATAACAATATGATCTATACAGTTGGGCATTGGCAAGTCCATATCAATATTGGAAGTGATCGGTATCCAACATAGAATGCTATACTCTATGTCATGTCCATCAACTATATTTATTTTGTCTATATTAAAATAATTGAATTAATAATAAGTCCATATAGAAGATAATATCCTAAATCGGTTAATAATTGGAAGACAGTATCCATAGCATAAATATGGCAGGTAAAGGAAGTTAAAGAAGAGTTTGGTAAGATACATAGAATAAAAGAAGAAAAAAGAAAAGGCCCACATGATATAAGATGTGATACCAATTAATGCAAGATTGGCCCAATTTTGGAAACTGTTGAACCGTAACGCCAACTACATTAAAGCATTTTATTGTTAGTATTATCACTCTAATGGTTGGTACCAACTTTCTCCCTTCTTCATTTATAACCCCACCATCTAGCTCTATTATTCATAGCATCTTAACATTTTAGGCAGATGGCAAGAAAGTTTTTCACAATGCCGACATATATTCAATGTATAACAAATATATAATAAGTGCGGAGCTGAAACAATAGTTTTGCCTACTAATTTAATAAAATTCAGTAACTTTGATTCAAATATGTATATAAAATTTTTATTCAGAACTCAATAAGTCTGTGCTCTAAAAAATTAAGAATTCATAAATTTTAAATCCTAGCTTTGCCGATAGTTTATAAGTAAGCACACTCCTCCTTCAATTTTAAAATTCTGGGTTCGAGGCTTTGAGCAATCAGGGAACGAAAAGAGTAGGAACTCTAGGGAAAGATAAAAATAAAATAAAAATAGTATGTATATAATGTCTGATTTCATAGTTGAAATTCATGCAGACATGCGTGTGGAAATTGAAACACAATTAATGAGATGCTAGTGATTTCTTGCAACTTGCAACTTGTAACTTCCAACGAGTAGCTTTTTTACTAAGTCAATTCTTTTTTTGATTAAAACAAGTTAAAGTGATACTTAGATCTTGACTTCTTTGTTTTATTACTATAATATAGTATTATTTTCATTCTTCCACATTTTTCTCTTTCTCCCACTTGAGTGATAAGAATTAATATGAAATTGAAATTAGGGGAAAAAACATAAATATCACTCCGCTCAAAACTATTTCTATGAAATAGTCATTGATTTTGCAATTTCAAAAGGTAGCCATTTTAGGCCTTTTTGTCGCTGCTACTGTCTTTTTTTTTTTTCCAGTTCATATACCATAATGATACAGTCCCTATGCCACATTCATATAGTTTATATAAAAAAACATATGCGTATATAGTTCATATATCATATTGATATAATTTTAATACCATATTGATACAACTTATATATCATATTGATACAGTTTTGACTGACCATTTTTGGAGTTAGTTTGGGCCGATTGACCATTTCATATATAATAGCTCAAACATAAATTATTTATTTTTTGATGGATCATGTGGTGTCCTTTTCCTTTGAAGTTATCCTAACTTCTCCCTAAGTCTACTCTGCCAAATAATAGTAACCGGGCCCCTAGGTCAACTCTGCCAAATAATAGTAAGGCCGATCTAAATTTAATTCATAGTAGATGGCTAATTTAGCTAATTCTATATATTATCAAATTTCCGCAAATTATTAGTAGTTTTTTTCCTTTGTTGACCACAAATAAAAGGATAAAATTTACCGAATTAGACACGTTTACGATTAATTTACTTCTTTCTTTCTATGTTCAGTTAGTAATCCAGTGAAATAGCATCAGATATTACACGTCATGCAAAGAATGATAGTTATGAAGGGGCGGGGAAAAGGCAAAAAGAAGATTAAAAAATTAGCTAGAAAACGATCAGATTTCAAAGAAAAAAAAAACAAGAGGTACTCTAAAGTGTCAAACCCTCATTGAAAATGAAAATGAAAATGACATTAAGGGTGTATGTGTTCGGTACGAAAGATTTTCCAAGAAAATATCTTTTTGAAAAATAAGTGAATTTCTTATTTATTTTTTTATATTTGATCTATATCTACTGTCATGGATTATTCTTGATATAACATTTAAATGCATAATTTCGACTCGTCTAAAGCTTATCAGAAAGAATCTACTTTTTTTTAGAAAGAAAATTGTATTATGACAATAACTTTAAGAAAGAGCTGAAATATGTACAGGTGTGCAAAAATCAAAACAAACTTCAAATAGAAATACTTGGTTGAAATTGCTGGTGGAATTGAGGTGTGCTCACAGTGGAATTAATTGAAATTGCTGGTGGATTTTGGTGGTTGTCGTGGGTGTTGTTGTTAATAGAGGATCTCGATGGAGGGAGCATTCTTATTGTGTTAATGGCGGATGGAAGGTGCAGATGGAGGAGGTGAAAAATGGAGTGGTGAAGGACATGAAAATATATCACGGGACCGGCTAAAAAAAGTACAAATGATACGTATCGTACTGATTTTTTTGTACATATACATAAGAGTGATGTATCTGATTGAAAATATGACAAAAAATATGTATCAAAATTCTTTTTTGTGTTACTGATACATAAGACTTATGTATCGGAATGAGTTCTGTGTTACTGAAACATAAGAATTTGATTGATTAGTTATCTATCGAAAAGTGATGTATCTGAAAAGTGATGTATCGCGACCCTAAGTAATGTATTCAGCAATTCAAAATCTAAAATTTTATGTAATTTTGCATAGAGTGGAAATACGATATAATTAGGTACTAAACAGTTGAGATTTATGTTGTTTACCCTATTAACTTTTGAAAGGAAAAATAAAGCCCAAAGAGGGAGAATTAGGCTGGAAGTGGCTTGGGGGTCAATATGAGATTGACCCCATAATTATTGATATGAGGTGATATGAGTATCCTTGCCAATATTAGATTAGGAATTATGAAAAAGAATACCTGTAATCTGGAGAGAGAAAGAGAAAATTAAACAAAGTGTAATAAGTTAGTTTAGAAGTTACATGTGGATTGTACGTGTGTTTACATTTACTGAGAAATTTCACACTCTATTTATAGGATTATTACACTGGATATATTGTTGTAGATTTACGAGAAATTAAAGGAAATAAAGAACTCCATGAGATGGGATGCTTTTTTAGTTTATGGATTTTTGATCATTTTTGTTTTTGTTTTCTGAATTTTGAATTGTATATTATTTATATAGATTCAATGAATTATTTAATATAAATACAAGATTTGAATCAAAATTATCAAATTCTAACGAATCCATAGCTAAAGAGGTGTCTCTGCCCCGAGATGGAACAGGTAGAGCTTATGGATTCATCCAAACTTATAATTTTGATTTGAATCTTGGATATATTTTAAAAGTTCACCAAATAAATATATAGATAATAAATTTCCAAATTATGATAATTTTTTAAATTTGAGCTCATTATATTCAAATCTTGAATCAGTCTCATTGAACTAGGGGAGTAGGTAGTTTATGGTAACGAAGGATGTCTTAAATTTCCAAAATTCAAAATGTATGCATGGAATTAGTGTGTTTAGTGGGAGTACATAATATATTGGAGTAGATATTTCTTCGTTTTTTGGAAAGCTTCTTACACAAGGACACCCGTAAAGGGCACAAAAGAGTGAAAGGACAATTTTTAAAAGTCAAATATATTTGTGGGAAGTAAAAGTGTGTGATTGCAACAAAATTCCTCATAACATGTTAGTAGATTATCTTGATAATGCTTTTGTTTTTTGTTTTTGGAATATATACATTAAATTCTGATTATAGAAAAAGAAACCTTCACCTATCTTTTATCTACCTTCTTCCTTCTAGAAACAAATACTTAATTGATTATTGATGTTGATTTGGTTTGGTGAGTAAAGTATTTTTTTACTTTAAAAAAAAGGAAAAAATCAAAGAGTCCACTTCCTTTCTCTGTTAGTATTTTCTTTATTTTAAATTTCTTGGTCCAGAATATTTGGCCACTTTTGCTTATTTGTCTTTGCATTTTATTATTGAACCTCACCTTCCACATCACCATGCCAATATTTCTATTTAAGGTACTACAAAATCAAATAAATCGATTTTCTTTTTGACTTGTAGGTATATCTCTCATTTTATTGGTGATGGAGAGCCACTTCCTTCTACCATAATATAATTTTCATTGGACTTATAGCTAAATCACTACTTTTGTCTTAATTAATTGTTAATTTTAGACCAATCAGTGGGTTTAATTACTATTCTTCTTCCATATCCATCATGTAAACACAAAAAAATGAATAAAAATTAAAAATCTGACCTCTTAATGTCATTGTTACATAAAGTCAATGAGCTACCTCCTTTTAAACAAAACATAATTATATACAATGACCTCATCTACTTGTATTGTATACATCTTAAATTCGTTATTAGTTCCCTTGTGCGCTAGTGCAAGTACCCTATCATAGATGACTTTTCTAAAGAAATTACTCCTATTATTTTTGGTATCGAGGATTGGAATATTGCAGTGAAAGAAAGTAACACGAGAGAATTATATTTATGGTGAAATTAAAACCTATAATTTAAATCGTTTAGTGTGAAGTTGCAACCACCAAACTACTGGAATCCATATCATATTACAAGATTGACCTTGACAATTATCTAAAACATTAGGAAGATACATTTTTCAATTATAAAATTGGACACTAGAATTAGAAACACATGAATGAGGGGTGACAAAGATGAGCTAAAATTCTTGAAAAAGATTAACTTAGTGGAAGATTGGTAATTTTAAGTAATAAGTTAATTTGGTCAACTAATATAATGCTAAGAAAAAATGGTGGGAGAAAAGTTCATCAGAACATGCAAAGCAAGCAGAATTACTTAATGTTGCAAATAAAAAGATGAGAAGCCATAGAGCTATAGGCTCTGATTTTCCAACAAATTAATCATCACCACTAAATATTATGATTAGTTTAGCATAATGATTTTTGCCGACTTTAATTCATTCGTTAGAAAGATACCCAACTTGGACACACTGGTCTAACTAATTTCAAGAAATATGTGGTTTAAACAAAGGAAACACATTAAACAAAAGGACAAGTGTGGGCCATGAAACATAGACGTATTTGGCCTTCATTAAGACTTGTTCCAATCCTTGATTTTACAAAGACCAAACAATTAGTTAATAGTCATAATTGTTTTGAGTGAGCATCTCATAAATTGGATAAGTATCATCGGAATAATTATTGTCTGAAACACTTCGGTATACAAAGCATGTGCAATATACATATATACAGATAGTTGTGTATTTTGTACTAAATATACAAATAGTATATATACAATATACATACATCATGTCGCTAAATTAGTTGACCGATCTGTGCATATACTGAACTTTCCCGTTATCTTTCCTACTTGGGTCCTAAATGCAATTTGGGTTAGGGTAATGAATGGTTGCACCTATTATACGTAATTTATATTCAATGAACTCTCCCTCTTGTTACTCCAAAAATAGAAAGAGTTTAAGTTTTGTGCATGACCACTAAGTAATTTTTTAACACTAATGTGTATATTTGACTTCAGATATCATGTTCTCTTTGCAAGTTTAATATAGCCAGCAAACAAGAATATAAGATAACCACGTACTATAAGCAGTTACGTTGCATAAATTATTTACACTATTTAATATTGTTCAAAGTTGAAAATTGGGTAAATCACGTCAGTTCTAGTACTGGTGGGCATATTACCAAATTCATTAAATTCTGAGAATTTCTTTTGAGTACTAAGTAATTTATTATTGGGCCATATCAACAGAAAGAAGAATTTGTTTTCTGTTTGAGTTTCAACTTGGGGATAATGTCTAGTGAAATTTAAAACTTCATAACAGTGATTATTTTTTTAAAAATAAGATCAAATATTGGTTCACTGGACATTATTCTACTACTCCATGTCATATCTATCAACTACATTTATTTAGTCCATTTTAAATAACTAGATTAATTAATATTACGTCCATGGAAGATATAATATCCTAAATAGGATATAATTGAAAGGCAGTATACTCCATAGCATAAATATGGCAGGTGAAGGAAGTTAATGAAGAGTTTGGTAAGGTATGTAGAATAAGAACCCTACAAGAAAAGGCCCACCTGATATAGATCTCATACCAATTAAAGCAAGATTGGCCCATTAGTAAATATAACTTATCCTTAATGGTTGGTACCAACTTTCTCCCTTCTTCCTTTATTATAGATAGGCCCACCATCTAACTCTATTATTATTACGATCTTAACATTTTTAGTCAGACGCTAGAATAATTTTCATCCGCCTAACCATAATAGTTTGTAGTTGTTGCTGGCGTATATTCAATGTATAGTAAGTATGGAGTCAGAGCTATAGTTCTACTTATAGATTCAATAATATGTATATTATGATGAAATATTTATGTTAATCATTATTTTTTTTTAAGGGACATGTAAAGTCTAAAATGAACAATTGTCAACGGGCGAAGTATACAATGTGGGATTTCATAGTTGAAATCCATGCAGATATGCGTGTGGAGATTGAAGCATAATTAATGAGATGCTAGTGATGTCTTGCAACTTGCAAGTTGTAACATCCAAGTATGCCCCTCTTAGTGTAGCTTTTTCAAAGTCAAATCCTTTTTCTTTTTTTTGATAAAAAATACTCTAGTGATACAACATACTGACTATATATTTTGCATTCTTCCACATTTTTTGTTTCTTTCGTTCTCCCACTTGAGTGATAATATTAATGTGGAATTGAAGCTATCCTAACTTCTGTAAGTACCTCCATAAGTCAACTCTAGTAAGGTTGGTCTTAATTTAATCCATAATACATAGGGAAATCGGCTACTTTATAGTTTATACCAAATTTTGTGGAAGTTATTAGATTTTTCTTTTTTAACGACAATTAAAGGGATAAAATTAATTTGGAGAATTTTACATTGTGCAACATATTATAAAATTTAATGACATAAATGGTCTAATTTTTTACATCTTTTCATAAATAGCATAATTAATTTCAATTTTAGCATATGAATAGAATTTAATTAATATGCTAATAACTAAATGAGATCCCATAAATTCTGAATTTAAACTTATTACCTTTCTTATCTATTCCAACCTCTCTCTCCTACCATTAATATCTGTTCCATGATTTTAGTAAATTTTTATAGGAATTTTTTCTTTCTTTTTCTCAATAATCACTATACACCATTTATATTCATCATATACTAAATAATTAAATAATATAACATTATATACTATCACTTTTCATGTTATATAATGTTATTACATGCTTGTCTAAATAATTTTATATTATGTATTCTGTTTATATTCAATGTATATAATAATAATAATAATAATAATAATAATAATAATATACATTATCAATATATATCTGTTGACTTAACAATAATAATAAAGTATAATTAAAATATTATTTATCATGATATATTTTTTGTGGTAAAATTATAGTTAACATATATTGCTGCTATGCCATTTACATCTGTTGTATCATTAAAAATATACCATATATACATACAATATTTAATATATATTGCTATAATAATATTATATTTGCAGAATTATTTCAAGTATACAATTTACATACATATAATATTTGATATATATTGATATTATAGATTTATTAAGTATACTGTTGACAAAAAAAAAATATATAAACATCATTAGTCAAATTTATAAAAATTTAAAATAATTAAATAAGTATTTTATCAATGTAGAAACAAAATAAAATAAAAGGTTATAGAAAAGGAAAGTAATAATTGCTCAGCCATATTAATGCAGGCCCCAATAAATTAGTAGAAAATTATCATTACCTAATTAATTGCAGTAGTTTCATCTTTTGTTTTTAATGAATTAATTTAGACGAAAAATAAATCATTTAACTTTAATTTTGGCTAAATATGTAATTATTCTTTGGCTACTATTGTTATTTTGAAAATAAGGCTAAAAATATGTAATATGCTTTTTACGACTGCATATTCATGTAAAAACCTTTAAAATTTCAACGTTCACGGTTAATTTACTTGCTTCATAAATAAACACGTTACAAGTTGGAATTGTAGCTTCTTAGCCCAACAGGATTTCTTCTTGGGCTTTAGTCAATAACTTGGGCAACCCAAGATTCCTCCTGCGAAAATTATAGGCGGACCAGCCCAAACAGACCCACTCGATGATCTATCCATTAATAAGCCCAAAATGTTACAATAATCCTACTTCCCAACTCATTCAGATTCGGCCCGTGGGGAGAGTATTTAACCAAGATTGTCCCTTATTTGCAGAAGTAGATCTATTTTGGTTGTACAAGTATACCCTTAAAGCATCTTTAGTTCCTTATGTTTGCTAATGGAGCACCTTTGATCCAACTGATAAATGGACTTAAAAACTAACAATAGACTATAAAAAATTGATCGACTCAGTCATGTCTAGTTCGTTTAGCTCTCGTTCGGTTCTCGATGAAGAAGATCTTGGACCTCGGATAGCTTCACCAGGAGCTTATTCATGAGATCTGTACATGTTTATCTTTGTTACTTGTTTTCATTACGTTTTCATAGCTTTACATAATAAAAAAGACAATCAATCCATTGATAAATGATCTCATTATAGAGCTTAAATAAACAACGTTCTTAATATATTGAACAAGGATCTTAGAGTCCAATAATATGTCAAGCAAATTTGCTCAAAACAACTGAGATTTTGGTGATCCAAGTTGTTTGGATGGTTGTTACTTTTTAACTATTTTATTGTATTAAGCTGTTAATTTAAATATAATGTTTGTTTTGATTGTTACTTAAATTTTATTGTATCGTATTTTAAATTCATTGTTAGATAACGACGAAAAGTTTCATTTTATATAAAAATCGATTTTGTGTGATGGCATCGTTACCTTATATTTTCTTCTCATTTTATCTTTTGTTAGTATTTAATGATTTTATCTTATCCTTTACACTTCCTTTTTATAGTAATTCTACTCCGTAACCTATTTTCTTGTAGATTTATCCTTCAAATTATTGATATGTTATATGTGAATTACGTAACGATAGAAGATGATACATTATATTCAAATATCATATTCATTAAATCGATACATTACGATACAATGCAATACAGTATGAAACAATACGTAACAACTATCCAAACAGTGTACTACTAGTCATGGATCTTTCTTTTTTCTTTTTTTTTGGATATATTGAACTTAAATACATACAGTAATACTATTCTCTCCCCTCTTGATCGAGCATCTTCAAAAGCATCATAATGACTTGTTGCATTCTCCAAATACTTGGGAAAAAATGGAAATGAAAGGGCTGGTAACTGGAAGAAGGAGAAGAAGAATACTTGGTTCCTTATTATTAAAAACAGATTTCAATTTACTTCATTTGTTAGTATTAGGCAAAATAAAATGAAAAGGACGGAGTATAATACAAAAATGCCCATCAAAATTAGCAATATTACTGTTTTGCCATTTGTCCACCGGCAACACTGAAACTTCTGTACCGCCCCTTCTTCCCCACAGCGCAGTAGCTCCAGTTTGCTCTGTGTGAAACCATGAGTTCACCATTGAAAAAGCCATGTCAACTAACCCAAACAATCACCAATCTCCTTTCTTCCTCCAAATCTCTCCCCAAATCCACTCTCAAATCCTACCTTCCTCACCTAACCCCCTCCATTATCCACTCCATTCTCTCTTCCCCTTCCCTAACTTCTCGTCCTTCCACTCTCTTCTCCTTCTTCCAATGGTCCCATTCCCATATCCCTTCTTTCTACACTCACCCACTACCTTTACCTTCTCTTCTCCCTCTCTTAATCTCACTATTGTCACATCGCAAATCCCATTTAGCAAGATCCCTTCTTCTCACTTTTATACCTTCTGATCACCCTCAACACATCCTCCATCGTCATCTCCTTCACCCCATGTCATCTTTCCCTCAACCCTCCACCGATTTGTTAGATACTGCAATTGGTGCTTATTGCCAGTGTGGAAAACCCCATCTTGCCATTCAGATTTTCAAGAAAATGAAGCGGATTCGGATTTGTCCAAAGTTACTAACTTTTAATACTTTGATTAATGGTTTAGTTAAGTACCCTTCTGCTCATTCTGTTTATTTGTGTAATGAGTTGTTTAATGATGTGATTAAGCTTGGTTTGGTCCCGAATACGAATACGTTTAATATTTTGATTAGAGGGTATTGTTTGGTTTATAAGTATAAGGAGGCTAATGAGTTGTTGATTAGAATGAGTGAGTTTGGATGTGTGCCGGATAATGTGAGTTATAATACTATATTGGATGGGTTGTGTAAGAAAGGTAAGTTGAATGATGTTAGGGATTTGTTGGAGGATATGAAGGGTAAAGGTCTTGTACCGAATAGGAATACGTATAATATTTTGGTACATGGTTATTGTAAAATTGGGTGGTTGAAGGATGCTACTCAGATTGTTGAGCTGATGACGCAGAATAATATTTTGCCTGATGTTTGGACTTATAATATGTTGATTGACGGTCTGTGTAATGAAGGAAGTATTGATGATGCGTTTAAGATTCGGGAGGAGATGGTAGGATTGAAATTGTTGCCTGATGTGAAAACGTATAACACCTTGATCAATGGGTGTCTTCATAATAAGAGAAGTTCAGAGGGTTTTGATCTGCTTGAAGAGATGAATAAGAAGGGGATCAAAAGTGATGAATCTACATATAATACATTGATTAAATGGTATTGCAAGGAAGGGAAGATGGATAAAGCTAGAGAAGTACTTCAAAGGATGGAAGAAGTTGGTTTATGTCCAGACTGTGTTTCCTATAATACTTTGATAAGTGGATATTGTAAAGCAGGAAATCTATCAGAAGTACTGAGGATAATGAAACGAATAGGTGAAAAAGGTTTGAAAATGGATAATTTTTCTCTCAATACAGTGCTTCATACTCTTTGTCAAGAAAGGAAACTTGATGAGGCCTATGAGTTGCTCTCTGTTGCTCATACCAGGGGCTATCTTGTTGATGCAGTAAGTTATGGCACTCTTATTGCTGGCTACTTTAGATGTGGAGCTATGGAAAAAGCTCTCAAGCTATGGGATGAGATGGAAGAGAGAGAGGTAATTCCCACTATTGTCACCTACAACATCGTAATTGGAGGGCTGTGTAAATCGGGTAAAACTCAGCAGGCAATTGCTAAACTGAATGAACTTTTGGAGAAGGGTATTGTGCCTGATGAAATAACATATAATACTATTATTCACGGATACTGCTGGGAGGGGAATACTGAGAAAGCATTTCAATTTCACAACAAGATGGTTGAGAATTCTTTTAAGCCTGATGTATATACGTGCAACATCCTTCTTCAGGGACTTAGTAGCGAAGGCATGCTTGAAAAAGCCATTAAACTCTTTAATACGTGGATTGATAAAGGGAAAACCATTGATGTAGTAACTTATAACACCTTGATAACAGCTCTTTGTAAAGATCAAAGACTCGATGATGCTCTGGGCCTTGTTGCTGAAATGGAAGAGAAAAATGTCCAGCCTGATAAGTACACACATAATGCTATTGTTGGTGCACTTACTGATGCTGGAAGGCTTAAGGAAGCAGAAGAATTTATGACATTTAGAGAAAGACCATCTGAACAGCGGTTGCAAATGGATAACAAGGAACAAGAACTCAGAGCTGATGAACTAGATCCAAGTTCAATTGCTTATTCACAGCAGATTGATGAGCTTTGTGCGGACGGTAGATATAAAGATGCTATGCGTATCTATGCACAAGTCACTCAGACAGGTACTCTACAAAAGTCTACTTATTTCTCTCTGATAAAAGGACTCATCAAGAGGAGAAAAAGTATATCGAAGACAGGTTGATAGTGACCCCAAAAGTTTGGCTCTGGATGAGTATGATGACTTCGGTTTCTATGCCCGGTATGCAACACTGCAAGGATCCAAGGTAAAAAGTTCTCTTCTTGAGCACAGAGCACATGAACTTTTCTCCTAGACTTTCATTGTTTACAAGTTAGAGAATAAGTTGGTTGATATATTTTCTTGCTCTTGCGGTGTCATCCTTTTTCCTGTTCATAAAAGTTCAATTGCATATATTAGTCTCTCTGTTTTCATTCAGTTTCGCAAAAAATGTGATCAGGAAGAGGTAGAATGATAAACACACTCAATTAGAGTTCATGCGTTAAATGTTTTATTAGGAGATGTGTTAGATCAAATTGCGGCTGTGAAACCTGGTAGGTTTATATAGGTTTTGGATGTGTAATTGACCTAACTTGCGGTCCAGCACACATATATCCTTGCAAGAAAGTGAGTACCTGTACTGATACGTCCTTTTTTTATTTTGGATTAAAGATAAGGTGTTGTTACTAGGAATGGCAATGGTGCATGGTTGGGTGGTTGAAGTAACCTTTTTTGAATATCTATTGCGGGGCAGGGTGCGTTGCGAGTTTCCTTCAACTAGCAAAGCCAGATACACTTATAATCTTGTGTGACAAGTTTAAATGGAAAATAAAAAGGGAATCCATCTTTTATGGGGAAGTCATAATTTTTACAACATTAAGGCTGATGTTTGATAGGAAGGAAATTGTTTACCACGTTTCACACTTATTTTCTTGTGTTTGGTACGTAAGCAAGAACTGTTATCCTAAAAGCTTATGCATATAATCAAGAAAAATATTATGGGAGGTAGGGTGGGATAGGGGTGTGGGGTGGTGGGGATAGGGCTTTGGGGTGGGGGTGAAGATGAAGTGTGTTGGAAGATGGGGAGGACACAGTCAATGTGAAATGTAGAACTTGTTTTTCATACTTCAACTAGAAATTTGTTTTCCCACACAAGATGAGGGAAGCGAGGTTGAGATGGTTTGGGCATGTGAAAAGGAGAGGCACCGGTGTCCCAGTGAGGAGGTGCGAAAGGTTAGATAGAGTGGTTACGAGGAGTGGTAGAGGTAGGCCAAATAATGGGGAGAGGTGATTAGACATGACATGGCACAACTTCAGCTTACCGAGGACATGACCTTAGATAAGAGGGTGTGATAGTCGCAGATTAGGGTAGAAGTTTAGCATAGCAGGTAGTGGAATGTTGTCTTGCTTTTCCACGGGTCTAGACTCGATGGTGTCTGTCATAGTATTAGTCTTATTTTTGTAGTGTCATGCTGGAATAGAGAAGGTCTCCCCAAATAGTACCTCAAACATTGGAATAGTTTACCACAAGCTAACTGTTTGGACAGAAAGGAACAACAGAATTTGTGAAGGCAACATGTGAAGCATACTTAGCTTCAAGTTCAGAGCTTTTTATTTGCTAGCTTTTTGTGCAAACTGATTTTTGTACAGGATTCAGATTTCTTGTTAGACATGATAGAGAAATTGCACAACATGTAACTATTGTTTTGACTAACTAGCTTAGTGCACTTTCTAGTACAACACTAGGGATGGCAGTAAGGTGGGGTGGGGCCGGTTTGGCTTAACCCACAAAAAGGTTAACCAACCCCACCCTGCATAGCAATTTTTTCAGTTTTCAACTCCCCCTGCTTAAATTTTATTTTATTTTTATCTTTGTTTTAAACCTAGTAAAGCTAAATCAAAATTTAATATTAATTTGCAGTGATTAACCCACCAGCGACAGCATGGTTTTTCTCTAGTCAAAGAGGATTGAGACCGCGAGTTCCTCCATCTCCTCTTCTCTTTATTCTCGTTATGATGGGACTTATCACTGTTGATTTCGTGCAATACTACTTTGTGGCCTTGGAGGAAGAGTTGGCACATCGTAGCACCTTTCAAGGTGTTCACCAAAACAAAAGCACCTTTAAACTAAGTTGCTTGGACTCTCCAAAAATGTTGCCCCACCCGTGTCAGATCCTTCAAAAATACACTATTTTTGGAGGATCCGACACACACGCGTCAACATTTTTGAAGAGTCTGAGCAACATAGCCTTTAAAGGTTCTTTGCTTCTCTTGGCTAGTGACAAAGGAAATGTGTCTCACCCAGTCTAATCTCCAGAAAAGAGAAATGCAACTTGGTAGCAAATATCTTCCATGCAAGAAGTACCCTAAAGAGATCTATCATCTTTTTTTGCACGCGGTAAGATCACTTGCTAAATTTGGTGCATGTTAATTGCAATTTTTGGCATGAACTGAACAATACACCACTCTAATTCTGGTTTGCTTGCACAGCTGGAACAGAGTTGGACTCAAAAAGCCATGCATTTGGAATACCATATCTCATTTTGTAGACAATTTATATAGAGATAAACGACTGAATTTTTGAAGGCAAATGGGGGAATTCTCATAGCCTTAAATACAAATATATATTTTTTCAAGCTTTTTGGTGAAACATGGTCTCTGGCTATGTAAGTGATGTCGATTACATGTTTGATATGACCAGGGAATTGCAAAATCTGTAATTCTGGATGCAGTGTCTTAATGCTGTTTATATCAGTTATAAAATTTAATGTGTCGTTCTTAGATCTTCTTTCTGATTTTTGTGCTGGTATTAATATTAATGTGCCACTGCTAATATCACATAAATTACATTTGAATATATTTAGCCTGTAAGTGTCCTAGTATTTTATGATATTAATATTGTTAAAGGCACACCTAAAAGTCTGAAACTCGGTGTAGCTGGGCTAGGTGCTTCATGTTGCTCATTTAGTGCAGGTATCAGGCTGGCCTCAACACACTGTTTAAAAAGGATAATACTATAAAACAAATATAAATGACAAAGCGAATCGCTATTGTAAAGGAGACTTTATTCATGATTATGTTAGTGAACAGAATAGGAAATTATAAATTTAGTGGAAAAAGTTAGTAATATAAATCAGAAACTTGCATCTGGATCATAGATGTTTAATGATTTTCGCACTTGATTGAAAAGTCTTTTGCTTCATATAATTCTGTTAAAGTGAAGTTTTTCAATTCTTTTTGTCCACATTCTTATTTGTATTTCTAGTTATTGGTTCTTGCCTTGAATACATATTTTTTTTGTTCATCATCGTCTTCCTTTGCCATTTAATCGTGCATTGCACTTTCAGCTGTCACTTAGCGTTTTCTGACTCTGATACAATGTGATGTGTTCTATGGATAACATGCATCTGCATCTTTTCAGCCATAAAAAACTACTCAGAATCAAATCTAAATTGTTTATCCTTTTTCTGCTACTTGTAGGTCGTTGAACCATTCACTTTTCCTCCATCTGATTGGTATTTGAGGGTGTTCTCTCCTATGATCCTACAATACGCAGTTGTCTCTTTTAACTTTGATCGCCAATGGTGACCTTTGTTCATGTTTGGAAGCTTTTAATGGATTAGGGGGTTGCAAAGGGAGGATGTTAGATGGCTAAAAGATGAAGTCTTGTTGTCTTGTTGATGCAACAATAGAAAAGAAGGAAAAGAGAAATTAAACCACCTTCCTGCCATAACCTTGAGGATGAAATGCTGATTATCTCAATTTCACTGGATCAGGGGAGTGATTCTGACAGAACTTGTGATGGAGAAAATGCAGCAGCTGTCTTGGAAAAAGGTTTAAATTGGATATGTCTAATCTATTTACTTCCCCGGAATTCTTTCTTCAATTTAGGGTGCTCGACCATACATCAATAACAACATACCCCTTATAATCCCACAAGTGGCTGCTCGACCATACAAATGTTAATTATAGAGATCGTTCTTGTCAAGTTGACATCATTGTTTCAGCCATATGAAATCTTGTAATTTTTTCTCTGGTTCTACCCCAGATAATGTTGGAGTAGGATGAGTTTTTTTTTTGACAAACATGTAATATTTGTTTTCTTAATGGAACATTTTTTAGGGAAAGTATGCTTTTGCTGCTCCAGCATTTTCCCGAAGCTATTGCTCTCCACATTAGGATTCCTAAAGCATTTTTTTACTCGAATTCGAGATGCTTTCTTCTCCTTTAATTTGCATTGTGAATTCTTTTGCAATCAAAATATCTTTTGCTCATCCTTTTTCGTTCACCTTCTATTGGCTCTACAAACTAATGGAGGGGAAGGCGGTGACTGTAAGATTTTGCTATGAAAATAAAATTGTCATTGTGAATGGTTTTAATTTCAAACTCTAGCTATATATATTGTATATAAAGTGCATAAGCTCGCTCTGTTAGCTATATATATATTCCATTTACACTCCAGTAAAATTGCTAAAACGTTCTGGCTACAAAGTTGGTACAAAGATTTCAAAACACTCAAATGTAGTAATTATCTATGATCATGTGAACAGGATTGGATCACTTTTTCCATCTGTCCCTCAAACTTGATATCGCATTTAGCAATGGTTCACACAACCCCACCCCATCCCCTACTGTACCACTTTTTTAGAACTTTATATGGATCAACGCAAAAAATTCACTAGAACTTATTTGGAGACCGTTATTTAACATGTACCCAATTATTAAAACTTTCGTCTGTCTACCCACTTAAAACAACACAGTTCAGACAAAAATTACAAAACTCCAATCATAAATTTTGCCTAAATCGGATACTCCATCTAAAGTTGTTTCGAAGTGGGTAGACTTGCAATATAGCACATTGCCTATATGGCTTAGACAGTGATCCCATAATCGAATATCAGGCACTTGGGCCGTGGATCAAAACCACTAGCTTTTTCTGCTCGTGTTCCACCTATTTAAGAAAGGACAGTCCGGTGATCAGAATATTCCGCAATAATAGGGTTCAGAAAGGGGCATGTAGACAATCTATCCACAAGAAACCTTCAGAATTGAGGAAAGAACACAACAACGCTGATATTTCACAACCAAATTTCCAAACTACAAGAACTACCAAATAACATGATAAAACTTTAAAATATCAAGCAACACCCAAATAGGGCAGAGTTGCGGGAGCGTGACTTCTTTTGGCCCATAAAACAATTTTAACGAAAGTCTTCTCCAACAAGAAGATCAGTCTTTGAAGCACCAAGGATTAGTCAGACCCAAATGTTAAAATTCAAGGAACACTGCACTTTACTGGATCCAAAATAGAAAAGTAGATTCAGGAAAAGTTAAGAATGAATTTCAGCAGAACTAGGTTTCTTTTGGTGGGGCCTTTTTAGCTGCTTCTGCAGCTGCTTTCTCTGCTTCGATCTCAGCAACAATGGCATCAATTTCAGCTTCCTCAAGTTGCCTAAGCCCATGCTCTTTTGTCATCACAGCAACTTCTATGTTTTTTCCACCACTTTCAACAACCTGATTAGTAGGAAAACACATGTTTAAGATTCAGCGCAGCCCAAGCAAATGCTCACATTCAACTATGCTCTTTCCACTTGCTGAAGGTCTAGTTGGATGTGTGCTTTTGTTTGCAAAATACCAATGCAGAAAATCTCAAAAGGAAAATGTCATGTATTTCAATCCGCTTATAAACAACAATATAATTTAGTCAACAACTTGAATCATAACGAGCCATGTTCAAATCACAGTTTATAACTTAGTACGTTTGAGCGCATATGTCACCACAAATAAATGATCTAAAATGCAGGTCAAGTTACCTCTCACATTGAAGAGGCAATTACTTCCCGTGAATGAGCAAGTCAAAAATCATAAATCATAATTCACAAATTCTTGAGACAATTTAAGAAAGCCCAAATTTTGCCATGAAAAGAGGGATTTTGAAATACATGGAATTCATAGGAAGACTTTCTTCAAATATATGCCTATCTGTGGTATTCAATTGGCTTCTCCTAAGTTACCAAATTAAAGAGCTGCTTCAGTCGCACCCACAAGATACGGGGTTTTTTGTTTTAAATAACTGGTATATACGCACATTTGCATTGCATCTCAACTAATTCATTGTCAATGCTGTATAGCGCACAAGCACAAGTGCCTGATAATCCTGACCACTAAGGCTGAAAGTGAAAGAGCTCACTAACACCAAGTGTTATAGCTAGACTTTCAATCTGGGATTATCTGGTTGTTATTCCAATCTCACACACTCAACCCCTTGTAGACCATGCCAGAAACATACATACAAGGATGGTAACAGTATTAAAGTGTTTGAATTTCTGGACAATGTATAAATCTGAAGTATGGAGCTGTCACCAGCTTCTAAGAGGGTGAAAATGATGATTTCCTCACAACCTTCCAGAGGTGTGTCCGGGCCAGCTTGTGCACACCTCTCTATTCCACCAGGTACTTGCTACCTCCCACCGGCACATGTATGGGGTAATTCTACGCCCTAAGGTTTAGGCAAATGTGAAGTAATCAGCTAGTGTTTTATTGTCTTTACTTGAATTTGAACCATGATCGCCAAGGTCTACACCAACTTCATTAACCACTAGACTACAACCTTGGGAGCGAACTAAGTATGATTTTCACATCATCGGACACCAAAAACAGAGTTCTTTTTATAGCTATAAAAGCTGCTGAACAAATTCATGCTTATTTTTGCTGTGCATGAGTTGAGGAGAGACACGAGCTGGCAGTCCCCTCAAAAATCTAAGCCACTAGGCATCACATTGCAAGCAATAGTGAGGTATATAGTTTCTAGAGGATGCCTCAGACATGATCAAAGGAGCAAGCAAGGGCGTGGGGTGCATATCACTTTTAAACAGAAAGATCTCACCTCAGATAAATAACAGCCACATGATTTCAAACCGACCTTCTCAGCTCACAAGTCATTTGCAGGGTTAACCTCTAGGCATAGGAACAAAGATACAAAAAAGAGAGCCTACCACTTGCAAAGCCTACCACTTGCAAACAGAAGGGTTTTACCTAATTTCAGAAAATGAATTACATGGGAAACCACTATCAACATTTAACCACTGTAAGTTAGTTAATCAACTTGTCATACTAAAAGTCCAAACCATTCCTTCAATAGTTTTCAGCCATCAAAATCTTTTTATTTTTCTTTTGATAAGAACTCAACCACCCCAAGGTTATCATCGCTGATTTAACTTTTTTTCTGAGAAAAACACTATCAACCATGGATTATGGCATTACACAGTACAAGTGCCTAAGGTTGCCTCTCAGTAAATGCCAGGAATCAACTGGTCTTGTATTTATATCAGGTAAGAGCTGCCAATGCTCACACACTAAATGTTCTAAGCCAATGCCCAGTACTAAGTTTCTGAAACTCCCGTCTCACACAACTAAACATTTCTTCCGTGGATGTGATTTTCGAATACTTAGAAATTATGGCTAAAGTAGCATTTAACCATTGAATCTAACATTTTTGCTGATTACTGCCCTTCACAATTTTACCTATTTCCTTTGTGCTGAGCATTTTTGCAAAAACATCTTCTAACGTGCCCAAAATTAGTCATCATTATGGTAATCTAAAGAACCTATAATTAAATCAACATGACATTCATATTCTGTCTAGGTGAAGAAGTCTATATAATCTCAAGGCAATCTCTTTAGAGCACTACTTTTGAAGGATTTGGATTTCTGGTAATAAAAGAAGCTCATTCCCTAAGCAGGCGTTTTTTGCAACAAATGCAGCTACTACTTTTCATCCTCACTTCGCAATGGTTGTTACAACTTTCCTAGGGAAAATGTTACAACAACAACAACATACCCAGCGTATTCCCACCAGGTGGGGTCTGGGGAGGGTAAAGTGTACGCAGTCCATACCACTACCTCAGGTGAAATAGAGAGGCTGTTTTCGATAGACCCCCGGCTCAGAACTAGAGAAAATGTTACTTATCAAAAAAAAGAAAAAAAGAAAAGAAAACTTTCCTAGGGAAAAATAAACTTCACTTCCTCCCTTGTAACTTCACATATATTACCTTGTAAATGCGCCTGCATAGATCGGGATGGATAAAAGAGTTCGTATTACCAACTATTTTGACATTGAGCATAGTTGATTGATTGAATTAGGAAGGAAGGAAGGAAGATTTTAATAACTGAATTAGGACGATGAAAAGCAATGCAAGTTAACACCGACATTTTAAGAGAAGCAAGACAATATATGGCCCAGAGCTTAACATGCAACAAAAACTCACATTAAGTTTTATGACGTTATGAAAGGAAAATATATTTTTTTTTAAAAAAAAACTTGAGAACAACTGTAACTAATAACCTAAACAGAAGTCACTTACTTCAAGCAAAGCACGTATTGCTAGTTTCACAGTTTCCTGGCCAGATGTTTCTTTGTAATTCTTCTCCAAGAACTCCCGAGTAGAGTTGGAGTTTCTACCAGTCGCATTGGCTTTCCAAGCAGAGAATGTACCTGATGGATCTGTTTGATAAAGTGAGGGGACACCTGTGTGTGGGTCAAAACCAATGATCAAGGTGGATAGACCAAATGGCCTTACCCCACCACTTTGAGTGTACTTTTGCTGAAGACCAGCAATGTAACGAGTTATGTACTCAACGGTAACAGGATCTTCAACCGTAAGTTTATGACTCTGACACTCAATGCGTGCCTTATTCACAAGGACTCGTGCATCTGCTTTCAGACCAGCACAGGCCAATGCAATGTGATCATCTAGATTTACTATCTTTCTCACTGACCTGCAAACACAAAAAAGATCAATTAGCTTAGAGATGCAAAGGCAAGAGTGATATAATCACCGAGAACACTAGACCAGGGTGATCAAAGTGAACGTAGATGTTATGTATTTGACAGCATACATCAACTAATAAATAGAGTAAACAGATAACCAAGTTATACATACAACAAAAGGATTACAAGTGCTCAACATATTTTCAACCACCAGAGAAGAGACACCCTTTTGCGCTAGTCTGTATTACCTCATGGAAGTTGTCATTTTGAGACAGTTCAGCCTCGAGGACGGGATAGTTGGGGCATAGCACAGAATATGTCAGAGTAGTCTTACATCAACTTGGTTCAGGCTCCTTAGGTTACCAAAATAAGATCTTTCCTGAAAAGATTTTTTAGGCTGCTCGGGGTGGGGTGGGTGTGGGGTGGGTGTGGGGGGTGGGGGGTGATATCACTCTCCCAAGCCCGATCCACTCTCGAGGGGGAAAACCATAATCCAAATAGAAAAATGAAACCAACCCACCTCTCAAGACATATTTCAGAAGAAAATATAGACAAAAGGATAAGGAATTGAAGTGTTTTGGATAAACACATCTACAACAGTTGTCTAGTACTCCCTCTGTCCCAATTTATATGACACACTTTCCTTTTTAGTCAGTCCCAAAAAGAATGACACATTTCTATATTTGGTAAGAATTTAACTTTAAAATACCCACTTTACCCTTAATGAAATGATTTACAACCACACAAATATCTATAACTCATTTTAGACCACAAGTTTCAAAAGTCTTCCTTTGTTTCTTAAACTCTGTGCCAAGTCAAAGTACATCACATAAATTGGGACGGAGGGAGTAACTATTTTCTGGATTTGCTCCAGCGGTTAGTCTAGCAGTTATTATTTCTAGTTTGTAGTTCATAGTGTAAGTTTTATCCTATTATGTTCTTTATAAATATGTAATTAGGATTAGTTATTTAGGCATGTAATTCAGAATCGAAACTACTATGTTCTGGAGTCTTGTCCTCTCCATACGGACAACTTTATTGGTGTAATTGTGTTTAATTATCTTCATTATTCTAGTTCTTCAGTTCTTTAATTCTGGTTCCTATCAGTTTGGTACTAGAGCAGATCAATCCAACATGATAAATACTGGATCTTCTAATTCTCAAGAAGACACTCCCAATGTTGGATCACTTGTCCAACAATTATCTACCATAGCCTCAAAACTAAATACGATCGATTCGCTGGCAGCAAATGTTGCTACATTGAAAGTTCAGACTGGTTGCACCCAACAAGCGGAAACCAGTAACCAAACACGGAATGGAGGAAAATCTGCTTGGCAAGAAGAGGGAGAAGACTTTAATAAGAAGACTTTAATAGTCCAGCGTAGCCAAAAAATCCTTCCCGAAGGCCACACACAAAGATGGAGTTCCCCAGATTTGAACGAGGTGATCCTAGAGGATGGATTTTGAAAGCAGAAAAATATTTCTGCTACTATCAAACTCCAAAGGAACACAAAGTTGACATCGCAGCGATGTATTTGGAAGGCGATGCTCTTGATCTCTTCTCTTGGATAAATCGAGAGCGAACTTTGCTTTATTGGGAGGAGCTTGTTAAAACATTGCAGGAAAATTATGATCCTGTGGAGTTCCAAAATCCGGATGAGCATCTTTGTAATTAGGGGTGTACATAGGTCGGGTTGATTTAGTTTTTTACTTTAAAAAAAAAAACCAAACCAATCATGTCGGTTTATTAAATCTATAAACAAAATCAAACCAACATAAAATCGATTTTTCCGGTTTAGATTTTAGTCGTTTTTCCTGGGTTTTTTTGGTTTGTCGATTTTTCTCAATTTTTTTTATAATCTTTAGTTTTTACAATTATATTGTGATTGTAGACAAAATCAAGTATGTTTTCACTCATGTACTAGTGGAAAATCACAATTATAGAAAACGAGGAGTGGAAAAGAGGAGCGGAAAACTCTCCAAAAATTAAAAAGTAAGATGAAAAGTGACTGAAGAGTGAAAAATTTTAGGTTTTAAGTTTATATTGGGTTTCGAATCATTTAGTTATCAATTAATGGATAAATATTACAACTTAAAGGCTTAAGTCTGAATATATATCTACATCTACTTTCTAAATATTAAAAATTAATAAAATTAATTTAAAAAGTATTTTAAAAATAGATTATAATTAATATTTTTTATGTATAAAAAGTTAAAATTATATATAGAGGGTTTAGGTTGAGCAGGACTAAGACGGAGTACTTGGAGTGCAAGTTTAGTGATTCGACGCATGAGGCTGATGTGGTAGTGAAGCTGGATTCTCAGGTCATTCAGAAGAGGGGGAGTTTCAAGTACCTGGGGTCTATGATTCAAGAGAATGGCGAGATAGACGAGGATGTCACGCACCGTATTGGTGCAGGGTGGGTGAAATGGAGGCTCGCTTCGGGAGTTTTATGTGATAAGAAGGTGCCTCCGAAGCTTAAAGGTAAGTTCTACAGAGTGGCCGTACGTCCGGCTATGTTATATGGAGCAGAGTGTTGGCCAGTTAAAAACTCCCACATCCAAAAGTTGAAGGTAGCGGAGATGAGGATATTGCGATGGATATGTGGACTTACCAGGAATGATAGGGTTAGGAATGAGGTTATTAGAGAGAAGTTGGGAGTGGCTCTGGTGGAAGATAAGATGCGGGAAGTGAGGTTGCGATGGTTCGGACATGTGAGGAGGAGGTGCACGAATGCTCCAGTACGAAGGTGTGAAAGGCTGGTTGTGGATGGTTTAGGCGGGGTAGAGGTAGGTCGAAGAAATATTGGAGGGAAGTAATTAGGCATGACATGGAGCGGTTACAGCTTACAGAGGACATGACCCTTGATAGGAAGAGGTGGAGGACGCGGATTAGGGTAGAGGGTTAGTGGGTAGGAAGGCATCCGTATTAGTAGGGAGGACTGTTTGTTTGTATCTGTGCTTGGTGTTTCTTGGGCAGATTTTTGTTCGTGGTTGTTTTGTGGATGTTGGGGATCTCGAATTAATAGTCTTTAGTGAGACTTTGTGGGTGTCTTGCTTCTTTTGTTAGCTAGCGTTGTGGTATCTCTTCTTGTTGTTCGTTTTTATGATTTTTGTTTGTTCTTGCTATCTGTACTAAGCCGGGGGTCTATCGGAAACAGCCTCTCTACTTCTTCTGAGGTAGTGGTATGGACTGCGTACACTTAACCCTCCCCAGACCCCACCTTGTGGGAATTCACTGGGTATGTTGTTGTTGTTGTTGTATATATATTATGTCGGTTTGGTTTGGGTTCCGTTTGACTTTTCTTTGGTTAACACCAAACCAAACCAAGAATGGTCGGGTTTTTTTCCTAATGCCAAACCAATCAAACCAAATCACAAGTCGATTTTTTTTTTCTCGGTTTGGTTTGGTTCGGTTCGTCGATTCGGTTTGACTTGGCGGTTTGGTCTGTACACCCCTATTTGTAATATTCAGCAAATAGGTTTTGTACAAGAGTATCGTCAAGAATTTGCAAAACGTTAGTCTAGGGTCACAAACTGACCAGATCATTGTCTATTAGGGGTGTTTCTGAATAGGCTAAAAGATGAACTTAAATCTGATGTTAGGATTCACAAGCCCAGAACAGTTTACAGGGCTATGAGTTTGGCACTTGAGTTTGAAAATAAATTAGGCTCAATTCGAAGCAACAGAGGACCTAATTGGACCCAACCAACAGAGCTACTATACAAAACCCATCGCATTCTATTAGAAACATCCAGAACAATTCTTCCTTCACACATCAAACTCCACGCAACAATGTTTCTTCCAACCCAACCGCTACCCAACCTCTTCAAACACGAACATGGGATACCGAGAGGAGAAATCTTATGGCACAGGGACTTTGTTTCCGTTGCCATGAGAAATTTGCACCCGGTCATAAATGCAAATCTGCGAAACTATCTCTTATGGAACTTACAGGAGAAAATCAATTGGAAGATGTTGACGAGGTCAATGTAGCAATTGGTGGTGACCCTCAAGAAACTGAAAATGCTGAAATTTCTTTTCATGCCATTTTGGGACAGTCAGTTGGTACTACAATGAAGCTTCAAGGTGAAATCAACCATAGAAAGATTTTAATACTTGTGGATAGTAGTTCTACACATAATTTAGTTGCTGAATCCATTGTGGAGGAGCATAAACTACCAGTATAGATAGTTCCAACATTCGGAGTGTAAATACGGAATGGGGACATCATATGATGTAATAAAGTTTGTCGGAATCTTCAAATTCAATTGTCGAGTCTTACCATCAATCAAGATTACTATCCTTTTGCAATTGGAGGGGCTGATTTGGTTTTTGGTCTCAAGTGGTTAGCTTCTTTCAATACTATTCAAGCTAACTGGAATGATATGTTCATAAGTTTCAATTGGCAAGGGAAACGTTACAAACTGCAAGGGGTGAAATCAACAACTTCCGCCACGGCTTCCCTCCAATCTTTTAACATGTTAGCAGATACTCCAGGTAACCCAAATCCAAACACTTTTAGATGAATTTCAGTTTGTGTTTTCTGAACCAATATCTCTTCCACCTTTTATAGCACATTCTCATGCTATTCCTCTGTTGCCTAACTCTAAACCTGCAAACATTAGACCTTACCGTTATCCATATGGACAAAAGACTGAAATTGAGAACCAGGTTGTTGCTTTATTAGAATCTGGTTTTATTCATCCTAGTTCTAGTCCCTTTGCTAGCCCGGTTCTACTAGTGAAAAAGAAAGATAATTCTTGGAGATTTTGTGTGGATTACCGTAGCCTTAACAAAATCACTGTTCCGGACAAATATCCCAAACCCAATATCGATGAGTTGTTGAATGAGTTACATGGAGCAACAATCAACAACAACAACAACATACCCAGTGTATTCCCACCAGGTGGGGTACATGGAGCAACAATATTTTCAAAAATTGATCTTCGTTCAGGATACCACCAAATACATGTCCAATCTGTTGATGTCTATAAAACTGTCTTTCGCACTCATTTAGGCCATTATGAGTTCCTCGTAATGCTTTTTGGACTCACCAATGCACCATCCACGTTTCAGGCTGCCATGAATGATCTTTTCAGGCCATACCTTAGAAAATTTGTCCTAGTATTCTTTCACAATATTCTAATCTATAGTCCTGACCCTCAAACACACCAACAACACCTTTAAACAGCTCTTCATCTTCTTTTTGTTAATTCCTTTTTTGCTAATCCAAAGAAATGTTTGTTTGGCCGACACCAAGTTGGTTTTTTGGGTCATGTAATTTTCCGAGATCGAGTAGCCGTGGATTCAGAAAAAATATCTGTAATGTTGGAATGGCCTATTCCAAAGAATGTTAAGGAACTTCGTGGTTTTTTACGTCTCACGGATTATTACAGACGCTTTGTTAAGAACTATGGGGTCATTGCTCGTCCTTTAACAGATTTGACCAAGAAAGATGCTTTTTCCTGGAATGCATATTTGTAGAAAAGGTTTTCCAAAATCTTAAGAGGATCTTGACATCTGTACCAGTGCTTAGTCTTCCCAACTTTACTCAACAGTTTACTGTTGAGTGTGATGCTTCATCTGATGGAGTAGGGGCTATTTTATTGCAATAGTGTCATCCAATTGCCTATTTCAGTAAGGGATATTTCTTTTCTAGTCGCATTAAATCTACTTATGATCGTGAATTGTTAACTTTGGTCCTTGCACTGCAAAAATGGAAGCACTATCTTTTGAGTCGGCATTTTATTGTCACTACTGACCATTGTAGCCTAAAGCACCTCTTGCATCAGCGTGTGACTACTGCTGAACAACAACACTTGTTGTTTAAATTATCGCCTTTTGATTTCTCTATTGTCTATAAGTGAGGCAGTGAAAACAAAGGAGCTGATGCTTTGTCCCGTCGCCCTCAACATGCTGATTTTTTAACTTTGGTAATGCCAATTCCATTAGATTTCAGTGATTTAATAGGAGCAATTGAAGTTGATCCATATACTAAGAAGATTTGAGATCAACTTTCTTCTGATCCGTCGGTACTTCCAGATTTCACGTTGTCTGCTAACCATCTTTATTACAAATCTAGGCTGGTTATTCCTGATTATCCTGAGCTCAAAGCCAAGATTTTAGCAGAGTTGCATGATTCTCCAACAGAAGGGCACGGAGGTTACTTGAAAACTTTCAAACAGGTAGCTGCAAATTTTTTCTGGCCTTGTTTGAAGCATGCCGTTAAGTTGTTTGTCCAGAATTGTTTGATATGCCAACAACATAAATATGAAACGTTAGCCCCAGCTGGTCTGTTACAGCCTTTGCCTATTCCTGACAGAGTTAGGAGGATATCTCCCTAGATTTCATGGTTGGGCTTCCACCTTCTAATGGCTTTGATACTATTCTTGTGGTGGTTGATAGGTTTAACAAGTATAGTCATTTTCTTGCTTTATCTCATCCCTTTACTGCTAAAACAGTGGCTGCTGCTTTCTGTAAAGAAATAGTCAGGTTGCATAGTTTACCTCGCTTCATTCTTTCGGATCGTGATGTTGTCTTTAGAAGTGCATTTTGGCAGAAATTTTTTCGCCTTAGTCGCACTCGTCTCCGTATGGGTACTTCTTTTCATCCCCAATCTGACGGTCAAACGGAGGTGGTCAATCGATGCCTTGAAACTTACTTGCGTTGTTTTGCTCACGAGAAGCCAAAATCATGGCTTCAGTAACTACCTTGGGCTGAATACTCTTTCAACAGTGGATACCACTCTTCAGCCAATATGACTCCTTTCCAGATTGTGTATGGGAGGGAAACACCACTCTTGCATCCCTTTGTCCATGTAGAAACTAAAATTGTTGAGCTTGAACAGCAACTCGTGGAACGAGATAAAATATTAACAGTCCTACGTTCCAATCTTCTGAAGGCTCAATCCTGAATGAAATCTCAAACTGATTCCAGAAGGCGTGATTTATGTTTTAATATGGGTGATGTTGTCTTCCTTCGTTTGCGACCTTATCGGCAGAAGAGTTTAGCCAAACATTTTAATGAGAAGCTTTCACCTCAATATTTTGGACCATACAAAATTGTTCGCAAGGTTGGTCCTGTTTCTTATGAATTGCAGCTGCCTCAAACATCCAAGATACACCCTATTTTTCATGTCTCATTGCTTCGCCTTGCTTGTGGTTGTTCTGATATTACTTCCCCTCCACCCTTACCACTATCGGGTGACTTGAAATTCATGATGGAACCTGAAAAAGTTTTATAGCATCGTTGGGTGAAAGAATCGGGAATGTCAACTCTGGAGTTACTTATTCAATGGCGTCGTCGACCTATTGAAGAGGCTAGTTGGTAAGACTATGACTTGCTTGCTGCTCAATTCCCTTTTTCTACCCTGAGGCCATGGCATCTTTTCGGCGGGGTGTGGGTGTGTGTGGGGTGGGGTGGGTGCATTGATACCAACCCACCTCTCAAGACATATTTTAGAAGAAAATATAGATAAAAGGATAAGGAATTAAAATGTTTTGGATAAACATATCTACAACAGTTGTCTAGTAACTGTTTTCTGGATTTGCTCCAGCAGTTAGTCTAGCAGTTATTATTCCTAGCTTGTAGTTTATAGTGTAAGTTTTATCCTATTATGTTCTCTATAAATATGTAATTAGGATTAGTTATTTAGGCATGTAATTCAGAATCAATACTACTATGTTCTGGAGCCTTGTCCTCTCCATACGGACAACTTTATTGGTGTAATTGTGTTTAATTTTCTTCGTTATTCTAGTTCTTCAGTTCTTTACTTCTTGTTCCCATCAAAAGCTCTTCTCATTGATATCAATAATAATGCAAATATTTCTTTTTAACAGGTAAATATGTAATTCTATTTAAATCAAAAAGCTAGCACCAAGATGGTGCCAGGGAATTACAATGTTTGAAACCTTCCTGAGCAAATACAAAAAGAGAAGGTTCCACCTGCAGTGAGTCTATAAAGTCAAGCATGCTACTTTCATTATATACATCCTGAAGATTACACCAAAATCCTAAATCGATTAACATGAATGTTCCAATTTCTGAAAAGCACTTACTTTTCTTTCAGAGCACCTTGGGTTGCTTTCTATCCATATTACCCAACACGCGCAGGCTTGAACTGTAAATATTACCCGGTCGTGGATTAGGGTAGAAGGTTGGTAGAGAGTTGTGCGTTGTCTCGTTTCCTAGCAGGATAGGTTGATGCAGTTTACCTGTTTCTCTGTTTATACAAGTTGTAGCAATTGACTTGTAGTTGCTTGTATTACGAGTTACGACCTTTGTTAATCTTTATTTACTTTGCTTCAATTATCGCATTGGTTGGTTATGGCTATTGCTCTTCTTTTGAATGCTATGTTGTGTTTTCCCTATTGTTTTCTTTGTCCTCTTTACTTCTATATTTTCTTTGCTGCTATGATGTTTGCTACTCTACCTCCTCAAGGTAGAGGTAAGGTCTGCGTACACTCTGCCCTCCCTAGAGCCCACTGGGTTTGTTGTTGTTGTTGTATTTGCACTTCCCCCCAACACTCCAGCACATCAAATATGAATAACATTGCATTACAATTTAAACACCATTAGGTCCAGATGACAACAGAACTTCCTCTAAACCACTTGCCCAGCCAAAAGGCAAGGAACTTTACCTCCAACTATTGAGCCCTTCTATTGACAAACTGAAAATTGTTAACGCTTTTTCTCCTTCCAAGTTGCACTACCCAGAAACCAAGAATTTTAATGAGATACGCACATTAATAAAATTGAGGGAAAAAACCCCAAAATCTGGCGGAGTAAACCTAAATATTTTTTCTTTTTTAGATCTTAAAACCAAATTAAAGAAAACTACCTTGAGTCTTGAAGCTTAGGAGTGGACTTCTTCTCGACGCCAAGGACAACAGTGTCAGTGCCACGTACACCAACGGCGGCGTTACCTTTGCGTACAGCTTCCATGGCGTACTCCACTTGGAATAAGTGACCGTCCGGCGAGAAAACGGTGATCGCTCTGTCGTATCTAGCCATTATTTGATAGTACTAAACAGCTATTGAACAATTTGGGCTCTCTGTGTGTGATTTCAGTGAGTGTTGCTAAAGAAAACTTTTCCCTCCAACCTATTTTATATGTGTTTGGAAATGCCTCTTGAGTAGGGGAGTATATCACAGCAGAATATACAACACTTCTTGGGCAACAAGCCAATTGAAGTACAAGTCAAATATTACGACGTCGTATCAACCATTTACTTATTTATTATTTATTTACGCAAAGACGTCTGAATCTGAATGCGCATATCGTCTCTAGATCAGAATAGTGAATGATTAAGATTGTCTGTTTTTCAATATTAATGAATCAAATCTTAGAAAAATATTAATTTAATAAAATAAAATCATTCTTTGATTAGAAAAACTGAAAAATTTATATTTGCTAGTGATGATGAAGATGGTTTGTAATGGCGGTGGTGGTGATAATAATTGGTGTTGGTAGATAGAAATGGTGGCGGTGATAGTTATGATGGTGAAAGTGGTTGGTGTTGTAGTGACTATCATGATTATGGTGGTGGTTGTAATATGAAGTTGATCGATGTTAGTAGTTAGAGGTGTTGATTGTGGTGGCTGAAAAATGTATGCATGGTGTTTGACGTTGTGTTGGTTGTAGTTGGAGATGTTGTTAGTTGTGACGGTGGAAATGATTGTTAGTAGGGATAGACTGTAGCGATGATAGTGGTTAATAGTGGTGGTATAGGTGGCGACACCAGTGACAATGATAGTGGTGATGGTCGAAGAATGTGTGGAGGTTAATGATGTGTTAGTGGTAGTTGGGGATGGTGCTAGTTGTGATATATGAGTTGGTTGATAATAGGGATTGACCGGTAGTGGTTGATTGTAGTGGCGTTGGCGTTGACGGTAGATATAATTAGAATAATGGAGGTGGTAGGTGTGGTAGCGGCTGACAGTAATGATTGATAGTGATGTTGGTTGTTAACGGTGGTTGTGATGGTTGAGGTGATTAGTGGTGGCAGAGGTGGTGACTGGTGATTGTGGATAGAGTGATGGTGAATATTATCCAACACAAGAATACCTCTTAATGATATTAAGACTTGGTTCTGGATTTTAATGATTAAGACCTATTCAGACTTATTAAGAGCTAAAATCTTAATAAAAACAAATACACTTAATGGTCTAAGATCTGAATCATTCAGATTTAGACCTCCATTAAGGGCAAGCAAACAAGACCTTCTTTTATGAGAAAATTATAAAGATGGTATCATATGTTTGAAATTAGGTTCAAGATGATCACTTAAGTATACTCCTGAGCAGTTCTACTCTAAGTAGGCATTTGGCAATGAAAATTAAAATATTTTGGAGTTGGAGTTGTGTTTGCAATAAAAATAAATTAGAATTTTTTTATTTTTTTTTGTGAGAGAAATAAAAGTGAAAACAAGTAAATTTCACTTTTCCAAAAAAAAAATTTTATGGCCAAACATCATAAAATTTCACTTTTTTCACTAAGGTGAAACAATTTTTCGGAAAAAAGTAAAAAAAATTCATGGCCAAACGAGCCTTAAGTTTTGAGAAAAAAATGAACACTTTTTAATCTCTCTCAAATATTTAACAAACTCTAAGAATTAAATTTATAATGAAAATCTTAACTAAAAACACCATGAAAATTTCGTCAAATCTCATATGTTGCATCACTCAAAATTATACAAGACGTCATAAATAGACATAAAAGCTGTCCGACAGTACTTTTCCCGTTAAGAAATCACTCGACCCCTAAATCTTTTAAGTAAAAAAACTCTCCAATTTAAACATGTATATATAGCTTGTATGTCCACATTAGTTTGTTGGGTTTTTATCCTAATTTCCTTGTTAAATTTGAATGTTTCTTTTAAACAAGGATATTATTTAGTCTTAATCACTCAATTTGACTAATCCTTTTCTCGGAGAAAAACGTTTTATCACCTCCATCAATTGAATATCTTTCCTTCTCACATTAAATCTTCATAACATAATTCTTTAGAGTTGGAAACTTTTGTTTAAGAAGATGGAGTCTCGACATATTTTCATACCCTCTTTTGTATTGATTGTGCTTCTTCTCTCACATGGATGAAGTTATTTTGTTATATTTTTCTTTTTTAATTTGATTTACCGTCATTCGAAGTTTGTGCGTTAATTTCCTCATGACATCTAATTATTACAATCCCAATAAACTTAAAGAGTTAGGTAAGTCTTTCACTTGTTTAGCGTTAAAGAAAGATGAAAAGATCCTCTTCATATAGGTAGGAATAGGAATAGGATAATGCTACTTTTGGAGACGAAACTTCACAATATCTCCTCACAGCTAAAATGAAATGCACAAAAAATGGTTCAGGAGCAATTGTGTAAGAGCTTCCTCTTCCCTTTGGTGTGTATCATCTACGCCTTCTTAGTATAATCCAATCTCGCAAATGGGGTCTGAGGAGGTAAGACTATGCACACCTAACTCTGCCTTTATTGGATAAAGAAATTATTTTTGATAAATCTTAGACTCAAAAAAAGCTAAACCTTCCAGTATTATGGAGAGCCATATTTGTTGTATTGACATGGATAAATAGTTGATGATAATTCAGCTAGGAAGCTCATACACCTAATAGTTCAGGTATGAAACTCGAAATACTTTTTAAGTGTGTTTTTGACAATCCACTCCACCTTTGTTTGAAACTAAAAAACTCCAAGTTTAAACAAATTAACAAATTAAATTTTCAACTAGTGAAGTGCAACAGAGAGCTGATATAGTAAAGCTAATAATACATACTACCATTCATGCAAATTCAAAGTTCAGATGTGTTACATCCTTGATTCTCTCAAAGCATCCTTAATTCTCTCAAAGCATCTCACAAGCAAAGACAAACTCTATAACTCATGCAACAGATAACACAAAGTGTAAATTGAGCAAGTTAGAACATGTTAAGAGTTGGCTGCTAGAGCCTGGTGGAACATCCAGATCATATCACTTCTGCTTGCTCTTCAACTTAGCAAGATTAGCTTGAGCAGCAGCTTTTGCAACTGTTGTAGGCTTGATAGCACCCTTTGGATTGAGGGCTTTTCTTATCTTAAACACAGCCCAGGCAGTCCCTAGAGCATGCCCTGCAGCATCAAATCCTTCACGTGTCATCTGCGCAGCCTGATCACCGTGCCTGCAACAACATATAGTGCCACTATTAAGCATACTGATCCAAGAATTTGTTAGAAAAATAGATAAAGTAGGAAAATGAAAAGATATTAAAACAAACCCCAGAGGCTTATACGACACTTCCTCAAAGATTGATTGCCCTAAATTGGGATGGCAGTTCGGGGACACAATAAGCCTATTACTACAATTATCTGAAAGTGATTTTTGTGGTTTTCCCTGATCCATCTTACATGATATCCAACCGAAAGAACCACATTTTGAGTTTTATTGCTATGTGAGTTTAGAGAAAGAACTTCCAATACTCTGCCAATACAAGTTTGCATCTAACCTCTATATATAACAACAAAGCAGAACTGTTGACATGATTTGGTCACTAAGGGAAGCACAACAAAGGAAATGGTGATGACTGCAAAAAAGTAAAATTTACCTCTGTTGAACAAGACCAGTTGTCACTACTGAGGTTGTTGACATCACATTCCTTCCAGCCACTTCAACGGCATCACAAACCTTATCTGTTATAATGGAGCAAACCAACAATATCAGGAGTCTAGAAAGAAAATAACATAGTTCGGTTCTTCTTATGAACACAGCAAGTGGATTTTATTCCCTTCAACTCAAACACTAAACAGAGAAATAAAAACGTTCAACTAACTAAAAAATGATAGTTCGTCGAGTAGAAACACGTACTGAATCCATCCAAGGAAGCAAGAACAATTTCTCCCGGAAGAAGGCTAAAGAATCTCTGACCAGCTTTTGAGTTTGCAATAGAACTTGTGAAGAATCCAGAGACCTTCACTACTCCTGAGAGTATACCAGTTGCCACTTTCTCTGACATTTTTGTCATCTTCTTCACCCTAAAAAGGAACAGAATGAAAATATGCATAAAAATTCATACCAATTTGTAAGAAACTTATAAAGATATGACGCTTGGACCTCTAAGTCAACAACCAAAGTTCTTGAGGAGAGGACTGTAAACCTTATAAGCAGCAAACCACCCGTTCATTCTCCAACCAACATGGAACTTTATCTAATCCACTCTAACACTCATTTATGCCCAGGCCCAACTAGAGTGTGGACCGAGGCCTAACTCAACCCCAAAAGCTAGCTCTTGAGGAAAGGATTCGAGTTCAAATAAGCAAACCACCGATTCATCCCAACCAACGTGTGATTCTAACCCCCACTAACAAAACTCAACAAAGTAGCTGAAAATTTGATTTAAGTAATTATACTTGGTCCCAGTTCCAAACAAGATGAGGTAAGCTATATCAATCCTTAAAATTCATTCAATTCAACAGAAAAATGAAAAAAAAGTGTACCTTTTCATCCTCCTCATAGCCTCAGGGCTAATCTCGGAGTTACTTCCTTTTCCCATCCTCTTCATCAACACATCATTCCCCCATTTCAACCTATCCACAGTAACATCTCCACACCATAATATCCCCTTGATCAACTGACCCGACCCGGCTGCAATCATTCTTGCAATACTGCTACTATAATCCTCAACATTCGGAGCCAAAGTTGTCCAGTACGCCGCCGAACTCCTCTCCAGATCCTCCTTTTTCTTTTCCATCTCTTCTGGTGATACATCTTTTGGCGCCATCCACCATTTCTCAACAACCCCTTTATCCTTCTTCACTTTCTCAACTCTAAACGCACTGTACTTCTCCAATACTAAATCTAACTCCTTTAACACCTTTTCTTGCCCTTTCGACGCTATAGTCAACCCATAGTTAAGCAAATTCTCCGCATATCCATCTTCATCATTTGCTTCAGAAGGTACACGAAGAGTGAAGAAGTAATGAGACTCATCAAGCTTAACAGCAGCTTCATCTCTCGCTAATGGCCATTGGATTTGATCACCAACACGTGCAAGAACAGCAACAACGTTGTCGCCCTGTTTCAATTGAACAATCTCGAATTCACCACTAGCAAGTTCGATACTACGTTCTTTGTCAATCAAGTGAACAATAGCACCTGGGATTTGGACTATCACTTGTTCCAGTGACACAAAGTTGGAATCTTGATTAACCTGTTGACTGTTTTCAGTTTCTGGGAATAGATTCTCTGCTAGATCTTTCATGTCAATAGTTGGATACATAGAAGAAGTTGAGGGGTTCTTTTGGGTATTTGTAAGAAATGGAGAAGATGATTCTGGGTTTGAATCAATGACTTGTGGGTATAATTTTGGAGGATTTTGAGAAGACATAGTAGTTTTTTTCCTGGATTCTTGATTACCCAGTTTGGATTTTGACACAAAAAGGAAAAAACTTTGTTAATCAATTTTGAAGATCTGAATTTGGGTTCGAAGATTTATGCAAGATTTAGCTTAAGGTATAAGAAAATGGAAATAGGCGGTTTGAAGTTGAAGAAGAGTTGAAGTGGTATGCCACGTGGCTTGATGTGTAAAGTCCGTGTGGAAACCGCGGAGATTCTATGCGTGAATGCAGTAGCAAGAATTTAGGAATAACTTTTTTTTTTTTTTGGGCCGTGTGTTCAGTACTGTAAATCAACTGTCACGGGAGGACGTTGACTGTTGGGAAGGGGGTTAATATTGTTATTATAATGTGTTTATAAATAAAGTTTGGATAGATTGCATTATTTTTTGTCAATTTAAAGAAGGATAAATTTCATAAATTTTGACTGTTTAATATCTAATTACAATTCATCTCGACTGTTTTTATATATACAAAAAATCTTGAATTTTGGATTCTCTTGATACATAAACCAGGCGCTGATACATCACAATCTAATACATAAGTATCGAACTAATCGACTGATACATAAGTACCGATACATAACTCTTATGTGTTAATATCACAGAGATATATTCAAATACATAAGTCTTATGTATCAGTTGCACAAAAAGCATTTTGACACATGATTTTTGTCAAACTTTCAACAAAAAGATATCTTTCTTATGTATCTGTAACCTAATAATCAGCAAGATACATAACTTTTATACATTTGGTGGATGGTTGCGTGATGTATCTTTTTGTTATTTTCAATAAGATACATCATTTTTATGTATCTCCATTAACATCATCATTTTCAACCTCCATTGACGAATCTCCAAACTCCCTCTGTACTCCACCATCAACTCCCTCTGTCTCTGTCTCAGGCCACCGTCGTTAGTAAACTCTGATTGGTGAGCCACCAAATAAATCCCAACTCAGTCTCTTACACCACTGACGAATCTCCAAACTCCATTGACGAATCTTCGAACTCCTGTTGTTGACTCATTTTCATCTGAATTCATAAGGGAGAAAATGTCAGAATTGTTGGAGGTGGAACGGTGGTGGGGCACGGTGACGATATTTGGCCCACTAACGCAGTAGATGGATACATATTGACCCATTATTTGAATGAGATAAGAGGGAAAAAGAGATCTATGGTTGAAAATTGAAAAGTTTGAAGATCTGGAAAGAAGAAGCAAAGGGAGGATTTTAAAAGGAAAAAAAGGAAGAGAGTATGAGATTCGTAATGGAGGAGTAGTGTTATGTTGAGATTTGTAATGGAGGAGTAGTGTTATGTTGAGATTCGTAATGGAGGAGTAGTGTTATGTATGATTTTTTTGGAGAGAGAAAGTGAAAATTGAGATTTTTATAATTACTTTGTAGAGATGAGATTTTGAATATATATAATAAGTTATGCTGTAGATTTATGATATTTATTTTTTAAAGAATAAGCCTATGAAAAAAATAAGATATGAATTAAAGTTGCTATAAAAAAAGTGGGACAAATGATAAAATAAAATTATTAGAAATCATATAGTACACCAGATAAGGTGGGATAAAGTTTGAAATTAATTCTTTTATCTCATGTTTGATATAAAGTATTAATTACTCCTAAAATTATTTTATTTCACTATTTATACTTAAATGGTGGTGTACTATTTCATACAAAGAATGGAATAATAAATAAGACAAAATGAGAATGAAGAAAAAAGCAGCAGCACACTGAATTGTTACATAAAATAAAACTTTTCATTGTAATCTAACGAGGATTAACATACAATACCATAAAATAATGAAAGCAAACATTATATTTAAACTAACATCACAATACAATACAATATATAACTAACCATCCAAACAAGCTGCAAAACACCCTTTATTTTTTTTGCTAAAGAATATTGCTGATGTTTCTTGTTTCAGTTAAAAAATATTCTAGGGTAATTAAGTGTTTCTATTCTTCTTTATCATGGGAATGTTCTGCTACGAAGTATGATTTATATGAATCATCAAGGATCCTAAGTGAGTTTATGAAGATGGGCAGAGTTAAAGACGCAGATGAACTGTTTGAGAAAATACCTGAAAAGAATGTTGTTATTTGGTCCATCATGGTCCATGGATATTCTAAAAATGGTTTATACAAAAAATCAGTTGAATGTTTCAACTCAATGAGAAATATTAGTTTACTGGCAGAAATGCAAAGTAAGACTGTGTACAATAGATCCAAGTGTACAATCTCGGACCCAGCGCATAGCGAGAGCTTTAGTACTCCGGGTTGCCCTTTTTTGCCTAACTCATTTACCATTGTGGGTGTTCTTGTGGGGGTCTCAGGATTGAAGGACTTAATACTTGGGCAATTAGTTCATGGGCTCATAGTGAAGTTGGGGTGGGAAGATAATTCTTTTGTAGGCACTTCACTTCTAGAGGCTTATGCAAAATGTGGAAATGTAACTGATTCTTGCAAGATTTTTGAGGACATTAAAAGTCAAGGTTTGGTTCCATGGAATGCAATGATCAATGCATTTGTACATAATGGATTCTTTGAAGAGGCTTTCCTGTTATTTAATAGATCTAGAAAGTTTGGCTTGTTTCCTAATTCAATGACAGTTATGGCGTTGATACAGAGCTGTGTGGATATGGGATCCAAATGTCTCTGTGAATCAGTTCATGCCATGGTTGTTAAGTTTGGTCTTGTGTCTGATGAACGGGTCAACAATTCACTTCTTTTTCTGTATTCAAGCTTGATGGAGTTACCTGCTGCTTGGGAGATTTTCGATACAATGGAAGAGAAAGATGTTGTCAGTTGGTCAACGATGATGAGTCTACTCATTCACCTAGAATATGCTTCAGATGCTATAAAGGTTTTCTTCCATATGAGAGTTTCTGGGGATGATTATGATCACCTCATCTTAATGAATCTCATTTCAGCTTGTGGAATTTTGGGCAACTTGAAGATGGGAAAATCTGTTCATGCTCACGTAATAACTCATGGTTTTGGATCAGCCCTTCCTTTAGACCTTCCTTTACTCAATGCCATGATTACTATGTATGCAAGATGTGAGGATTTGAATTCTTCAAGAACTGTTTTTGATCATTCAACCATGAAGAGTATGGTATCATGGACATCTATTATTTCAGGACTTCTGCATAATGGAAGGCCCAGGGAGGCACTAGATATGTTCATTCTGTTTAGAATGGAAGAAAGTTTGTTAACTGATTCGGTTCTTCTGGTGAGTGCACTTACTACTGCTGGTGAAATGGCTGCTTCAGAACTATGCATGCAGTTCCATTGCCATACTATAAAAACAGGGCTTACAAATTATAGAAGTATTCAAAATTGTCTCATATCAACCTACTCAAAGTGTGGGAATGTTGAACGTGCAAACAATGTTTTTGTGCAAATGGCATCTCTTCGTGATATTGTATCATGGAATGCTATTATAAACGGGTATGGTATCAATGGCCACGCAGAAACTGCTCTCTCCCTGTTCTATGAGTTCAGAGATAGTGGAGGAACACCTGATAGTGCTACTTACTTGAGCATTTTGAGTGCTTGTAGTCATTCGGGATTGGCAAGTGATGGTTTGTTGATTTTCAGTCAGATAGTAGAAGAAAATAGAGTTAGAGTTAGTGCAGAACATTATGGCTGTATAGCTGATTTGCTTGCTCGGGCAGGTTACTTGCCTAATGTAAGTTCGTCCTTGGATGGAGATGGTAAGACTATTTGGAAGGCTATATTGAACGCATGTGCACGTAATAGTGATTTAAAATTAGCAGAATTTGCTGCAAGAAAGTTTCATGAGCAAATTAAAAAGGATCCTGGTCAACTTGTGCTACTCTCAAATCTTTATGCATCAGTTGGGAGATTTAAAGATGCAGAAGCCTTGAGGTTGGGCATGGAGACGGAGAAATTGATTAAAGTTCCAGGATTCAGCATTCTCACTGGAAATCTATAGCATGCTGTGAAATCTAAATCAGTCATCTCGTGAATGAATACAAATTATGCAACTTCATATTCATGAGGAGCTATTGTAACATCTGCCATAAAAGGTGGCTTTGAAAGGTAAAAGGATTCAACAACATCAACCCAATATGATCTCACAAGTGGGTCTGGGGAGGGTGGAAGGTACACAGACCTTACCTCTACCTCGTGGAGATAGAGAGGTGGTTTAACCCCCAGCTAAAGGTTAAAGTATTCAACTTTAATAAACAAATCTGTTTAAAGAGTGATGCTCTCCAAAGAGGGTAATTGGGGAAACAAACAGAATGACAAGCTAATTTTGTTGAATGATGTGTTCTGACTAAAAATAAAGTCTAAAGATGAGCAAGAGCAGGATGCAGCTTCATGTCAACGGTTTATAATGCAGCAACAGCTAAACAGTTAAACTATGCATCAGTAAAATAAATAGCTTGATTATCTTCAGCTATCTTTTCTCCAAAAAGTTGTACTCACCATGACTGAAAATCAATCATGTGATAGACCATTGAACCATCCCCCTTCTTTCTGGTAGATGACTTCTTCAATCAACTTACGTTCTCTTTCTTTAACGTAGCAATAGAGCTTATTATAAGTGTATGCATGATGAAAAGGAACCTATCTGCTAACATGCCTCTATCATGTTGCATAAGAAAGGTTTATCGTGGTCCTCTTGGGACCTATTCATCCACGTATATGAAATTGAAAGTCATCACAAAAGGGGGGAAAAGATCTTATATGACATGATATTCAGCATAAACAAAGCCAATAAGAACATCGGAGAGCAGGTCATGATAAGCAGCGAAAATGAATAAAATTTTGAATAATATAAGCTGATTAACATAACAGAGCCAGTTGGTTACGGCACATACAACGTTTGAACTATGGATTCCTTCAAAAATCAAAATTGAGAAGGGGAAAGCAAAAAACAACAATAATATCCAAATAAAAACAGGTAATTCAAAATCTGCTTCAAAACAAAATCTCAGGTACAGCCTGCTAAAGACTAGAAGGGATCTGTTATCAGTAAAGCTCTTAATGAAACTGATTATTCTTATGCTCTTATCTTGCTTCTCTTACTCTTTGCCTTCACTGACCCATCCTTCAGTTTTTTCTCAAGCTCGGAACTCTTCTTCTTCTTTCCATCTTTCAAAGACAACTTACTTTTCTTTTGTTGCTCAGCTTTTTTCAACTTTTTGGCCTTCTTCTCACCATTCGACTCACTCAGAATACTACCCTTCTTAGCTTTCCCCTTTTTCACTTTCTCAACTTCAAGATCCTCACTCTCCTCATTGTCTTCACCGCTGTTTTCCTCTTCTTCATTATTACCAACATTTTCTACATCATTACCAACATCATCATCATCACTTCCCAATTCATCTACACCAGTGTCAAAGTCCATGTAATTAACTTCATGAATCCTCCCTTTATTCTTCCGCTTCTTCTTCCCTGACCCCTCCTCCGCTTTCCTGCTACTCTCCTTAACCTCAACCAAACCATCACTCACTTCTTCATCTCTATACTCAGCTTCTTTCTCCTTAAACCCCTGAATCTTGAGTTTGATCTCGGGTAACGCTTGATACAACGGCAACGCCAAAGAATCAGAAAGTCTCAAGTGCAAGCTTCTCACACCACCCCATTTCTTCGGAACCACCTGAACAACACCCTTTATTGCTTCCACCACATTGTCAACAATCTGTTCACTTTCCATCGAACCCTTACCAACCCTCATCATACAACAAGTTCCCGTCCTCAAGTAAAACAACCCCGACCCACAAGCCCTTTCCACTTGCTCCTTCCAATTCTTATGCATCAAATCTAACGGCAAAGGCAACTTCTTTTTCTTGAAAAACTGCTTACCTAAAAGCTTAGGAAGCAAATGCACAATCCTTCTATCAACCAAAAAAAGATCATATGAATCACAAAGCTTTCTCTTCGCTTCAAAGGGTTTGTAATTAGTCTTAAGTTTCGAAAGCCTTATGACTTTGGTAACGGGTATGTTCTGTGCTTTAACAATCTTTTTCGCGGCGTCTGAAGTCAGCTTTGAATTGGGCCTGTCATCAATGATAAGGCAGAGTTCCGCAGAAGCGTCGTGAAGCGGGTGAGGGAAAGGGATTCTGAAAGCATTGGTACGAGGTTTTGGTGGTATTTTCTTAAGAGTGAGATTAAGGTAGATGAAATCATCTTGTGGGAGTAATTGAGGTTTTTGGATTTTGGATTTGGAATCTTTCCATTTGAGAAGAGCGTCTACCGCCTTCTCTACGGTGGACCGGGCAACTTTGGTCGTGGTGGCGGCGGCGGAGGGTGGAGGACACTCCATTAGGGTTAAACAATCCTGAATGAAACAATTTCAATTCAAAGCAAATAATAGTTTAGAACAAATTACAATAAAATTACATGAAAGATAGAGAAAAGTAAGTACCTTGTTATTGAGCTGAAAATTGGAACTGCAAGAGTTAGAATAAGATGAAGAAACCTTAAAACCCTAAACCCTATTGCCCACGAGAAGTAAAGATGAGGAAATTTAAAGGAAGTACATCAGGAAGATAAAATGATATGTATCATCCCTTTACTTTTCAAAATGACGAATACCTCCCCACAAGTGGCCAAGCTCCTTTCCTTTTGCTACTTCTGTTGTAACAATTCGAACTACCTAAAACAATTACACAAATACTCGGAAAAATACTCAATATAGTATTATGGATTGTAATGTTACCTCCACGATGAGGACAAAAACTACCTCGTGATTTTAAGTGATTTTCTTATCTATTGTTGGACGTAGTTATAGTTGATAAATAGAATTGATTTATTAAAAACTCAATTCTTCACTTTGATATAATTTACAATATGTAACCAGACGTGTCTCATTGAACCATCCCATTTGAATGGAGATTTCTCTCTGGCATGGCATGCAAATACACGCCAATCGTGAAATCTTTCAACACATAAAGAGTCAACATTTTGCATTGGTAATATATTTGTTGAAACAGAATTAAGTGAAAGATTGGTAATATAATTAGCTCAAATAAGGCATTTTTTGCAAATTTATCAGTAGTTACTGGCATAATTTGGTCACTCTCACTTCGCAGAATATTGGTGGAAGACTGAACACTCCATAGCGGATGCAAACTAAAGCTGCGTAAATATCTATCGATAAGCACTTAGAATAGAGAGATGAATTCATTGAACTATATCACAATTGTGTCCTGTGGAGATATCTCTATCACGATAATTAGCTGGGTGTATACAAGAACATAGAGTGTAGGCAAACCTTACCCCAACCTTGGAAGGTAGAGAGGTTGCTTCCAATAGACCCTCGGCTCAGCTTGGCGTATACAAGTTGCAAAAATATAAGAAAGCGCAGCGGCAATGCATCTGTGTGCACTGAAACCAGCAAAAATGACTACTTATTAAGCTGACTAGTAATAAAGTTAAGCGCAGCGCAAAATTGATAGAGCCTTGTGCAATGAGGCATGGATAATCCAACAAGGTAGCATTACTGCAAAATCTCGGGAAAAACATTTCTCAGACCATTCCACTATCTATATGAAGCTTACCACAGTAAGTTCCTTGAGGAGGAAGCCTTTCAGATTTCTCAACTATTTAGCAGAGGTAGATAGTTTTATGCAGATTGTGGATAGCACCTGCCAACAGCCAGTACTTGGGACATCTATGTTTAGACTTTGGACTAGACTTAAGCTTTGTAAGGTGCCTCTAAAGCAGTTGCAGAAGAAAGATATGGGTAGTTTAGAGTGCAGAATAAGTGAAGCAAGGGATAGGCTGCTTGAGATACAAACTCAAACCACCACAACACCTACACCAGAACAGATAGCAAGAGAGAGAGGTGCTTTAACAGAACTAAATAAATGGCTTGCTATCCAGGAGAAAGTTTTCAAGCAAAAATCAAAGGCACACTGGATAGAGGTCGGAGATGGGAACAATAAGTATTTCTTTAACTGCCTGAAAGCCAGAGCTAGTAAAAACTGCATTACAAAGTTGAAGAATTCACGAGGACAGGTGTTACACAAACAAGATGAAATAGTTCAAGAAGTTCTGGTCTTCTACAAAAGCCTTTTGGGATCAGCTGCAGACAGATTACCTGCTGTTAACTTGCCAATTTTAAGAACTGGTCCTAGTCTTATCTTGCAGCAACAACAATGTATGTGTGCGGGGGTGACACTAGAGGAGGTCAAATAAGCTTTATTTGATATAGAGGATAACAAGTCTCCTGGAGTGGATGGGTTTAGTGCTTATTTTTATAAGAAGACATGGAGGATTATTCAACATGATCTATATGCAGCAGTTCAGGAGTTTTTCCAAAATCACAAAATGCTTAGAGCTATCAATAATACTCTGATTACCCTGGTCCCAAAACATACTCCTCCAGAGTCTATCAAGGATTTTCGACCTATTGCATGTTGTTCTATAGTGTACAAAATAATCTCTAAAATTATTTCTAACAGAATTAAAGGGGTCATTGATGATGTAGTTGGACAGAGCCAGTCAGCCTTTATTCCTGGTAGAATCATTTCTGATAACATCATATTGAGTCATGAAATGGTGAAGGGTTATACAAGGAAGAACATCTCTCCCTGATTTATGATCAAGGTAGATTTGCAGAAAGCTTATAATTCTCTTGAATGGTGCTTCATTGAGCAAGAATTGCAGGGATTGGGGTTCCCAAGTAAGATGATAAGCTGGATTATGATATGCATCAAGACTGTTAGCTATACTTTCTTGGTAAATGGTGAGATGACTAATGTTATGCCAGCTAAAAGGGGTCTAAGACAGGGGGATCCCATGTCCCCCTATATCTTTGTCCTTATCATGGAATATTTGAATCGATGCCTCTTACAGTTGAAGAATGAGCCTGATTTTAACTATCACCCAAGGTGTCAAAGGTTGGGCATCACACATTTGCGCTTTGCAGATGAACTCCTCTTATTCTCGAAAGAGGATGAGCTCTCTGGTAGGCTACTTCATGCAAAATTCTTGATGTTTTCTGAAGCTTCTGGATTAAAAGCCATTCTGGACTAAAAGTCAGATATATTTTGGAGATTAAAGCACAAGAAGAGTAAAAATTCAGGCTCTACTAGGGTATCTCTCTTTCAAGTACTTAGGGGTACCTCTTTCCACCAAAAGGCTCACAGTACAACAATGTCAACCCTTGGTGAATAAAATTACAACCAAGATTACTAATTGGATGGCAAAACACCTTTCCTATGCTGGGAGATTGCAGTTAATCAAAGCTGTACTTTTTGGGGTGCAATCTTACTGGTCTCAGTTGTTCTTGATGTCACAGCTGATTGAGGCAGTGTGTAGGAGCTACTTATGGTCTGGAGAAGCTACTGTGACTAAGAAAGCTATGGTTGCCTGGGACAGAGTGTGCTTGCCCAAGAGTGCAGGAGGGCTGAATATTTTAAATCTGAGAGTATGGAATCAGGTGGCAATTTACAAATTACTATAGGCAAGAGTCAGAAAAAAGACAAGTTGTAGATCTCCTGAGTTCATACTTACTATGTAAATATTCAATCTATAGAGAATCCCAAGCAAGCGGCTTGGATGATTAGGAAAATTGTACATGTGAGGAAGTATTGGCCAAGGCCAAGAGATATTCAAAGTTTGGTTCTTGATGGAAAATTCCAGCTAACCGTGGCTTACAAAAGGCTACGAGGGGAAGTTGAAAATGTTGCATGGAATAAATTGTTGCTGCACAACCTAGCTCAACCCAAACACAACTTCATTTTATGGTTGTGCCTACATGGGAAATTGAGAACAAAAGACAAGTTGCTGCGATGGCGTCTTAATTTGGATCCAACATGCATTTTTTGCAGCATGGGAATGGAGACTAGAGAGCACCTGTTTTTTGGGTGTCAATTCACGAATGAAATCTGACAGAGTGTTGCGATGGCAAAGATGAACTAGGGGCATAGTAGCTTGGAGCAATAAATGGCATTGGGTTCAGCGATGTCCAAAGGAAGATGTCCCAGTCGATTGCTGCTCAAAGCAAGCTTGACAAGAGTCATTTATAGTATATGGATGGAACGAAATGCACGCATTTTTCAGCATAGGCAGAGTACTATAGATGCACTGGTGCATCAGGTAAAGATTGCATTGTGCATGCGAGTTAGAAGCAACCCCAGGCTGTTTTGTTATCTTGATTCATTGTAATGTAGGCTATTAGTAGGTGTTGGGGAATGAGGCATAGTGGTATACTGAGTAGGGGCTGAACTGGTTTAGTTCACCCTCGTTTTGCAATGATCTCACTTGGTGATTAATGAAATTTCTTTTAATTGCCAAAAAAAAAAAAAAAAAAAAAAGTTAAGCTCAGTGAATTTTTCATTCCGGTTCTTTTTTCCGGATGTATTGTGCTTTCATTGGAGAGAGTGTGGTTTGGAGAGGAGTAAAAACATCAAGTTCAAACAAATATGAAGCAAAACCACCATTTATCCATGAATTTGAGACGAAAACTATGCTAAAATTTCATCATCTTCACTTATTAGAAGTGCTATGTGCTGTCACATAGCTCAGGCAATGAATTCCAAAGTAAGTTCTTTTCTGGGCATACATTAATCAGGAGAGACTTCAGTCTACTTGTTTCCACCTTCTGAATATCGATCGCCAGAGCCCCTGATAATTGCTGATCAAAAACAAATAAAATCAACTGCGTGAAAAGTTCAAAGTACTGCAAGCTTGAAACAAATATGAAGCACAATACCTTTTTGAGCCACACCATATAAGTAGCAGCAAAGGTTGCTTGACCTTGATAGTCCTCAAAGTCACTGTCAGGTAGAATTGTACAGGAACGAAATAGTTCTAATTCATTATCTATGAACATGTCAATGTCGACCATCCTGATGTTTCTCTGGTTAGAAGCCAAGGATCTATTATGATCACCGCACGCAAAATATCTTATCCAGCAAGTCAAGAGGAAGCGGCGATGAAGCCATAATGCCTGAGAGGAAAAACACATGAGGCAAGGTTGCACATTAAGCTACAAGCTTTTAATAACTTAGATTATCTTCATGAAGCAAATTAAAAGACAATCCAGATACAGACAAAAGAAAGGACTGACACAATCAATTTTGTGCATGGAACTGATCATATTTTGTAGGTTGAAGCATTAGATATGAGAATCTACAGCGGAGCACGATTTAAACACCAAAATGATCATTCTCTTGATCTCATTAAGGATTTTATAAGATGAAATAGAGAGGCAATTAAGAATGAGGATGCTCTCCATAAATTTCCAACATATGTGTGTATATCCGCTCCAACACCTATCTGAAATGTTTTACATATTTTATAAAACCTACATAACTTAGTGTGGATGACCTTGCAACAAACAGGCAGGATACTTGACTGGCGCCTTCTGGAATTGCCTTCTTAGGGGCACATATTGACACAAGCATTAGACAAGTCAATTTCATTTTATGAACGTAGAAGAGGAAAAATCGATGTTGTAGATATGAATGTTACGATTCTACATGCACCAAAGGACTAACTTCCCGACCTCACTAAGTCATCTAACCAAAAAAATTGTAATTGTGGAAACCACTGTGATATACATACCTCTCTGCCCACATAACGTTTTATCAACTTCTCCACCCAGTTGAACTCATCCTATCAGCAGACATTGAACCAGAAAAAACACAAGGCTTAGCAAATAATTGTAAGATGCGAACTTCATATTCGCACGGATGCAAACAATTAGATGATTTACAGTTATTAGAACCAACAGTAAGTCTTCAATGAAAAGGAATAATTTTCCAGTTCCAGATATTACTCCAAGATTTTGTCTTTTAACAAGTACCACCTCCATAACGGGAACTTTAATTTTCGAACTTCCACACTGATCATTCCTGCAACAGCTCAATACACTTTAATAGATAAAGTGATTTATGTGTATGTGTCAACTAGCCAATTTAGCGCAACTCATAGCTGGCTAACTAATGTTGAGCGTCTGTGGTTTCCGAGGAAATCTTTATGAAATTTTCAGCGAAAAGCATGTAATTTTCAAGAAATCCTAAAATTTCACAAAATGATGCTAAACCCATCTCCATTAAGAAAGTTATGAGTTCAGCGTGGAAAATAGAATTTGTACAAATGCGACCCATTGTTGAGGAAATGACCACATGATAAAAATCATACCTTCAATAATTCATGAAGTTCTGGATCAAAGCTAGCATCTTGATCCTGGCTATGTTGTGATTCTTCAAACAGACGAAGGATCAACCGCTGCACAGATCAATACACCAAATGAACAACATTATCCTTTCGTGTCTTCCTTTATTTGTATTTCCAATGGAACAAGTGGTTTCACTTTCACAAAACATTATACATTTTATAAGCTACTCGATGTGATAAGTTCTTTCAGGGATTACCAAGCAAAAGGGAAAATTCTAGCGTATACTACAAACGGGCATCAGTACAGCTTTTCATCCTCTACCAGCAATGGCAACCACGTGATTAGTTCACAACTAGCTGCCGAAAGTTTATATAAAAATAATAGCTACATCATGGAGACTCACTGCACGGTAATGAAAGCAAGAGTTATCAGCAACATGGAGGCCAGCCCACTCCCTTGACTTGTTAAACTCCTGCAGCACCTGGATGCATGAATTTAGATCCATTTGTTAAGAATTGATTGTATCCTAATGTATAGAGCAGTTCAAACAGGACAGAGCAACATGAGAGAAGTGTCTCAGAGATGATTGGCTGGAGTTGAAGAAAACTCAGCCCATGTTCAATGAAAGATCAGGAATAATCAGAACACTTTATACACTATGACCACTGACCAAGACTTTGCCTGCTCTGCATTGTCGGTGAAATTAAACTGGCAGGAAATCGCAAAACAAATATCCTACCACGAACCTTTCTCTCACCTGTTCCTCAGACATGTAGGAAACTAACCAGCAACGGTGATACCATGCACGATAGTTCATCTTTGATCTCTGTAACAGCAACGAGAGCCAACTTAGAACATCTTTTAAAAAAAAAAGGCTAAATCATGTATAACTGTGAAAAGCAGTAACATGCAGAAATGAGTACTAATATTGATAGTACATAAATCCAAGTGAGCTGGGTACTATAGTTCAGTTTTAACTAGGGGCAACGCCTAACAACCCCAAAGTCCAAACAAAATCTTCATTAGAAATACCCAAATAGTTGAATTATGGCATCAGTAAGGAACAACTGAGACGTTAATACATCCAAGTCACTCAACTACTCAAGCCAACCTTGCTGAACCAGTGACCTAGCTCCCAGTTTTGAAGTTCCAAAGGGAAAAACGAACCTTTTAATTAAATGACATATTTAGATCAAATCAGCAAATGACAGTGAAGCTGCTACGCTTAGTTTCCCCACAATGCATCAAAACACATGGCTAAAGAGAAGTCTTTCCTTCTTGGGCCAGTAAATCTACTCTATATTCTATTTATAAAATACCCTACAGACTTACACTGCTAAATAGAGTTTTGTAGTTATGCTAACAAAAAGTTAGTTCTATTTGCATGCCAGATTGCCCCTGGAATAATATATGCAACAGATAAAGAACCAAAGCAGAACTATGATAAGAATTTTTTTATTTTTTTTTTTGAAACTGGTAATGTTGATGATAAGAAACTGAATTCACGTCATTATAGAAATAGTTTTCCTTGTCCCTAGGAGGATGTCCTAGTGGTTGTGCCGTTGAGGCATGGGAGTAACAAGCTGAAGATTCCAGGTATGCATCCCAGCTACAACACTAGGTATGAGCCCACCTGATCCAGCCTAGGTGCGCATCATTACCTTGCAAAGTATGCTTGTGAACTGAACAAGCTATCGACGTGCTGGCGTGTAAGCTGGTTCAGACACAAGAAATATTATAGCAAAAAAGATACTTCATCATATATTATTGAGCTTCTTTTAGTTAATAGAGACCCAGCTGACAGAATATTATCATACATTTTCTATTATACAACCAAAGTACATCAAGAACAGTGGAAACATTCCTAGTATCAATGAAATCAACCTTGTGACATAACTCTCAAATAGTGATCAACCAATAGGCTATAAATATTCATTAGTTAACAATATAATCCAAAATAAGACCTCTGCCAGTTTTTTCACTAACTCGGATTCTCTTTCCATAATCTCTTGCAGATTTGAACAATTTCCAGCAATCATCTTGACCACCCACCTCCTATCAGTAATTAACAGTAATAAGAATCATGAATCACTGACCATCGAAAGGGTAAAATAAAATTCATTTCAAACTAACTCACAGAAAAGACTAGACCAATCTCCAAGAAGAGATCAAAAAAAACTTGTATCCATCTCAATTTGAGAAATACGTGTCATTACTTTCTTCTTTTATTTCCTGTGATGGATAATATGTCCCTCACTAGCTTATATTCAGATCCAAGTAGCATAGCGCAAGTTGAACCCTAGTTTCTCTCTCTCCCTCTCTCTTTCTCATTAAATACTTTTTTCCCTTTCGAAACTAAATTCACATACAACTGGAACATGTAACTGCAAAAAGGCCAGCTAAAAATGCCCCAAAAAGGGGATTCAAAGAGAAGATATGCCAATTTGTCAATGTGTCATTACCATGTATGCCAAAATCAATAACTAAAAAGAATTTACATATGAAAAGAGAGGTATGTAACCTTTGGCTCCATGCTTGTTCACTTTTAGGTGAATGCGAGAGAATCACAGAAGAAAAGATAAGCTCATTCATGAACATGGAAAGAGATTGCTTCTTTGACAGAACTAGCTTCCTGAAAAGAAAAAATGTATGTATCTTGGTCAAAAATCTATTGACAGATGTCACCATTTATAGGAACCGAAAAACAATAATGTTATCAAAACAAACCTGGAATTCCATGCTGTTCCAAAATCACAACTTACAAGCAATAGTGCCCTGCTGTGCTTCATCAATTCACTTTCGAGACTAAGTGGAGAAGATGAGGAACAGATTGAAGCATTTTTATCATCTTTATGGTGCACTTTGTAATTTTTATATGCTTCCACAAATGCATTTTTGGCCGCAACATAAAGTGGAAAGAGAACCTTGCTTGAGATGCCTAACTTGTGATCCCTACTCCAGAAAAGTGTCCCAAAAACTGATTTTTGCACAGAACCAACAGATGTTGAAGGAGTGTCAATATCTTCATTCAATGAAGCAAACTGGGATGGGTGAATGAACCCTATTTCATCACTGGGAGCAGGAGGTGCATGTCAGATCACTAATGACAGCATCACTCTTGAACTCAACATCTCAATGAAAGTAAAATAACAAATAACGCAGATGTAAAATATGGTTAGGTGAAAAATGTTAGGGAGAAGAGTATGAGAATAAAAGTTTTATCAACTTAGCTGAAAGAATAATTACAGTGACTTTTAGAGAACCTTCGTATAACAGAGATATTTTAAGATTAAAAAAAATGGCAGTTCCTTGTTATGAATAGAGCTTTCTTTGAGAAGATGGGGCAATTCCTTATTGCAATACTATGTATAAACAATGACATCCAACCTAACTTTACAAGTTGAAATGCTTTTCGTTTAAGCACTTCAAATATAAACAAAATGTTGCATAGCGTTTCAAAAAAAAATGATAGTACTATGAAAGTACTCTAATGTATGGAAATGTATATATAACCTAGAGAATCACAATTCCAACTAACAAATGGGCCCATTTATCACTCAGATCAATCATGACGTCTCCAACATCAGAAAGTAGTTAGTAAATTTATTAATTTCAATCATATCTAAATATAACATCACAGAGGTGCTTTTACTGCAAATAGATTTCTTATCAAGAGTGATACAGGAGACTGATCACGAGATAGAATTTATCCTGATTAAAATCCCAGTGTCTATTGAAAAATTAGCTAGTCATTATCATAAGCAGATCCAGGATCTAATCTCTATGGGTTCAATCTCTCAAGATTTTTGCGTTAAACCCGTTATATGTTAAAAGATATGGGTTCATACCTATAAATATATACTCCGCGTTGAAGTACTGAGCCGGTTCAGATGAACCCGGTACAATCACTCTACATCCGCCTCTGGCCATTATTCAGTAATCTAAACTAACAAATCACAATAATCCGAAAATTACACCATTCGACCAGCTATATCTTTCGGAGATAGTTATCTCAAGTTAACGCATGTAATGCTACTGCAAAATGTTCGGAATCATGGTTTTATAAGAGTCTAGATTGTTGATTCAAACAAACAAAAATCAATATGTAGTAATATCATACCATAAATAACAATTAAAATAGTGTCCATATATGGAGAGATTGAGATTAGACTTACATGAGAGGATCCGAATCCAATAGGCCCTCTAATTGATTCAGAAGCTCCAACGGATCAAGCTCCTCCATCTACAATTGGCTGTTTTATTACCAAAAATGTACGCCTATAAGATTAAAAAATTTAAAACCCTAAATCCATGCTATTATCTGAACTGACAAGTATGAATTCAAAGCAAATAATCAGCAAAATGATGAATCTCTAGCCTAAAGTATGAGCGGGAAGTGGGGATTTGCCCCTCACACTCTGTCTAAGTAGGAATAATGTATTTCCAATGTTATTTTGACTCATGATTCAAGAACATAAAGAAATATGTAAGAATAGAAGTGAATAAAGTTGCTCAGTAATGTCGTTATCAGTTTCAATTCTGAAATTTTACCCCTGTAATGCCGCAGTCTCAATATGGGGAAATTAAATACATCCCTTCACGCCTTAAGCTCAAATATTAGGGATCGCACAAAGCCTCAAATTTTACTTACTAAGGCGGAGACGTTAGTTAAACACATCCCTTCACACCTTAAAATCAAATATTCGCGATCTAATAAAGCCTCAAATTTGTGTTCAGAATTCTAGACACACAAACACATTCATTAAATAGCTAATAAGCAAATATCAATTTCTTAAGACTATACATCTTGATTTAAATGATAGACCTATTTATAGCCATAAGCAAGTCAAAATATGTACCTAAGGGAGAAAGATGAAACTACTTAGTTGTTTGAGACATTTCATCAAACACCTTGACCGTGTAAAAGTTTCTAAGCAGCTTGTGCAACTAAGCAAAAAAATCCCTACAGGCATTTGAACAAATAACACATGAAGAAAGAGGGAAAATCAAGTATGTATAAATCAGATTATCAAAAATGATTAACATAGAACTAAAACGGAAAATAATGCAAAAAACAATTGGCAGAAAACAGCGAAAAGAAACCAAATAAAAAGTAGGCACACCTGAGGAGGAAGCTGGAAAATCCACTGAATTACAAGAAAAGAGGTAAAAAGTTTGGAGGTGGCGTTAAGATCCTGGGGGGAAATAAGAGCTTTGCACGTGTATAACAATAAAGTAGAAAGCTATGAAATGATACAAATACCCCTTTCTCACTACTCCCTCCCTTTAAAATAAAATGACCTCTTTGCTTTTTAATAAGTACTTTAATTTTCACTAGGCATATTTAAGACTATAAAAGACATTTTAATATATTTAATATAATTTTAATTTAAAATTATAAAATTTAAAAGTTTTTTTATTTTTTTAATTCTATATTAAGTTAAAACAAATTTTTTTTTTTTAAACAGAGGGAGTAAAAATATACTAGAAGCACACACGTTGACGCTTAGGTGTGTGCTTCCCTCTTTTCCTCTTATCACGTAGTACTATTTTCTATTATCCGTGCTACGCACAAGCCCAATGTTGATACTCAAAAATTTTAAGATACGCATAATTTCATCATTTATAATTGAGAACCTTCATCTATTTAGTTGATAAATTCTTATATATACATACATTATTTTATTTAGATCAATGAAATTCATATGAAAATATTTAAAGGTGTTTAATTATTGTGATTTGTAATACTTTTTATGTAATTTTAAATATATAATAAATGAAAAGGGGAAAAAAAAATTAAAACAGAAAAGAATACTAAATTTTTTGAAGTGGAGCTCACTGAAATTGGCATGTCAACCGAGAACAGCCTGCTTAAGCTGCTCACTCCCACTTCTTATATAGGAGAAATAGTATATAATAATAATAATAATAATAATTTGTTTGATACATTTCCTAAGAAAATATTTACTTTATTAAATAAACTTTATCAATTACTCTCGATGTTTTAATTTATTTGGTTTTTTTTAACAAGTAATTTGAAAGTTAAATTTTTATACAAATTTCATTAAAAAGGATACTAATTTAAATCAAAACTAGTCAGGCTCCCAAATCTTAGACTTATAGTCATACGCTTGCTAAGTAGGGGTTTGGCCATAAATATTATTCACAATATTTTGGAATACATTTTTACTTTATTCAGGAATACTTGTTTGGCCATGAAAATCAAAAACGTATTCCGAAATACGTTTTCACAATTTTTAGTTTTTTGAAAAATAATTCTTGAGGTGTTTTCATTTTTTTTTAACTTAATTTTTCTGATCACTTTATAAAAAAATACATCCAAAGTTGAAAATATTTTTAAAAATATTATGGTCAAACACGAATTCAACTTTATTTTCAACTTTAAAAATACTAAATAAAGTAAATACATTTTTTTTATTTTCATGGTCAAACGACTCCTAAGTAAACAAACTTGTATAGCCAAATAAAATTGATCAGGTATTTAATAGAGTATAGAAAGTTTAACTCAAACAAAAACAAAAAAGACAAAAAGAAGATACACTCCGACAAAAAAGACAAAAACAATACTCCCTCAACCGCAATTTATATGACGTTACTTCGGAATGAGAGTTAAATCTTTTATTTTAATGGTAAATTTAGTCAAATAATGTTTAAGTAAATAATTCACATATTTTAAACTACTCAAAAGATATTATAAGTTACATAAATTAACAATTTAAAATATTTAAAAGACATTTAAATAAATTACGTTAAATTTTTTCTCATATGATCAAAATTCATACTCCCTCCGTTTCAAAAAAAAATGACCTAGTTTGACTTGACACGGAGTTTAATAAACTAAAGAAAACTTTTAAATTTTATCATCCTAAATTAAAGTTATGACAAACGTACTAAAATGCCTTTTAATCTTGTGGTCTTAATCATGCCATGTGGAAAGTTAGAATTAAAGTGCTGCAAAAAAAAAAAGGATTATTTTTTTTTAAATTGACTAAAAAGAAAAGTAGATCATTCTTTTTTAAATGAATGGGTATAAGAAATTATGATAACAGAGTAGTAATTTATAAAGATTATGATACCCTCTTTAAAAAATAATTTAGTAGTGAAGGGTCTTTATTTTGCAATTACCAAGAATGCTAGGGGTCTTTCTGGGCGAAACACTACAGCTCTGACATAGGAAAAAGTGACAGCTGGTTAGTCCAACCGTAGTCAGTACATACCAATTTCTCCTTTTTTATATTTTGGTAGTCACTCTCAGTCTCTCATCGTTTCCAGCTGCGAGAAAAATACTTGGTAATGCTTCTCATCTTCACATCTTCCATGTAAAGAAATGTAATACATATTAAAGGAAACGAGAGAGAAAGGAGAGTATTCTCATATAAGAACATTGATAGTATGAACTGTTGAGTGTGCTATTTTTCTTTAAATTTCACTCATATACTCAGGCAACTTTTGTTTCTATTTCATTTTTTTCAGGTTTTCTTGTGCAGTTTTATGACCTTCCAAACAACAGAGAAAGAGAGAGAAAGAGAGAGAGGGCTCTCTTATCAGTGCAACACCCGAGATGACTAGGGCTAACGTCTTTTACATTTTGATGCATCTTATGGTTTTTGTTTTTATTGACATTACGGCTTATTTCTGCCATCCCTACCCTCTTGCTATAATGTTCTTTCCTTTCGGTAGCAGTGTTGAGGATTTACAATGGGGTATGTCGGTTGGATTTGCTTCTATTTTTTTCGTTTGGAGTTTCCTTAACTTTGCTATTTTGAGGGAAATAATAGCGACACTACTTGAAGATCATGACATATACTATGACATTTTGGTCATTTCGATGCAGATTGCACGTGATTTATTTTTTGAGGATAATATATTGATGGTGTTCAACATATCTGTGCTGTTGATTATAGTAATTTTGTTCTTAGATGTTTTTGCCCGGAGACAAGATTCTACAGTCATGCTTCGCAAAATTTCAAAAAGGTGTTTCTCTGCTACCGTCATACTGTTTTATCGATGGCACATATTCAAGTTGCGTCTGATTATAATACCGCTGAGAATTGAAACTTGTTCGGAAAAGGTGAAAAGTAAATGTAGAGAAAAAAGGAGTTAGTAGTCTTATTTTGAAGTTTACTACTAGTATAATTTTACTTTTGGTTGCATTGTATCTTAGTTCTTAGCTTGTTTAATGTATTTATTCACTTTTTGTTCTAAACGTCTTTGCTACAATTGGATTTTCGTGAATTACATGGTTGAGAGATTCATGCTAGCAGGACAATTAACTGTATGAATTAATATTAAGCAAGAAAAATATTTTCATGAAAAATTTGGACAAGTCTAGAAAAGTAGAGACATATAGCATGCCCCCTGTCAACTGCGGCCCATAGGGCAACATTTTTATTTCTTAGTCCTACATGAAGTTTGACATGTACATTAGCAATAATGTACGCTTTCTTTTCTATTTGTTCTAGGAGAGATTACTACTATTTAATTTGTCGATATCTAGCAGTATACCAGGAAAACAGTGGTCCAAGTTTATACGTTTTCTAATACATATTCTCAACTAGGAATGACAATTAATGAGATAGGGCAGACTTTGCATGACAGGCAAAGGATTAACAGGATCAATGATCATGAACTACAACAAAAAATAATACTGCAAGGCAGGGTTAGTTAAGGTACCATTTGGCTATAAATTTTTTCAAATATATTTGTTTGATCATAGAATTATGAGAGATATTGAAAACCAAAAATTTAAATTCCGAAGTTTGCTCCAGACATTTTTTTGGCCCAAGATATAACCACTGACCTATTTTACTAGTTTCCCAATTCAACTCATATCTATAAATGAACGAATTATAGTAGCTAGTAATTATGTTATTAGTAGTTGTTATTAAAATATTGTGTTGTGATTTTAGGATAATGTATTCATTAATTATAAAATAATAAATTTGCGTCGTCTAAACTCATTTGTATATAGAATTATAGTTTGTGATCGGTAATGATAATGAACGTTATCGGACTTGGCTCCTCTCCATTTCTTCTTTCTCCATTTTCCCCAAGTTCTTGCTTGGGTTGGAGACACATGACATAGTTTAAAATTAATGGTCAAGATTCAATTAATTAAAGTAAAGTCCTAATCATAGTTAGAATAATTAATTACATCCATATATTTACTCCTAAAATATTTTTACAATCCCACAATTTTAAATCTATATTATATCTTTCCTAGATATATTTTTTTTAAAAGTTCTTGGCAAGAGTAAACTTTTGCTCGCATAATTTTTTGTTTACTGTGTCCTTTTTTATTAACAGTATAGTTTAATTTTTTTTTATTCGAGTATTTAAAAGAGGATGTTCTATTTATGATAGTGGATCCACCTTAAGGGAGTACCAAAGAATTTAAAGTTGGGGTTCTTAAAATTATTTTGCTCCTAAATTTAAAATATATCATGCCACCTTTTAAAAAATATTTTGGCAAATGTTATTTTGTAAATTTCTTTAACTTTTATTATTATTGATTGAAGTCTACTCATTTTTCTGCCAATGAATGATAACATGAACATATTAAGGGATGGCAAAAGGTAGCGAATTTTTATTTTAAAAAAATTCGATAGATGGAAATAATTTACTCTAGGGAAATAAAGAAAAGTTTTTAATATATTTAGGAAAGATATAAGGCTAAGATATAATATAGATTTAGAATTATGGGATTGTAAAAATATTTTAGGAGTAAACACATGGAAGTAATTAATTATTCTAACTCTAGTTAAAGCTTTACTTTAATTAATTAAATCTCAACCATTAATTTTAATCTATGACATGTGTCTCCAATCCAAGTAAGGACTTGGGAAAAATGGAGAGAGAAAATGGAGAGGAGCCAAATCCAACGTTATCACTGCAGGTTTTGTGTAATGTATCACCCCGTACATTTCCGACTCTATTTTGATTACCGTAACATTTATGGAATTATTTAAACATGAGATGGTTGGTTTATTACACATTAAGTTAGTGGGCTGAATTGGTCTTGTGCTAATGGGCTTAAATGAGGCCCAAATATTAAGCAAAAGACATGGCCCAAGTGGAGAAAATGAACATGGCCCAAGTGGAGAAAATGACCCATTCTACAAGGTTGACCAAGAAAACACAATTAATGCTTGGCTAAGGATGACTACAAAGGACTATATAAGGCACAAAATCAGATTTTTATTCATTATAACACACATGCCATTTCTAGATTTTTCCAAGATATTTCTCTTCTCCCACAAACTCTAAGCAAGTATCTCTTTGGACAAGATCACTCTTTTGCAAGCTTTGGTAAGTGTTACTCTTATGGTTTAATATATTATATGCATGAGAGGGTGTATAAATCGTGTTGGTTATGTTGACAAAGTGTTGAGCAGTTCACTATGTGTAAACAGTCTACCTTTGGTTAATCGGTAAAGGGTTTTACCTTATAAACTTGAAAGTGGACTTGTGGTCTTGAAGGAAGTGAACTTGATGGATTAAATATCAACATGTAAGATGTGGTTATGTCCTTGACTTGATTTATCCTTGTGTATAACATTTGGAATTGTTGTTGTGAAATTGTACATGGAATTGGTGACGTATTGAAAGGAAAATGTAGTTTTGGTGATGTTCATGTGCGTTGTGAAACCATGATTGTTCGTTGGCATCCAAGATAACTTAAAATATGAAAAGGGAAGCTTAATTATGGCCATGGACCATTTATTACAAAGAAGGACCCCAAAGAGACCCATTTTGACCGAACCGGGCATCCGCCCTCGCGGATGGGGCACCTGCGGGCGCAGATGCCAACGCAGGTGGCCCTGGACAGGGCCAGATTGGCACCTGCGGCCACATATCATCCACCTGCGGGTGCAGGTGACCCCATAGGCCAGTCCAGAATTTCGCTTTGTTTGTTTTTGCTTCTCTTTGACCACCCAAGGCCCCTATACCCTTTTTGGATGCAATTATCAACTTATGGTACCTTTTGAATGACTTTAAGGGGTCGTTCAGAGGCATGTTGGATTATATCAATTATGGATTGTTGTTAATGTGTTATTGTGAAAGGTATTGAGATGACTTGATGGAGTAATTGTGACGTGGTGTTAAAGAGGAAGTGTAAAGTATACACTTGGTGTGAAATGCTATTGGTTTATGATGTCTTGGTCAATGTGTGGAATATTGTGGTGTTGTTGGTACGGTAATGCAGTGAGTTGTATTGTAGAAGGACGAAATGACGCTATATAGCAGTCACGTCGCTCATTATTGTTTTATGCATTTGTAATGTAGTTAGTTGTTAACGTGAGTTCCGTTATGTACTTGTGTTGTAGAGTAACACGTAAGGAAGGAGCTGGATTGTTGTATTCACATATAGGGTTGTGTATTCATATTTGAAAGATAAGATATGTAAGGTTACTCTTTCCGTATCCTTTGGCAGCACCTATTGTTCTCATTGTTACCGTACTTGTTCCATTCCGAAATGTTCGAAAGTATCTCATTTCAGGTTGACATATATGGTTATCCACATGTTTCTTATTCATTGACCAATTGGGATTCACATGTCTCTTATTCATTGACTAATTTTCTAAAGTTCCAATAATATTACAACCACCAATGTATCACTTTTATAACGAAAGAATGAAAGTAATGTATAATTGTTTGAGTATTCTTGGGTGGCATCCCAGGGGTGAAAGGAACACCTAGCATGGGTTAATCCCAATATCACGGGTGACATCCTAGGGGCAAAAGGAAAGCCTAGCATGGGTTGATCCCGATTGATTATTGGTTTATGATCCCAATATTATTATTTCCTACTGATCAGTTGGGCCCGGGCATATTATATGAATGATATTGATGAATGATAATGAATGAATGTAAAAACAAAGAAAGTAATGAATGTAATGTACATGCTTCCAAACACATACAGAACGGTGGTTTATCCATATTGATTACTCACTTGTTGTTGATTCCATTGAAGTACTTATGTATCATACAGTTTCTTACAGCCTTACATACTCAGTACATTCATTCGTACTGACGTCCCTTGGGGGACTTACCTTACTTGCTGCAGGCACAGGTGCTAGTAGACCTCCACAGTAGGTTGCAGGTCATCTACGGATTATTGGTGAGCTCCAGATCAGTTCGGGGCTTTCCGAGTCACATGTGTACATTATTTTGGTACTATGTAAATGTTGTATAAAGCGGGGACTTGTCCCAACTTTAGGTTGGTTATGTATCTATTAGAGGCTTTGTAGACGTTGTGGAACGAATGAAGGAATGTAAGGAATGTATGTTTTTGACGTGGTGGCCCTAACAACCAAGTTTCATACCTATTGAATGTTTTTCCATGACTTCCTTCATTGGCATCGTGTATCTATATGGGATAGAGTGTTGTTCATTTAGTGACATGCATATGAGTGTACATGAATGAAGATTGGTTCTCTCGGGCCTTAACGGCTTCGGGTGCCAGTCCGCCTCAATGGGATTTGGGTTGTGACATATAATTTAAGATTAACAAGTATATTTGTTTGGTAAGTTTGTAAAAAATTTGGGTAGGGTATGAGTCAATGTTTTATGTTTCTTCAAAATAAAAGAAAAATATTTTGAAAAACTTATCATCAAACATATTTCAACTTTACCCAAATCCCCTAAAGCTAGCTTGTGAGGGTAGAATTACATAATTATACCACGTCTTTATAAGGAGATCACCCATCTCATTAATCATGTAAGATTCCGTGATTCCCAAACCAGCTCCTGGCCTTATCCGGCAGAGCTGGCCGATATTCGGCATAGAAAAGAGATCATTTGAAGGGTTACTCCACCTTGGATGATAACACACCGATCGATGTGGAACTTTTTTTCGTGCTTTAAAACTTACGCCTAGAGATGAACATCCGGAGCATGAACAATTTTAATTTGGAGGCCCAATATCGAGTAAGATGGGTCTTTTACTGATTTCATGTCAAAAAAATGGGTTGCTTATATAATCGCACATGTGACAAAAAAAAATTCTCAATAAAATGACACATGTATATGTAATGTATCGATATTGTATAAATAGTTATGCAATGTATCGATATTGTTTAAATACGATACAATCATGTATATATAATGTATAACTATATATCGTAGCTGTATATACATCCATAAATATACATTGTTTATACAATATGTATCATCTTCCTCAATGAGCTATTTTTTAAATTCCGACCAACTCAAATCTCCTCTAAACAGTCTCAAGTTTTAGATATGAACTCCTCTAAATGTTCATATGAGGTTGAGATAATATTGAAATGGCCTTCTACTACTAATGTATGATTAGCATCAAATACTTCTGCCAAGCATATGTCGCTTGGTTTTACGTCACGACGTATTTTGCTTGGTCTAATTCTTTAATTTCATGTGGATTATTTGTCCTTGAAAAGAAATATGATATAAATTGTCTTGTCATCTTGATCTATATATCATCTGAAAAAGCATTGAACAACTGTCTTTTAGGAACTTCACTGTCACGCCCCAAGCCTGGGTGAGCCGGACAAGATGAATGTTTTATTTGGGATCAATCCATGCTAGGTTTTGGCTCCTAGAATATGTCACCCATAAATACATGAATTTATTTCACATTGTTTCTTTAATATTTGAAATTGTTATTTTGGTGATCACAAAATTATTGAGCTTTGAAACTATACATCAGTAGTAGAAGACATGTGGTGTAACAAACTAGGCTTTAGATTGATAGTTCAAAGTAACAAACTAGGCCTTAGATTGATAGCAAAAGGAACGATACAAGCCATAAAGAACAAAAGAAAAATAGAAAAGGGAGTTTCCAGACTGCTATTACAAAATAGCTAACAAAAGAAAATAACTTGACTCATAGCTTGCCCTAACTAATGAGACTCCTGCTATTTATAACCATCATATTCTTTTCGGCCCAATATCTTAATAGCTTTACTCAACCTGGATCCCATAACATACATTGGGCTTTCCTCCTTTTAGCAACAGGCCCAAATACTTTAGCTTCTAGCCCAATAGTACAATTAGTGATGGGCATATTCGTAACAATACTCCTGCCCTCAATAAGAACCTTGTCCTCAAGGTTCGAGTAAAGTAGCACGAGGATTATATTGGTGTCATGTTCGTCTCTATCCGTGTTAGCATCCCAAACGAAGTCCTGTCCAGAAGCTTCAATGGCCAAAGCAATGTCTCTGTGCATTTGGTCTACCAACCAGTTGAACAAGTTTGCTTTGAGAGTAGCCAAATTGTGCAGAACAACAACATTAGCATCATGGATAACCAAGCATTCCCTCCCCATCTCCAAGGGGTTACAATCATGACATTTTTTGTAGTCATCAATGCAGGTAGAATAGGTTCTGCCATCCTTATGTCCTTTCCAACAAACTCTAAGCTTTAGTCTATAATGTAATGCTCCAGAGGTTTCAAATTGTTTATAACTCTCACCAACAAATATTAGTTCCAGTAGTATTGGCAATTCACATATCCTCCCCCAAAAAGTATCTGGACATTCAATACCACTAGCATATTTGCTTTGTGTGTGCAAAAGAAATTCCTCAGGAAAATACCATATTATGGAATAGGGAGTGAACTGATTCTGTTCAAGTTCCTGGACAGCTCCCTTGAAATTTTTGACAAACGCCCACTGATTCCCGTACCTACTACAACACTCAACATCACTAATGGCCCAAAATTTATACTCAACATCTCGAACTTGAACTACAAGATGAGTTGAAAGCTTCATTTCTTCTCTAAAAAATGAGCAAACTGCACGAACAAGAGAAATACATCGATTATTATTAAGCAACAACAAAAGACGGGCAGGTGCAAGTTGAACTCTCGAAATTGGATCGTCCAAAATAGAGCACAGCTGATTCATAGCAGTATCCTATATATTATCCAAATTCAGCTCACGTAGATTCTCAAAATTGTTGGAGCAATTTCTGTGCATATAATGACCAACTCTCTTTGCCAAATATGCCAGAGTGTTGTGGCTCTCAACCTGAAAACAAGTCGGAACGAACTGGTGATGCCATAGGGTAGCATAGCAAGCAATAGCCTTGTTCTCAGCCACATGGCTATCAAGTGTGTCCATCAAAGGAACTTGTACAATTGGATTTAGCCGGAAGAACTTGGGTGTCTTGTGTGAGACATTCAATACAAAAATCCTATCGGGCTCAACATGCACCGTAACATACTTTACAATAAGAAGTTTCGTGAAGACTTTGTCTTGTGTATATGATGCATGTGAAATAAGAGCCATGGCTTTAGACTTTGGAATACAGTGATATGCTAAAGCTGAATGGTCATAAGCTCTGAATATAAAGAAAGAAAGATTGCAAGCCTCTTCAAACTCCAACATAGAAACAAGAGACTTGTATGCAATAACCGCAACCTGATTCTCTCCATACTTCATTGTTGGTATCGCATGAAACACATTAAATAAGAGACACCATTGAGGACTGCTATATAATATAAGGGTGACACCTTCGAACATTGATGGTAGAAAATAAGAAGCTATTATCGAATTCCTTGTTGTTGACCTCACCAAGTCAAATTGGCGTCGCATAACAATTGCATCTCCTTGGGAATTTTCAGCAAACACATTAGAGCTGTCACATGGTTGGGACTTTCTGTCAAACACCTGGTGTGCAATAAGTGCAGAATATCCTAGTAGGAAATCCGCTATGGGAATTTCTAACACCTCGGAAGATATCTCAGAATTGTCCAGAGAGTGTGAGTTTACATCAACCAAATCAGAATCACTGTGGCCGATACAGACTATCGCAACACCGGTCATTATGTCTTCTACATTGGCCTCACAGTGACACATCATTGCAACACATCTACTTCTTTTAGCAATTTCATCAAACAGGTTATGGGCATTTGATGATGAACTTAAAGGATCAATCGAAAGAGGAGTGCAACCTGAATCATCCAGAAGTTCTTGCCCAGTGTCGACCCAATTGTCCAAATAACAACAAACATCAAGTATATGACAATCGTTTAAATAGACACCAAAATGCCCAACAAGTATTCAACCAATATGAAACTTCTTGCCTAGGAACCCAATTTGGTTGTATTGTCGGATGTCAAAGGAGCCGCTTACCTGCCCAGTATCCACCCACTTGCAATTGCGTATGCCAACAGCCGAAAGTGCAGAAATAGCCCTCTTTGACATTGCATCAAACACCTTGCGGCCAAACTCCATGTCAAGCTCTTGTTTGTTGCCTATAATTGAAAAATTCGGTTCCTTAATGGACAATACCAGAGGTGCAGATTCACGCTGGGTCATAATAATAGAAGCACTGTACAAATCATCGAGACCCACCATTTTTGGTATTGTATCTGCAACAACAAGAACATGGTCCCGGTTGTGTTCTGAAATTTCCACACTACAATTGTCAACTTTAAGTAGTTCAGCCATAGCCTGGTCATCTGAAAGCACATCACTAATTGCATTTGAACATGTTGTCAAAGCATTGTTGAGTCAAGCAGCAGAGGACTTAAGTTCATCAAATTGGCGGCTCAGAGTCATCACTAATTCAGAAAGCGTACTAGAAGAATGAAAAATATCACCCATTTGGAGTGAAGGTCGATGAAAGCACCAATGTAACAAACTAGGCTTTAGATTGATAGTTCAAAGTAACAAACTAGGCCTTAGATTGATAGTAAAAGGAACGATACAAGCCATAAAGAACAAAACGAAAATAGGAAAGGGAGATTCCAGACTGCTATTACAAAATAGCTAACAAAAGAAAATAACTTGACTCATAGACTGCCCTAACTAATGAGACTCCTGCTATTTATAACCATCATATTCTTTTCGGCCCAATATCTTAATAGCTTTACTCAACCTGGATCCCATAACATACGTTGGGCTTTCCTCCTTTTAGCAATAGACCCAAATACTTTAGCTTCTAGCCCAATAGTATAATCAGTGATGGGCATATTCGTAACATGTGGGCATATACTTGAGGAAATAGGAAATAAAACTCCTTATACAAAGAGGTAAGGACTCTATAAGGTGATACAACAACTAAATATTTAGGGGATTAAGTTCTGGGATGTTGTATCATGGATTTATCCCTGGTATATATTTTTGAGGTTCATGAGTTACGTCTGAGGTCCATTTTGATTGCTTTCTTTCAATTGTAATTTGCATGTTCACAAAAATCAACAACATACCAAAGAATGCCAATTCTGTGAAGAGATAAAAATTCAGTTAATTTATGTTTAATCTCATTCATTAATCAAGAACTTATCAAAAAGAAATTGATTAACATGCAGGAAAACTCGGAGAAGAACCAAGAATTCTGGTTCTCGACATTAAAGTATTAGAAATCAAATAAAATTGGAGTCGTTATTAGCAGTAGTACCGACCCTGAAGTGTTGAGGATTGATGTTAATTAACTTAAATCAAACCCAATAATATAAATTAATTCAAGGAGATTGAATTGTCCTACCCGCTATTTTTTTAGTCATGAAGTACATTACGAACAACTCAACCTAAAGAAAGTGTTCTTTGAATACTACGGTAGTAACTTTGCATGATATAAAAACATTAACCTCAACCAAAATCCTATACACATTAACCTCATCAGCCGTAAATATCAAGAATTCTATGCCTAATGAATTCTTCCTGCTTGTGGTGATCTTTTGACTGCATCGTTGGGAAGGAGGATTCTTGAATCTGTTGAGATAAAAGGTCTACAGACAAATTTATCTCTCGAGAAGGCATTAGTTGATATGGATGCAAGGTGCGGGTGTTTGACATAGGCAAGAAAGATTTTTGAGGGGATGAAGTTCCACGATGTGGTGTCATGGATTTTTCTGATATATATTTATGGGGTTGAGTTACGCCCAATGTCCGTTTTGATTGCTTCCTTTCAATTGTGATCTTCGTCTCCATAAAAATCAACAACACACCGATGAATGCCACATTCTATGAATAGATAAAAGATCCAGTTATACTCAATGTTTAAACTCGTTTCACTAATTTATAACAACTTACCAAAAAGAAGTTGACTAACCTGCAGAAAACCTTGGAGAAGAACCAAGAATTCTGGTTCTCCGACTTTATAGTTGTAGAAATCAAATAATATTGGAGTGGCTATTAGCAAGCACCGTCTCTGCAATAATGAGGATTGATTTCTGAGGTTGTTTACTTTAAAAATGAATCAAACTCAATGATACAAGGAGATTGAAATGCCTTACCAAAGTATAAACTCCACTTAGGTTATCAAATAGGAGCAGAAATCCACCCAGTATTTGTTCACCCGCAAAGAACGTTACGAAGAAAGCAACCTAAAGAAAGTATCTCCACACTTACATATCCGTTTGATAAAAGTATGTAAGAAAAATGAGGAACTCATGTAATAATTACATACCCAGTGAAATCTCACAAGTGAGGTCTGGGGAGGGTAAAGTGTATACAGACCTTACCTCTACCTCGGTAGAGAGGCTGTTTTTGAAAAACCCTCGGCTCAAGTGTAGCAATTCCCATTTCGAAGTACAAAGGAGAAGAAGCAGTGAAGAATGTAACATACTAGCAAATGAGTTGAATTGATGATCTTACAATATTCTTTTCTGCTGAATGTGTTGCCCCAACCCCTTCAGGAAACCTCAGGAGACCAGCAATCTTGGAAGTAAATTCCTCTTTATAGATAGGATCTTTGAAATATCCTCTTAACCTATGCATTATAGCACATAGAAAAGGAATTAATTCATAACCAGCAACTTAGGGAGACAATTACAAAATCTCATAAACTAGAAATTAAATAAGTATTTCACAAAATCCAAAGTATTTAGCAACACGTTGCAAATCTGCCTGTATCAAAAAATATAAAACTAAGAAATATAGGAATTTAGTCGGATGCATAAACGTGTCCTTTAACTTGGCGTGTACAACTTCGGGTGTGTACAAGTAGACACTTAAACTTGTACAAAGTTGAACATGTAGATACATGCATCCTACGTGGCATCCTACATGGCAATTCAGGTGAGATGCCATGTAGGACGTCACGTAGCATACATGTTTCTATTTGTTCAACTTTATGATAGCTTAAGTGCCTACTTGTGCACACCAAAAATTGGAGAGCATAGATGCAAGATGAGGCAAATTAAAAGGTCACATTTATATATTATGCCAATTCAGTCCATTGTAGAACTCAAATTACCTAAAGTAACAAGAGAGAAAAAGTGCATACATTTTCCAACCAGAGAAGATGAAATATGAGGCAAATAGAACCCTTCCTGTAAACGAAAGTGACCCCATTTTGTACTCTCCTTTAGCTTTATATTTGGGAGTAGCGAAATTGAAAGAAATTCCTTTATATAGTATTGTTTATTCACCTTTTCTTTTTTAATTAACTATACAATATTAAAAGAAATAAAACATATTACAGATTTCTAATCCCTAAAAAAACTCATGAGACTGTTGTACTTAGAAGCCCATTTCCCACGCCTAAAAGATAGTTAGGAATGATGAATTGGTATTGTTGGTACTTGTTTAATGGGAAAAAAAATGAAATATATATCCTTAGATTGTATATTGCAAGTCATAGAAAGACTTTTTAGATTGCAAGTTGTAACAACTTTTAATAAAAAATTAAATAAAAAGATGATTTATTTTAAATAAAAAAATTATCCTTAAAAAAAGAAGTTTTCTCTCTCCTCCAAACTATTTTCTTCCTATAAGATTCCACAATTTTCTCTCTTTCTTCTTCTATCTCCCCTTTTTCACTTCATTTTATTCTATATTTTTTTCATATATATATTTCCTCAAAATTAATTGAAATCCTCTATTTAAAAAAACACAATAATTAATATGTGGTAATGTTCTCTCCATTTGATATCAAACAATTATCAATTAGTCTATTTTCAATATGTATGGTGATAATTTTTCATTCAATATCCATTACATACACTAAAAAAGTTATGTAACATACAACACCATTTTTCTTACCAATTATCACAATCATAAAACATATTTCATACAAATGTGACATATACGAAACTTCATCGATACCAATTTTAATATCAATTTCATACATTGAGAACTCTAAAAAAGAACATTACTTAAATATGAAATAAGTATATAAACTGGCTTCAACGAAATTTATTAAACTAATTCATGGATATCATATTATGTACCATTTTCATACACTAAAAAACAATTATAAGAATATATCATTTAAAGTATGACTTTAATTTGTTATATATAAACTGATTTCAACTTAATCGTTTAAAATAATACATGAATACTAGATTGGGTAAGAAAGATATTAATTCATAATTATAGAGAAATTGGGTAAGAAGGAATTGTGGAGAGAGAAGGAGAATATTTATTTTCCTTTTTAAACGTGTAGGAGTAAATGATTTCGCAGATTTTACTCCTACAATTACTCTTTCAATACAGTTTTCTTTTTTCAAAAGATAAAGATAAACACAAATAATTAGGAGGGATTTTAATTAATATATGTTTATACGAAAAACAAAACAAAAAGATATTTAATAAAAAATTTAAAAATCTGCAACAACTTGCAATTAAAAAAAAATATTGCTATAAGTTGCAATAAACAATCTAAAAAGTACATAAAAGATAATTTTCACTTGTTTTTAATTTACTACTCCCTCAGTTTCTTTTTACTTGTTTTCTTCTTGAGGAGTCAAATAATTTAAACTTTCACCAATATTTTAAGACGTATTTTTTCATCATATTGATTTGAGAAAAATTGTAACGTTTTTTCATCATATTGATATGAGAAAAATTGCAACTTCTTATGTTTTTGTATTATTTTTGAAAATATCCAAATTTTAATTTTAAAATATGGAGTTAATTCTAATTTAATTTAGTTTTTAAAATTAGTTAAATTAACTCTCGATAAGCCAAACATGACAACTAAAAAGAAACAGAGAGAAGTAGTATTAGTATTAACTAGTTTAGGGTACGCGCTTTGCGCGTGAATAAAAAGCATATCTAATGTGATAAAAAAATGTTGTACTTAAATACGGACTTCATCGTTAATCAGTCGCCTCGGATTTGTCTCAAAATTTGTCTAAAAAATATGTCATTTTTCTACACCCGAAAATAAAGTCAAGATAAATATTGCGCATCATTTCTTCACTTCAATAGTCGTAACCATCAAAAAACAAATTAGTATTAGATCTTTAGACTCTCCGTGAATTTTGAAACACTCTTATTGGATCTTTAATCTCTCTTTTGATTTTGAAACACTCTTTATGAAGCGTGTAATGATATTCTATACTCTATATCATGTGAATACTAAAATAAATCAACAATATATTATAAATTAAGCCTGAAAGCAAACAAAACAACAAAAGCTATGTAAATTAAGTTAAAAAAGGAAAAGAAAAAGAAGGTTGCACCTAAAACAACATCCTAACTCTTTAATCCAACTTCATAAATGATTTCAATGTAGCATCATAATCTGATAAGAAAAATAAAGAAATAAGGAAACACCAATATTCTCAGTATAGGAGCCTAGCTAGAAGACAATAGCATTCACAAACTGCTTTCCTAGTTTATTTTCATTAGTGGGTCCTATATTTATATTTTTCTAATTTAAATTTTTATTTTTATCAGAGTGTATTTATATTTTGTCCATAAAAATAATTACGTCATAAGGACAATTTCGTAATCTAACTTTTAACTTGGAGGTAAGTAACAATCTGATCCAAATATTCTTATTTACTTTGTATTTGTTGAATATATTTTAGATATAAAGTAATCCGACCAAAACTTAATAAAGTCTATACTCACAAATATAAGCGGACGGTTTATTTTTCATGACATGAACTAAGGTAAACCTTCTATTGGTAATTACTTTAACTATGCATAAAAGAGAAGGGATTGAAGTGTCAAAAGCAACCTGCCACATAATTAACCAAATAAAGGGAAGCACTTTAGAGATGACAAAAATAAAATTAGATTGGAAATTCGATTTGCTACCACTATTATACCATTAGATCGGCACAAACTCGATACTTTTGCATCATTTATTTAGATTTTGTCCCTAATTTTAATAAAAAAGATTAAAATCAAAGTTACTCAACACATCAAAGTCGTTCTATCCGAAAGTAAAATCTTACTTACATAGGCGTTCATTAGGGTGGGCATAAATACCAAAAAATCAAAAAACCAGACCAAGCCGAATTAATTCGGTTCTTCGGTTTCGATTCAGTTTTGATTCTATTTTTCTAAACTTCGGTTCTTAGTTTTAAGCTCCCAGTACTTCGGTGCACCGAAGAACCGAAGTTTATACATAAGTTAAATTTTTTAAGCATTTTTTTTTGCTTTTATTTGATTACTCATCTGGATTTAATGCTCCAATTTGATCAAAGGATGCCCCCTTGATAACAACCTCGTTCTGCAGCCAGAAACATCAAACATTCAGCTCCTCTCCTTCTCATAATCACTTGTTATACTTTTGGGATATATAATCATGGGCATTCTAATAAGGGGACCTTCAAATTAATCGTACTTCAATACTCAAAATTTTGGTTATGGGCTAAAGTTAACAGAAGATTAAGGATAAAAGACTATCCTTTGTTATTACTTTTTATTGTTGACAATATTCTTCATAAATATTGAAAAACCGAATTTAAAAAACCAAATTAAATAGAACCGAACTTGAAAAATATTGAACCGAACCTAAGTAGTTTGGTTCTGTATTCAGTGCACACTATTGAAAAACCAAAAACGAAAAAATTGAACCAAAGTTTGAAAGAACCGAACCGAAGAGCCGAACGCCCACCCTTCCAACGCCGTCAATAAAGTCTTAGATGAAAATTACTCCGAACATGGGCATATATATCAACATAAGGCATATATATCAACAACCATTGCCATGTAGCTATCATGTCCTTTTGTTGTTCCACTTAAGTATTAATCAAACATATAATTACTGAATCATTGTCATGCATGCCTTGTTTGCATGAACTGGATGATTCAAGTTGTCAAGTTTAAGATTTGTAGTTTCCTGCTTAGTTGATTTACTGGTCAATTAGCTTAAATTCAGCAACGAACAATGACGACGACCCTCAGCTTGCTGATCACTTTGTCCCGTGTAGATTGGTTGATCGACATCAACTACACAATATGGATTATGAGTGTCAATAACCGTTCAGAGGAGAACTAAAAAACATTAAAAGGACAAACTTAAAAGAAGAAAAAGCAAACAAAATCAGTTTCGGTCACTTTAATTTCGGATGACATATATTTAATAGGAAAAAACTAATCAAAAGTTGCATAAATGTATTTTTGCATAAACTAATCAGCCGTCTTTTTTTTTTCCAGAAAAAAATAATATATTGTTGTCAAAATTATATTTATATAAGTTCAAAGCTTTTTCTCCAAAAAAGAATTACCTAAATATGGAAGATTTTTATTTTTCGTCCATAAACTATTTACCGGTATTAAAATAACAAGGTTTCAAATAAAGCAATGATTCCTAAATATTAGGAGCTTTTTACTAAAAAATTTTCTATTTATTCTCCTATTCTCCTTTTAACCTACTTTCTCTAATATAATTTATTTCATTTGAGACATTAATTAGTACAGTGACTCGTCTTGGCAAATATTCAAGATACAACAATTGGACAGAAATTGAGAAACTGAGCCACCTAAACAATACTAATAAAATAGTTTAATATAAATTGGTTACAATAATATAATGAATAATAATAAAATCCTAAATATAACTGAGTTTATATTCCACGTTAATTTCCAAACAATTATATAATTTCCCCTACTCTCATCATATATTTTAGGACTTTTACTTTTTAAAACTTACCATATATTCAGCATTCCTTAATTTTAAATAAATATAATTAATTAATAATTTGAGGAAAAAAGTGAAAAGACGATTTTGTCTAAAGAGAAGTTTTTTAATGAGGGGTAAAAAGTTCAAACAACATTTTTAAGGACCTTCACACTTTTAATATATTAGAGATAGAGATTAGAGATACTCTCGGTAATCCGCGGTCGATATAAACAAAAAAATTAATCACAACAAATTTTATGAATAAAAGTAGCAAATATGCAAAATTATCACTGTTGAGGCTTAAAACTCAACTATTACATATTTTTAATTAGTTAAGTGGACGTTTGGCAAAGAAAACAAAAAAATATTCACTTTATTTATTTTTTTCAAAATTGGAATTGGAGTTGGTTTGTGTTTGGTCATACTTTTGCAAAGAATATTTTAAAATTTAGATGTACTTTTTCTAAATATGGTTTGCATCTCCAATTTTAAAAACTAGCAAAATCACCAACTTGACTAATTTACCTCAAATATACAATAAAATTTACTCTTAAAAAGTAATATTTCAAGATATATGCTCACATAATGTAATAGATTAGATATCATAGAATCCACCAACTTGAGCCTTTCAATTAGTAGTGATAAATACAATAAAAATAGATAACCTTTTTATTGCGATCTCATTCGAATGATATCTTAAGTTATATTAAAATTTGACAGAGTACGAATATCAAAATCCTATACACTCTGGCATTCATTAGCCGTAGCCTGTATATGGCAAGAATTCCATGCCTAATAAGGCCGTTGAGCTCTATCTCCATATGGAAACTTGTGAGATAGAATCTGACTGTATAACTTTTGCTAGCATTCTTCCTCCTGGAAGGGATCTTTCTATTGCATCGTTAGGAAGTTCACAACTATATTAATATGCCGAAAGTGCAATTACAATTATAGAAAGTAAATGGAACAACTCAATTGGTAAAAGCCCCGAACGAACGTACAAAAATATTGAGAGGAAGACGGAAGAAGAGAGACGAGAAGATACAGATACTTAGAGAAGAGAGGTGAGGAAAACCAGACTTCATTCAACAATACACATCCCTTTCTTGGCACCCCAAACTCTGCTATTTAACTATTCTTTGCATCTCACGCGCTCTACAGGGGCAAATATATCCACTGGGTTGATCATAACAGAAGTATGATTCATGAATCTGTTGAGACCAATGGTTTACGGACAAATTTACCACTTGAGAATGCATTAGCTGATATGTATGCAAGGTGTGGATATTTGACAGCGGCAAGCAAAATGTTTGAGGGGATGAAGTCTTGCGATGTTGTGTCATGGACTTATTCTCTGATATATATTTTTGGGATTGAGCTACTTCTAAGGTCCATTTCGATTGCTTTCTTTCAATTGTGATCTGCTTCTTCACAAAAATCAACAACAGACCAAACAATGCCATATTCTGTGAAAAGGTAGAAAATTCAGTTGCTTTAAGTTAAAACTCATTTCACTAATTAAGAGAACTTATTAGAAAAAAATATAATTAATCTGCATGAAACCTTGGAGAAGAATCAAGAATTCTGGTTCTCCGACTTTATAGTTGTAGAAATCAAATAAAAGTGGAGTGGTTACTAGCAAGTACCAACTCTTAAGTGTTGAAAATTGTTGTTAATTGCTATACTAGATACGTTACGGCCCAATATATGTTATTTTTTCTGTCTCAATTTATGTGATATGAATTTAATTTGAAGTTAATTAAATTTATGTTTTTAAAAAAATTTAAATTGTTAATTACTGTGATTTATAGTATTTTGAATGTAATTTTGATATTATATATGTTATCTCCTTATGTCCGAAATTTTATGGTAGTAATGGAATTTTGATAGTCAGTCAATTTTTTTAATACATTTTTTTTATAGATATTTTAAATTATTAATTATTATTATTAATAGTACTTTTTACTTAATTTTTATATAACATATGTTACTTCCTCTGCCTCAGTTTATGTAGTAAACCAATAACATTTATCTAGTTTTCAGTTTATTTGAAATTTATTAGATGTAGTTGTGTTTGGTTATAGTTTTTACAAATAATATTTTGTTATTTAAATGTATTTTTTCTAAATAAAATATGAAATATAATTTATATGGGGTTATTTTATGGAAATAAAAAATAACGAAAGCGGAAATTTTTTTTGGTTGTTTTTCAAGTTGTATTCGAATTTCATGATCAAAAGCTAATTTTCAAATGCGTCCTTAAAATGTATGTAGGTGGGCCCATGTGAAATGACTGGTCGAAGATACACCTTTAAATTCATCCTCGTAGCAGCAACATGCTGGACTTCTTGGTATTTAGTCACTTTATTTTGTGTTTAAAAAAGGCAATGCAGTTTGTACAAACACAAATTGCACCAAATAATATGTAAATGACCAAGTTGACCTCAATCATATTAAATGATGACCTCATGTCTGCTTCATCAGGTAACTCCCTCTTGTAAGATAGTAATAATAAATAATGTGTGTGTTTGGTATGGAGGAAAACATTTTCCAATATTTTCTTATTTTTCTATGTTTGATTGGACAATTTTTTGAAAAACTTTTATCTAGAAAAACAAGCACCTTAAAAATGAGGAAAATGACTTCTTGAAAGTAGAAAAAATAAGTTTTATGAGTGACATTCTGTATCCTTCCACCCAATCAATGCCCCCAACCCCTACCCCTTGACTATTACATATAAATGCTCTTGAAATAATATTTTTTTGTTTATTTATCAAACACTAGAAAATAAGTAAGAAACCAACTTGTTTTAGAAGAAATATTTTCCATGAAAAATATCTTCTTTCATACCAAACACACCCTAAATCTATAAACTGTGCAAGTACAATGATGGATCTAGAGAAGAACCCCTCGGTAAAAATTACATTGTATATATAACGTACTTTTGAAATATTTTATGTATAGATATAGATTTTGAACCTCTTAAACATGAGATTAGAGGTTGACTTAGTAGTTGAGGGATTCTAAATTCACCTTGAGATGCCAAATTCAAATCTCAATCACTATATTTTTATTTTTCGAATCCTTCCCTGAAAATTCTGGATCGCACTGTGCAAGTATACACCTTCTTTGCAAAGAGTATTTTGAAGAATTTATACAAAGTATCTCCATACTTATGATGTTCATTTGATAAAAGTATAAAAGAAAACTGAAGAATTCGTATAACATACTTGCAAATGATGAGTTGAATTGATGATCTTACAATGTTCCTTTTTGTTGAATGTGTTGCCCTAAACCTTTCAGAAAAATTCAGAAGACCAGCCAACTTGAAAGTAATTTCCTCCTAATATTTGGGATCTCCTAAAAAATCTTTTAACCTATAATAGCATTCTCCACATTATAGACGTGTATCACAATTCACACGTAGAAAAGAAAATCATAATCACCAATTAGATGTGTATTACGAGGATAATCGCACTATAAAACATTGGATGTGATAATTGAAATGTTTATATTTATTCAGAAAAAAAATTACCAAAATAAAAGAAGAACATAAACAAGAAAAAAAAAAATTACTATTCAGAAAATTATCCCGTAAAATTAGAAATCAAATAGTTCAATAAGAACTAAAAAATATAGTACTCCAGTCCATTGTAGAACTCAAACCCCTTCTTTGTTATAGACGTCCATATGACACTGACATTTTAGTGAAGTGGACAGTAATTACACACTGCATTACAGCCCTAGCTCATGTTACACCTCACCCACCCCTCACCTCACTGCTTTTTTCAAGTTTAAATCCGAAGCACTATATTATTAATAAAAATAAAAAAAATAAAAAAAGACAGAAAGAATGCATACATTTTCCAAGCCGAGAAGATGAAGAACGAAGCAAATAAAACCCTTCCGAGAGACAAAAAAGTTTGAAAATTAAAAAAAGGTGACACAAGTTTTAATTATTGAGTAGAGGTGACAATTTTGTCATTAAATTTAATGACATGCAGCAACTACCAAAGTTCCTGCAACAACTTCGACTGTTGCTGTAGCAACCATCGTAGTTGTTGTAGCAATTTCGAAAGTTGCTGCAGCAACTTCCTAATCACTAATTAACAAAAAATTTGACTTGAATTGGTCAAACTTGTCACCAATTTTAATTTCAACACTTTTTTGTCACCTCCTCCTCAATTTTCTGGACTCTCCTCTTGTGATCTTTTTCCTTTAGCTCGAGTTTGGGAGTAGGCAATTGCAAGGAGGAAGTAGATTCCAACATCAACATATTTTTAATTTAGGCCACCCATATTGATAAAATTATGTTCAAATCACCCTCTTGTAGCGGTAGTTACATAACTGACATAACTCTTATATTTTTTCATAAAACAACGTTTGTATCAATTTTATCAGAATAAAATTGTGTGTGCTAATAATAAGATTAGAGAAGGTTAATTTATTGAATAATCACTCGATTACATTTTATCGAACAAATGTTGCTATAATAGCCATTGAACTATTTTATATTCAAAAAGTCATTCAATTTTAATTAAGTATCTTATAAAATTACCCAAGAAAAATAATCATAAGGACAACAACCTCCATCTTTAATATTCACACTGTGATATTACAGTTTTCCTTTATAATTTCATTCTACATCACAAAAGAAAAAGAGGATATTTTGTTAACCAAAAAAAAAAAAAAAGATTTGGACCTTATATATTAGAGGGAGAAATGCAGTATGATTTAATTTGATAATGATGATCCTGTTATTGCCCTAAAATGCTGGCAATCTACCTAATTAATCTCGAGAACCCTAGAAGCAACTTAATTCTTTTGTCAACCTCATTAGGTAAATAAACTATACACACATCCACCTCTATAAATAGCACCTTAGCTTCTTGGCTAATTCACTTCAATATAAAATTAATTTCTTTTGTTGTTTCAAAGTGTCTAGAGTTGATGAATAGAGCCATGAGAAGTAGGAGAGTTTCTGATATTTTAGCATCCAATTGGAACTATGTATGGGCAATGAACATTATCATTTTCAAGTTTTTACATATGCTAGGCTACTTGAATACGTCATTACAAGATTGCCTATTCCCTTCACTCCTCTTACTCTTCTTCTCAGCAAATTTTACTTTGTTGCTGATATTTCTTGCACTTGTTTTTGACATAGTTGCAAGAATTCGTCGACGCACTTCAAACCCCTCAAATGTCATTGTTCACTTGAAGACCTGCAAAGGACGAGGCATATGTTGGCATGCTTATCCAAATTGCTATATTGTTTATGATCATTGAAATGATGTATTAAACCCAATATTACAAATTGTATTTTAATTTCCTTTTTATGATTTGTGAATGTATTACTAATATCATTTTAATTTTATTATATTATTGACTTATTTTATTGGCTATGTAGTGTGTCTCCATTCTTTGTAGTTCGAGTTTTCTTCCTTTGATAAGTTGTTTCCTTCTAACCCTGTGTTCCATTCACTTTATAAAATTATTCCTTTTTTTTTTTAACTCAAACAAATGTTTTTTTATTAAATTGAATCAGCAAATAAACAAGCGTTCGATAAAACGGGTAACATAAAATTAAAAAAAAGGTGAAAATCGTTTACACACCCAACTTTACTTTAAAAATTAAACTCCCCCCTCAACTTTGAAAATTAATCATTCTCCCCCCCCCTTTATCCTATGTAATGTCTATTCTACCCTTGTCATTTTCTAAATGTATCTTTTTTTTAATCAATGTATTTATAGAATTTTATTTAAGTCTATTAACATTACAATTAGAATAATTCTTTTATAAGTTTGTTGTAAAATCTAATGATACTTTTTTTATGATTGTTATTTTAATATTACATGCATTCAGAGACGATTTCATATTGTCAAAACGACAAGTGCACCATTACTTTTTAAGAATAACATTTTTAATTTGCATATTCCGTATTAAAATGCAGACATAAGACTGCTCTAGGAGGAAAAAGAAACTTAACAAGAGTAATAAGTGGATTTTATCCCTTGACCTAAAGAAGCAACGACTAGCTCTCAACCAGTGCACCACTCAAACTCTTTTGATAATGGATTTCTTCAGATAATATTTGATATATTTTAAGATTATACAAGTAATATATCGAGTTTAATCAGATGACCGCGGGTTCACGTGACCCTTTTTTTGTACATAGAATCGTCACTGCATGCATTATGTATGTATATATAATGTGCATGCATATTTAAGTTTCATTTATCGCTTATTCTCTATTATCTTCGTAGATAAACAAATTGTGGTTGCCATTAATGAAATATTTTTAAAATTTATTTACAATATAAATAGATAATCTTTTAAGAAATTTTTATGAACTATACCTTTTTTTAATTAATTATTTTTGCATTTCCTGCGTCAAAATATATTTATAAGGTTATCACATTATAGATTCCATTAATATTAATTTTAATTATTTTTTTATTTTGTTCTTTTGTTTCACTAAAAAACGATAACTTATATACTTAATCAATATTTCTACTTTCTTTTTTTGATGATATATATATATATATATATATAAGAGACTAGCATAATGTGGTGTAGACTCTCTTGCTAAGGCAATGAGCAATTAGATGTACTTGTCTTTATTAACCCAAATAAGAGAAATATTAAAAAATTTCTTTAACCATCCAAAAGTTTTCAAATTTCTGTAAATTCACTTGAGTTACAAATGTCAGTGCATCACATTCAAATATTATACATGGGCCATCAAAATGTTAAACCAACCAAATAGATGCTGTGGTTTTTGTTCTTTATCCAATGGATGGTGGTCACCTCACCAAAATTTCAGTGTTACATGGAATTGAGCCTCCATCTTGAACATACCTAGATAGAGTAGGGGCATATTTGTGTCTCTTGAATCAAGATAGGGTATTGTCTTTCGGGGTGTGCATCGATCGATTCGATTCGATTTTATGTATTATCAGTTTTTGGTTAGTAAACATGCTAAATCGATAACCTAACCAATAAGATATTTGCTATCGATTTTTTATCTTTATCGGTTCAGTTTTCAGTTTAACCGAAAAGATAATACTCCCCTATTTATTTCTACTTTTTCTTATTTTTGTTTGTTCTACACTATCTTCATGTCTAAAGTCTACACAAATTATAAAAACTAAGACAATAATTATAAAATATAAAAGACAATAAGGTATGTATTTAAAATTTAAAGCCACTATTATATAATTACGAATAAAAATATAATTTTAATATTATCTTATTGGGTTATCGGTTTAACCATTAACTAAAACCTTAAAATCGGAAATCGAACCGATAGCCCAATAAAAAAATTTACAAAACCGTTAAAAAATTATTAACCCAATAATTCAATACCAATAAACCAATAACATTTTTATCAATTCAATTTATCGGTTGAACCGATTTTTGCACACCTCTAATTGTCTTTGTGTGGAAAGTATCTGTAACAGAGGGTAAAATTGATTTTCTTTTTCCTCATAGTAAGGAATTAAGCAAATTTAACCATTTTCTCTTTCTGATAATTACTTTGTTTATTACGAAATTTATGACCAATTACAACAAAAATTAGATGAACTAATCAACCTAGAATCACGTTACCGAGGGAGAAAGGCAGTGTCGCATACGAGTTACTCCCTCTATTCCTAAGTAAGTGTTCATTTCATTTTTAAGTAAATGCTCCTTTGACTTAGGTACACCCTTTAATAAACTACTTATTTCTAAAAATTTAAAAGTAATTTTAGTAACTTACCGATAATTAAATTTTATTTCTTTGTAAGTTGACATTGATTACTTTCAAGGCATATTAGGAAGATTAAAATCAAAGTATTCTTGAAGAGTTAAACATACATTTATTTAGGAACAAAATCACAATCCAAATAAAGTGTTTATAAATGTATGGAGGGAGTAAGAGTTAATTATAAGAATAAGTAAAGTTTGCTTCATGATTAAAGTCGACAGCTTAAATTGCCCTTGACCCCATGGTGCTGCCATAAATCAGCTATTAATACTAATTATTACTCCAAAGCATCATTTTAATTCCAGTATGGCATTACTTTACCAACTCTTTCTTGAACTCTCCTCACCCAACAACAAAAAACCCGCGGTAAATCATAAGTATGATATGAGAAAGGGTGAAAATCATTTACCCTTCCCAACTTTGGTTTAAAAATCAAACTTCCCCCTCAACTTTGAACAATAGTCATTCTCCCCCCTTTGTCTTATTTATCTTTTTTAAATGCCTACTTTACCCTTACTCTATTACTAATATTTATTTTTCTTTACTTCTTTAAAATCATGATTTTTTTTTATTTTTTAATGCATATAGTAAATTTTATTTAGATAAAATAAATATTAGTTTTAGACAAAAAAAGAAAGTGAAAAGCATTAATTTAGCATATAAGCTAATGACGTTCTAAATAAAATAAATGAGCATAATAATAATAACAACAATAACAACAACAACATACCTAGTGTATTCCCACACAGTGGGGTCTAGGGAGGGTAGAGTGTACGCAGTCCGTACCACTACCTCCAAGGTGAGATAGAGAAGTTGTTTCCGATAGACTCTCGGCTCAAGACAAAATACAGTCCAGAAATAGATGTAAAAAAAGATAAAAGATAATAAGGAGCAACACAATAATATATAGTAACAAATCAATACTACCACAAGATAATACTATAAAGTGATCTACTCGAAACAACATATATCAATAAGAATCTAAGAACAGAAAATTACAAGCATAGCACTACAAGTACTAATAAGGACAACACTCATATCTACTAGCATGAACTCACTCCAACCTCCTAACTATATCTACTAGCATGAACTCACTCCAATCTCCTAACTTTCTACCCTAATTCGTGTTCGCCACACCTTCCTGATAATCAAATGACAGATAATAATAACTTTATAAATATATTTCGATGCATGCAATATAAAAATAAGTAATAAAAATGGAGATATATTTTATAACAAGTTAATTCCTAAAATTTACTTATATTGTAAGTAACTTTTAATTTATAATTTAGAGCATCTCATTAATGTCAATCAAAACTCATTTATCTATATAAAAAATAAAAAATACAGTACAAATAAAACTTAAATATACACACACATACATATATAATACTTAATGCATGTAATAAAATAACATTCATAAAAAATACTTTAGCTTTTGTGACAAATTTATAAAAGAATTATTCTACTTCTAACATTAATGAATTTAAATAAAATAAATAAAGAGCTGAGTAAAATAAATAAATAATATATAATATTATTATAAAAATATAGTATATAGATGGAGATTACAAATGTCAAGGGTAATATAAACATTGTATAGGAAAAGGGGGGGAGAATGTCTATTATTTATAGTTGAGGGAGGAGTTTGATTTTTAAAGTAAAGTTGGGGATATAAACGATTTTCACCCTATGAAAAAAGTAGAGCATAGATAAAATATTTTTGAAAAACCTTTAGCTCTTTTTTTTTTTAAAATTAAAATAAAAACCTTTAGCTCAAGTAGCACAATAATAAAAGTAAATTATCACATGCATAGTTTTCTCTTTTGTACCTTCTAAATTTTTAATTGAAGTGTCTTTCTACAATAGCAGTACATTTACCCACCTTCCACTCATATACAATAAAACAATTTATCATGATACTAAGCAGTTATTTTAAATGAAATATTCAAGACGTTTTCCCAAGAAAAAAAAAAGGTCAATCACAAAGTGTTCCTCCCAAATAAATGTTACTCCTTCCATTTCAAAATAGTTGACCCTCTTTTTAAAAATATTTATTTCAATTTAATTATCTTATTTATGAAATCAAGAATTTTTTTTTATGTTCTTCCAATACTACCACAATCATTAAATGACTATATAAAGGATAAAAATTCGAATTTATATTTTCAAAGCATAATTAATAAAGCTAATTTGATAAAATATACTTCTAATAAATATTTTTTAAAAAAAAAATTAAATTAATAAGAATCAATTATTTTAAAATGGAGTGAATACTACATCTTACATTATTGGGCATAATAAAAGGTGTAAGATTTAACCATCGTAAAAATTACACTTTGACGTACTGCTTAAAAAGTTGTCTTGTATCTTTTCAAGGTGCAAGATTTGATTTTCACCTACGCTTTCCTCTCTATTTCAGCCTATATCTCCATTATTATTTCAAGGTACAGGGAAACAAATAATTGAGCTTGGCCTTAGATGTCTCATGTCTATCATTAAAGTAATTATGGGCGGTCCCCATGTTTCCTGTACAGGCCCTATTTTTCCGATGTCCACCCATCTTGTCCCAATTTTCCACTTTAATGCTTTGGCATTTGCACAAGTGGCCTCCTTTTAAGCAATTCTTAAATTACGTATAAAGCCAAAACTAAGCCCTTTAAACGAACAAAATAGTATAGGGCATTTGCAGAAATAGCCTCTTTAAATTCTTTTTTTGATAAGCATTGATCTCTCATTCAAGCTAAATTGATCATAACTCATCTATTGCCATCTAATTTCTATAAGATCATATATAAGCACTCATGAACATTACAACCAATTGGAAAGCAAAACCGAAAGTCAAAAAAAACGACTATTGATCCCTCAACAGAGAAGAAAACAAAGAAAAAAAAAAAATAACTACAAAAACTTGAAAACAAAACCCCATATTTTGACCCTGGGTTCTTAGCTTTTTTCTAACCCCTAAAGCCAAAATATACTAAGAAAACTTAAAACCACTCTAAAAAGTGTAGAATCTACTTGCTTAATGTGCTCTTGCTTAGCACATCTAACCATTAATTACCCATAAATCTCGATCAAAACAACAGGATCAAGATTAGTTTACTATTTACAATGGGCTCATTTGGGTTACCACAATGGGGCTCCGAACCACATGCTTTCCATCAACCCAAGAAAGTGACCCGAATACTGCACCCGAATCATTCAACACCAAATTCTTACTGTCGACCGTTATAGTTACGTAGTAACTCAATTTCCTTATTTTCTCCGAGAAGACCAATTTCGCTGGCTTTACACTCACTGTTACGCCTTTTGGTGCCTCGATTCTCACTCTATACACTCCGTTTGCATCGCCAACGTTTGAAACCGTTCTGAAGAATGTCTTGCTTGAAACTCCTTTTGATGCAGTTGAAAACAGTGCAGCTATTGATGGGTAGTTCAGATTCTCCGGCAATGGCTTCGTCATTGGACAATTTACGGGTGATTTAGTGATCACTTGAATTGTCTTGGGGCCATATTCGATTGCACATAAGAAGCTTACGTAATCTTGGTTTGCTAGATCGTATACTAGCCCGGGGTCTAATGCAAGATCAAGATTTAAGTGTCCTGCACCATAATCGTATGGTGTAGCTGGTTTTCCCGTGGCTTCATCGGACATTGGTTGCAGCCTGTTGTCGACGAGGCTAGCTGTTGTCATCATTGCGGATCTTATTGCTGCTGGACTCCAATCAGGGTGAGCAGATTTGAGCAATGCGGCTGCACCACTTACATGAGGGCAAGCCATTGAAGTGCCTGAAAGAATATTGAACTCTGCTTTTCGATTGTCCAAATCTAAGCCAGTTGGACCAACTGCATCAGTCCATGCAGCTAAAATGTTAACCCCGGGAGCTATAAGGTCCGGCTTTAGAATTTCGGGGTTCAGACCATTTGGTCCTCTCCCTGAAAATGATGCCACAACTGGAGCTGGTCTCACTCCAATTACAGTCCCATGGAAATTGATTGTTGCGGAGGCACTCGGATTCTTCGATATATAGGCCTTAATTGCATCACCTTCATTAGCACCAACAGCACAAGTTGGTATCAAATGAGCATCACCAACAAGACCTTCACCATTTGATACTCCATTTGTGAGAATCATTCCAACACCACCAGCTTTATTAACAACTAATCCCTTAGCAACACGAGGATTGCTACCGCGATCACAAATCACTATCTTACCTCTAACTAAATGAGGATCAAGTGAATTCTCCATACAAAGAGAAGCAGACAACACACCTGATTTCCCAGGGTACACTATGGGATACATTTTCCCATTAAGTGGCTTTCCGGCGTATAATGATACACCGGAAAGCTTCCTTCCGTCACCGAGAATTACCTCTGCAGGGAAATTCCTGTCAATTGTGCCAGCTCCAACAGTAGTCAGCCACGGTGCCAAGTTAGTGACTGAAATTCCATTAGGTCCATCATTTCCAGCTGAGGAAGACACAAATACACCCCTGGCGACAGCACCATAAGCACCGATAGCAATTGGATCAAGATAGTAAGGTGAAGAGATACCATCACCGCCTCCAATTGAGATCGAAATGACATCAACCCCATCGGAAACAGCAGCATCAAACGCCGCAAGTATATCAGAATCAAAGCAACCAGAATTCTTCCAGCAAACTTTATAAACAGCTAATCGAGCTTTTGGGGCGACACCTTTAGCAATACCTGATGCATAACCAGACATGCTAGCTCGAAACGCATGTCTCCCAGCAGCTGTAGAAGCCGTATGGGTGCCATGACCATCAGCATCCCTGGGTGATCGGAACTCAACAGTGTCATTAATTCCCCCACCAATTGGCCCAAATCCAGGAGCAGCTTCATGACCTTTAGAGAAAAACCGAGCACCAATAATCTTCCTATTACAATTTTGAGCGGTAAACTTAGCTCCAGTTTCACAAACTCCTTTCCAACGTGTAGGGACAGGACCCAGATTCAGATCGGAAAAACTCCGACGCTCCGGCCAAATCCCAGTATCAAGAACACCAACAATAACATCTGAACCATAATCCGACTCTGACCATAAACCCTTCTGGTTTCTTAAACCAAGAAACTGCGGTGACCTTGTAGTATGTAGCTGCCTCCGACGATCCTCAAAACTCGCAAGAATTGAAGGATGTCGAAGAACAGAAGCAGCTTGAGAAGGACTCAAAGAAGCTGAAAATCCATGAAAAACATTGTCATAAACATGAAGGATGTTCACCGGTTCAGTGAACTCAGAGCTGTACCAGTGGTAATGAGTTGGGAAAACCGCCGGTTTAGAGAAACTGTCGACTCGGAATATGTAAGTTTTAGCTGCCGGTTCAGAACAAACCGGCGAGAAAAAGGATATTGAAGTGAAGGTGAAACAGAGGAAGAGTGTAAGAAGAAGAAGAGAAGCCATGAGAAGAAAACAGAGTATAGGGTTTGAAAGTGAAAAGAGTAAAGTGACAAGTGTGGTTACTGACAAGTAAGTTGGTGTGTTATAGAAGGGATTATTGTCCTTTTGGTTCCGTTGTTCTTATTTTTTTAATCTAAATAAAATATTAAAGCTTGTTCAACTTTTTATTTTATTTTAAATACTTTCTCCGTTTTATATTACTCCCTCCGTTTTAAAAAGAATAACCTATTTTCCTTTTTAATCTATTTCAAAAAGAATAACCCTTTTTTTTTTTGCAATACTTTAATTTCAACTTTTCACATGACATATTTAAGACCACAAGATTCAAGGGCATTTTGGTATATTTATCATAACTTTAATTTAGGACCATAAAATTCAAAAGTCTTCTTTATTTTCTTAAACTCTGTGTCAAGTCAAACAGGGTCATTCTTTTTTAAACGGAGGGAGTACTTGATTTCGGTTGATTCAACATAAATTTTTTGATCATGAAAATTAAATTTTTTGGAATTTGAGTGAAAGTTGGAGTTGAAGTTATGTTTGACTATGAAAAAAATTAAAGTTTTTTTTGACTTTTTGTGAGAGAAGTAGAAGTGAAAATTTTCGAAAAAAATTTCACTTTAGTAAAATAAATTTTATGACCAAACATTATAAAATTTTATTTTTTTCACTAAAGTGAAATAAATTTTCGAAAAAAAGTGAAAAAAATTCATGGCCAAACTGCCCCAAAGAAGCAGTCTGATGCACTAAAGCAAATATTATGCGCGACGTTCGAAAAAGATCAAATCACAAAAAAAAATTGTACACAATCTTAACTTGTATTTCTTTAAAAAATTATTTTCACAGCCTTAATTTATAATAGAGGCCAAAACTTTAATTCTACTGACAAATTGGTGGTGTTATAGAAATTGTCCTTTTAATTCCGTTATTCGTATGTTTTTTAATTTGATTAAACAAAATACTAAAGCTGGGGAGTGGAGACTTTAATTTTTTAAAATAAATAAATAAATAAATGTTTAAGGAATTTTAGATATGATTTTGTCGATGAGAAAGTTGAACTTGTTGACAAGATTAGCTTATGTGTCAGAACCCAATTTCTGCGGAAAAAGTGGAATAAAGGAAATCAAATATTACCTAAATCCACTTAGTTTATTTTGATTTCATATTGTGAATTAACGACAAACATAAAATTAATTAAGTATTACTTAATTGTTTAAATTTTTAGTTCGAACATAAATGAAGAGAAACTAGGAGTCCGTTTGGATTAACCGCTGAAATTAATATTCTAAATAAGTATTAATTAATATATGTTTGGATAGATGTGATGAAATCGATAATAAAGTCTTTGACGTATTTGATAGAAAAGTGATGATAAGTTTCTTCTTTTTTTTATATATTTAAAATGATGAAAATATGCATAATTTTTTTACAAAAGAAGATAGATATAAATTTAATAGAATCTTTTGTAAAGAAAAAAAAAGGGACGGACATAAAATGAACATGAGTTAGATGTTTTATTTTGGAAAAAATATTTAAAATTTTAAAAAGATATTAAGGATAGATTTTAAAAAGTATTTATAAATTAATCTAATCAACTTATAAGCTTAGATAAACATCCTCACTGGAATTGACGCATCAGTCATCTTCGCATGAGGACTTAACTTCATATACCCTTTTCAATTATTATGAAAATGTAGTTGATTAAGAATAATAGTAATTGATCGTTTGATACTCTTAATTGAATTTGCTTTAGTTAAAATGTTTGATGAACGAAAATATGAAGTAATTAGCGAAAGGGAAAACAGGAAAAGTGGGTCAATTGGACTGATGATGATTTCTCTTTATGTCTTTTTCCTTTAGTGATAAGAAGTGAAGGTGGACCTATATTGTTCTAATTAATATGATTGCAATAATGCAACTACGCAGGACAACGATTGGCATCCACAAATAAAATTACAAAAATGGATAAATAGTGTACCATGTCGGAATTACTACTGTGAAATTAACTCTCGACGTAGCACCAGCACCACATCTAATATTATAAGGCAAAAATAGGAGTAACATGGATTGCATATAAGGGTGTGTCATTGTGTAGTTTAATGATCAATAAAGAGGTGAAATGAATTGAAAATCATGAGATTGCGGCTAGAATTATCTAGTACTTGTTACTGATAAAAAACAATAGATATCTCGTAGAAATAGTCGAGGTGCGTTAAAGCCATAGGCATACCTATTACAATTTTGTATTGATATAGAATTTAAAAAAAGGACCCTTAAAACTAAGAAGATAAGTGAAATCTTAAAACTTTGGATGTCAATACGTGTGTTCGAACCTCCCAAACACCATAACCCGAAATAGCTGACTTGAAACCATGATCATAGAAAACATATGCATAAAATAGGAGCAACATGGATTGTGATCCTCAGATTCTAAATTTGGACGATTATCCAAATTGGCCTCCACTTGTCCGGTCGTCTTTAAAAGGAGTAGTCAGCCCAACATGGGCAACGAAAATGAAAGATTTAGCGTTACATCTATTAAAATATGAACAAATATTTACAGCCTAGACTTTATTTTTGAGGAAGCAAGGACATGAAATAAATAAAATCAAGGCATAGAGTAAGAAAGGATAAGGAGAGATGAAATTAATGTTAAGAATCATCTAAAATTTTAAGTTAATTAGGAGCTATACCAAGTTAAGCTCAAAATTCTCATAACGTTGCATTTGAAAATAATTTCTTTCGAGAGTTTAACTTATATAAACTGTATCTTTCACTTGATATTCACATACATTGATTTTACTTGTAATTATTAATAAATTTTACTCATATTTTTTTAAGTTTAACTTATATAAACTGTCTTCTTCACTTAATATTCACATACGTTGATGTCACTTGTGTTAGAAAACAATATCTAAATGTCGGCGAAAAAAAAAAAAAGAAGTAAACAATATCTAAATGTCGGCGAAACAAAAAATATGAAGTAGAAGTTGTGGTATCTATATTAAGAAAAAAAGACTTCTGCTTATAAATGTTGAAATTAACTTTTCTCTTTCGCTAGAAATCATGGAGTGATTAGCGAAACTTGCTTAATCGATGAGATAGTTAGTTCCACATTTAATCGATGAGATAAGATTAAGTTTAAGTATAAGAGCCTAAGTGAGAAATCAATGCTAACCCTAGCACAAATAATCAATTAATTTTGGAATGAGAAACTAGTGCACACTTGGATTTAATCGCATTATTAATATAGAAATAGCGTCTATCAACCATTTTGAATCACATTTAAGATACACAAAGAGCATTCACGTTATATTAAAATTTTAGTTATGAAATTTTACCCCATTATTCCAGTATTATCATATGAATTTGTCAAAGCGTGAATAGTTGCGTGATTAAATTGACACATGAAGTTAGGTAAAGAGTACATAGAGGTTTTTACGCAGGATGGGTCCAGTAAAGGGCACGTGTTAGCCTATTTGAAGCATAAAAGCCATGCACTATAATATGTGGGGGGCAATCCATAAATATATATGATGACCCAACTAACAATTACCAGAAAATGACAACCTTGTGAATATATCAGTTGTGAATTCACCGCGATTCACGAGGTCTGTCTCCCTTCATTTGCCAAATTTCTACACCATGCGATCCTTTTCTTCACTTCATTTATTATTCCATCCCGTTTTAATTTATTTCAATTTTATATAGTTAAAATAATAAAAGTAATTTTAAATTTTATTATAGATATATAAAATATATTTAAATGTTTTTAAATTTTGTGATTTTAAATACGTTATATGAAAATTGAGATTAAGAAGTAGTCAAAAAAAAGAAAAAAATATTTTTTTTAAATAGACATTAAAAAAAATAAGACAAATAAATTGAAATGAATAGAGTACATTGAAGTTCAAGAAAAGATATAAAAATGGAAAGAATAAGAACTAATTTCACACCAATATATAATGTGGAAGACGATTTTAATCGATACAGTTAGATGGTAAATCTTTTTCTTTGTCATAAAAATTGAATAATTTTTTGAGTTGTAAGATTCATTCATATGAAAGAACTAGATATGGGGAGCCCGTGTCAGCATGGGTCCAATATATGTTATTTTTATGATCTTAATTTATTCAATACAGATGAAATTTAGATGGTCAATCAATTTTTTATATGATCTTAAATATTTTAAGTTGATAATTAATATTATGATTTATTATATTCCTTACATAATTTCTGTTATGTCCCAATTTATGCTATATAGATGAAAAATTAAGAGTCAATCAAAGTTTTTTGTATAGTTTTTAAGTATTTTAAGTTGTTAATTATCTTGATTCATATTGTTTTTTTACATAATTTTCAGATAATATATGGTACTCTCTCTGTCCCACTTTATGTGGTACTGATAGAATTCAGAGAGTCAACTAACTCTAAATATAATCTTTAGATATTTAAGTTGTTAATTCTTATGATTTATAGTATTTTCTATATGATTTTCAGATAATATATGTTACTTCCTTTACTCCAATTTATCTGGCATTGATAGGATTTGGATAATCAACCAAATTTTTAATATGTATTTTAAATATTTTAAGTTGTTAATTATTGTGATTTATTGTACTTTTACGTGTGACACTGATAGAATTTTAAGAGTCAATAAATTTTTTTAAGCCTTTTACATATTTTGATTTGTTTAGTATTGTAATTTCTATTATTTTTTAGGTAGTTATTTTCTTTATTTAATAGAAGTATTTATTTTTTGTGGAAAAACTTGAATTAAAAACTATGATTTTTTTAAATTTTTTTTTGATGTGGAAAATAGAAACACCATGTTGAATGAAAATAATCCAATTCTCTCTTTACATCTTTGAAATACACAAATCTCAAAAAGTAGGTGAAATTAATAATGAATAAAAAAATTATACTAGTTTTTTTTTGTCAAATTACATGAATTGGATTTCACTAATACTTATTACTTTATATATAACCATAAAATAAAAATAGAAGGGCGAATGAGTCAACTTGATTTTCTACCCTAAGCTAGTTTATGTTCTCACATATTAAATATTTTATGTTGTTAATTATTGTGAATTTTAAAATAATATATGTTACTTTTTATGTCCCAATTTATGTAACTATGATAGAATTTTGAGAGCCAACCGAATATTTTATGTCTTTTACATATTTTAAATTGTTAATTATTATTATTTATAGCACTTTTTATTCACTTTAAAATAATTGTCCCAATTTATGCGGCACCGATAGAATTTCGAAAATCAATCGATTTTTTTATTATATCTTTTAAATATTTGCAAATTAATCATTGTGATTCATTATTTTTTTTTTTACATAAATTTTAAAAGAAATATAAATAATTCTGAAGAAGTAAAAGGGCAAAATGGTCATTTTGCAGACTGACCCTAAGCTTCTCTAGTAGCAATGAGTGGGACTTTGAGGAGCTTAGTTGTCATTTTTAAAACTTGATCCTAAGCTCCTCTTGCTCCTCAAATAGTAATAAGTGGGACTTTGAGGAGCTTATTTGTAATTTTTGAAAGTTAACCCTAAGTTTCTCTCATTGTCATTTTTTATATGTCTTTTAAATATTTTAAGTTGTTAATTATTATATCTTATAGTATATTTTATATCATTTCTAAATAATTATCTCAATTTATGCGGTACCGGTAGAATTTTGAGAATCAATCATTTTTTCTATTATGCCCTTTAAATATTTTAAAATTAATTACTGTAATTTATAGTATTTTTAACATAAATTTTAAATAAATATAAGTAATTCTGGGGAAGTCTGCAAATAGTAATAAGTAGGACTTTGAGGAGCTAAGTTGTCATTTCTGAAACTCCTCACTAGTAATAAGTGGGACTTTGAGGAGCTTAGTTGGCATTTTGAAAACTTAACCCTAACCTCCTCAAACATTCTTGTCCCAATTTATGCGGCGCCGATAGAATTTCAGGAATCAGTCGATTTTATTTATTATGCCTTTTAAATATTTTAAAAAGTAATTATTGCGGTTCATAGTTTTTTTATCGTAAATTTCAAATAAATATAAGTAATTCTGGAGAAATAGAAGGGTTAAATGCTAATTTCGCATACTGACCCTAAACTCGTCAAATAGTAATAAGTGGAACTTTGAGAAACTTATTTGTAATATTTGAAAGTTGACCCTAAGCTCCTCTGATAGTACTTTTATATCATTTTTAAATAATTGTCCCAATTTATGCGGCACCATTAGTATTTCGAAAATCAATCATTTTTTTTTATTATGCCCTTTAAATATTTTAAAATTAATTATTAATAAATATAAGTAATTCTGGAGAAGTCCTCAATTAGTAATAATTGAAACTTTGAGGAGCTTAGTTGTCATTTTTGAAAGTTGATCCTAAGCTCCTCTCATTCCCTTTTTTTTATATGTCTTTTAAATATTTTAAGTTGTTAATTATTATGATTAGTAGTACTTTTTAATATCATTTTCAAATAATTATCCCAATTTATGCGGCACCGATAGAATTTCGAGAATCAATCTTTTTTTTTTTTATCATGCCCTTTAAATATTTTCAAATTAATTATCATAATTTATAGTATTTTTTTATGTAAATTTTAAATAAATATAAGTAATTCTGGATAAGTATTCAAACAGTAATAAGTGGGACTTTGAGGAGTTTAGTTGTCATTTTTGAACTCCATAAATTTTAAATAAATATAAGTAATTCTAAATAAGTGTTCAAATAGTAATAAGTGGGACTTTGAAGAACTTAATTGTTATTTTTAAAACTCCTCAAATAATAATAAATGAAAATTTAATGAGCTTAGATGTCATTTTGAAAACTTAACCCTAAGCTCCTCAATCCCTTCTATAATATATAGAGTAATCATGCTAATTTTTATTTTTTTTGTATCATTTCACTTATAAGTTTTATTGTTTCTCAGGGTTTAGTTGGATGTAAATAAAGTTAATCTTCACATATAGTATATTGTTTGGTTGGTGGAGTTGAATAACGCTCATATTTATTATTAGAATTATTATTTGGCAAAATCCTATAAATAGCTAATATTTAGGCAATAAATGAGGAGCCGCAGCTAAAGTTTATATAATTACAGGACGTAACTACAGTTTAGTTGCTAAATATATAAATTAATATACAAATTAGTGATTGTATCTACAAATACAAATTTGTTGTAGGAATTAGCATATAAGTCTAGAAATTCGAATTTACAAATACAAACCTTTAGAGATTCGTATATGAGACCAGAAATTCATTTTATATATAAATACAAATGTGTATGAGTCCAAAAATTAGAGAGATTAGAGAATTATATTTGAGCCCTGAAATATATAAATATACAAATATACATGCAAATACAAAAGAAATGTATATTTAGCTATTTACTCTAAACCTTAATTGTAACTGTTAACTATTTTAACCACTACTCATGCTTGATAATTATGACTCGATATTTTTCATTACACACGTAATTTTTCCTTATTTATTAGATTTGAAGCATAATGAAGCGAAATAACTTTCTAGCATACTGTAATGTCATTTAGCAATATTATTTTTGCATAATAATAATTAATAAGGAACTTGATCTCATATTTCCTTTGTGTACTATAATCTTTGCTTTTTCTTTAATGTCAGTATTGTCCAACTTTTTCTTCGTAGAGTAGAGACTTCACTCTTAAGTTTCGACCATTTTCATTGTTTTTTTTGCGTTTATGCACATAGGCTTCAGTATTTTTTTAGATAAAGCTAGCTCGGAATAAGAAAAGAAGAACATAATTACCAAAAAGAAAGAATACAAATGAAAATGGAGACAGAATAAAATGAAAAGACAGAAAAAGAATAAAGAATCAATAAAAAAGCAAAAGGAAAAAAAAAATTAAACTCTATAAATATCGCCGAGAACATGTAATCATAATTGCGTGGCCGAACGGTAGATATTTAATTTGCTGTCGGCCTTTTATCTCGTGGCCAACATGTGATATCATTCATCCCCTTCTAACAAACACATTGACCTAATCATTATTAAGTAAATGCATTAAGGGGTGGTTTGATAAAGTGTATAAGAATAATGTAAAATATGATGTATTAGTAATATTTGTATTAGTAATATTTACGTTAGTTATGTTTGTATTTTTTTTATACAGTGTTTGGTTTGGTGTATTAAAAATAACAATAATTGCATAATTTCTAAAAAAAAGTTTTTTACAAAATTACCCTCCATAAATATGATGAAAAGGATGTAGAAAAGATTTTGAGGGACAATTGTGATTTTAACCATACTAATTCATGCATTAGATCCATTGCATTAGTAATACCATGAATTTCTATGCATTAGTAATACACTCCTTAATACAAAATGGAGTGTCTAACTAATGCAAACATTAGTAATAATAGGATGAAAAAGTCTTATTTAGTATTAGTAATACACAAACAGTGGCGGAGCCACCTTGTACCCAGGGGGTTCGAACCCCCTTGGGTAGAAAATTATATTAATTATACATGGTTAAAATTATTTTTTACGTATATATAGTAGACATTGAACTCCCTTCAATTAGTTCGTGTATTTACTTCTTTCGATCTTGAACCTCCTACATAAAAATTCTGGCTCCGCCATTGTACACAAAGCTAATGCATGCATTATTTTTGGTAATACACTCTACCAAACGACCCCTAAGGGCGTATTCGGGACGAAAGATATAGTACTATTTTTTAATGTTTGGTATGTAAGTAAAAATATAGTATTATTTTAAAAATATTGATCAGAATATAATCTAGACAAGTATCATGAGAGAGATAAAGGTGTCGAGCAGTGGTGATGAGGCTACGGGGTGGGGGGTGGGGTGAAGATGATGAAGATGAGGTGTTGGAGAGTGAGCAGAACACATCAATGTAGAATGCCACTTGTTTTCGGTAGAAAAGTCATTTTCCTAATTGATAAGGAATTTATATTTTAAAAAAGATATTTTTCAAAAATTTTGAGCAACAGAACATGAAAAAATTAGCGAAAATATTTTCCTCCATGCCAAAGACACCCAAGTGTTCGAGATTTTAAAGGAATCGTTTCTTTTTTCACTCACAAAAACATTCACAAATCTATAAAAGAAAAGAATTACAAATATCCAAATAAAATTGTCCAGAAATTTCAAAAAAAAAAAAAAAAAGTATAGTTTTTTTCTAAAAAAAAAAGGTTGCCCACGCTATGTCTGATCAAATCAAAATCCATTGGCAATATAAGTTTGTCATGCAGATTCAGAAATGATCAAGAGTGTTAAATAGGTCATGTTCTGGCCTTGATCACTATTTATTTCAAGGTCTGTTATACTAATATAGGACTCATAATTCTCCCAACTCAGTGCAACTTTTTATATTTGCTTGCAATTTTTGATATATTTAATCACCAAAACAGAACTTCTTCTCTTAATTAAGAGAGGAAGTATGTGAAAGCATAGAGACTAGAGAGAAGCAAACATAACAAACTAAAAAATAAAAAACATCTTCTATAATATCCAAGTTGGCCTAACCAAAAATATAGCTCAAATTTACCTAAGTTTTTCAATGATCTAAATTGATGTTCTTTCTTTTTTTTCGTGAAGATCTAAATTTTAGTTGTGCTCAAATTGACCAATTAAAGAACATATTCATAGTTTAATCTGTTCAAGTTGGCCAGATCTGCAATGTAGGCCCAATTTGATAAAGTAAGGTCATGGGCTTTATAGGAGTAGCCCGAAACTCATTTTGAGGCCCGAAATCTAAACGAGAGAGATATGGGAAGGACTTTCATGGGCTGGGCCGTCCTCTTGTAATTATAGGCTCTCAAAGATTTATATGAAAGACAGTACATTGTTTTGCATTGAGCTAACAGGATATAACAGGCCATTGCCAATCTTGAATCCAGATGTTAGTGGGATAACCATAGGTACAATACTCATAAAGACTACAGAGATTTGTCTATAGTGTGATCTTTGGAAAAAACTAAAGTTGCATGGAGTCAAATTTGTCTCCAAAAAGGAGCTACAAACAAGTAGTAGAATAAAATTGAATTCTCTATAAGAATGTCTTCAACTGGAAACTCCATTTACATGGAATGTATTTATCTATACATTTATGAATGGAAAATTCTAATGTACTTGCCATTGTAAAGGCATTATTGAAGTGTAACAATGTTGAATCTCCCCGCGCCTTTACTAAGATGCCAGTCGAGGGGAAAGAAATGAGTGATTATATCGATATCAAAAGTCCTTTGACAACACGATCAATCGAAGATTCTCTACAGATTTTCACTTTGTTTAGCTTGGCATGGGCTTGTTCTCCAAAAATGATGTCAATAGTATGAAAGCTTGACGAGGGCGATGAAGAGGCACTTCATGCCCTGCTCCTGTTACAGTTACAAGGGTCAACCCTTTGTATATTTGGCTCCATCCTCCAACCTAATCATAGAATAACGACAGAGACAAACGAAAGCATGAATTTTCGATACTGGAGAGGGAAAAAAGCATGGTTGCCAAGAAGAAAACAGTTTGCATGTCCATTTATGATGACTAACCTTTTTATTGTCATACCAATAGCCAGTTTTTGGATATTATTGATTGATGTTGAAAAATGTATTTGGAGAAGTTGAAGTTGGGTTATTGATTTCACTTGGAAAAGATTTGTGTTGGTGAGTGAAACAATTATTTCATTTGACATATTTTTTAAACAAGTCATTCAACTTCAAATTTGTTACTTGTGTTTTGGCCAATTTACGCTCACCTTAATTAATTTCACAAGCATCTGCTATCTAGCTCCCACCAACATACATGTGGTTTGGACATATAAGAAGAGATCACCTAGCGTTTTTACCTCTGCTGAAATTTAAATATGGAACCTCATAATTTCTCAACCCACTTTATTGACTACGAGGCCACACCCTATGCTTCAAATCGAAACTATCTGATCTGACTATACGTGTACCGTAATGCACAATTCTGAATTTACACTTTTTTCCACTTTTCCTACTCAACTGGTGAAAAAAGCTTAGCAATTGAAGGTAGCTAATTATCACCTGCTAGCACAATTTGTGGGATTATGTATCTAATTAATCATTTTATTTTAAGCTGCCATATTTATTTTTGTAACTACTCATTTTGACACTTGATCTTTGGCATCATTAGCAAGGTAAGAATTAAGTTGCACAAGGGATCATGATGTTAGAAGTGTACCAATTTTTAATTGATGGAGTTAGTTCAGCAGTCATTTTGAAACAATCATTTTCTAATTTGTACATTATCATGATATATGATGTTATGAATAGCGTACAATTATACATAGATGCTGATGCTACGTACAATAATTACACTTCTGTATTACATTAGGATATTCCTTTTCATATAAAAGTGCATGGACCCAATAATAACTATCTAATAATTGAGAAACCGGTAAGTTGCATGCTTCTTGTAAATATTGTATAAGAATGATAAAAGAAGATCTTAGCAAATTAGATTAAGCCAAACCAAAAGAAGAACAATAAGGGTTTAATAATCACGTTAGTAGGATTTTAATTTTTACATACAATATGCATCTCAAGGCAAATATATTGGATTACCGGATTGTGTGTAAAAGTTTGAATTGGAAAAAAAAAAAGAAAAAAGAAAAGGAAACATTAAAAGAGGTATTTTCGTACGTATCATCATAAGTTTGTTGAACACAAAATAATTACCTTTTCTTTAGCATTATTTAACAAAGGTCAACTGAGGATAGTGAGATCACTACTCAGCTGCATGTGGATCCAGAACTCGTGATCAAAATGAGACACGATAACTAAAAAATGACTGAAATAAGCATTGCTTTAAAGAGTAATCAAAATAGGCTACTCGGAGCTTTTTATTCCTTTTTACGAGTTTTAGTTAACGTCTCCGTTAACTGCAAGGAACGGTAAAAAAACAGAGTTAAAAACCACGAGTTGTAACCCGTAATTAATAAGTCCATTTTATTTCAAAATTTATAACCCGGAGTTATTAATTTTGGTTTATTTAAAATAAATTTTTTTTGAAAAGCGGAACTAAAAGTTCCGAGTTCTTTAAAAAAACTTTTTATTGGAAACCGGAACTAAAAGTTCCGAGTTGTAATTTCTTGAAACCCGAAAGTAAAAATTCTGAGTTATAATTCTTGTCACTTTCATTCGGCTCCAAACCTCCATTTTTCTAACTTTTTTCTTTCTCTTTCTCGAAAACCTCGTGATGGACGTGGTAGAGTACGAGGACGTCCTGCTGCCAGACGCCGAGGCAACGACGCCGTTATATGTGCTTTACTTGATGAGCCATCACCGTCCACTCCAGTCGTTCCATCTACTGAGTTAGTGTAGACTTTGGTGGTCTATGTTCCATGCCTTGGGATGTTGCACAGACGCGTGCAAGCGAGAGGGGGGGGGGGGGGACCAACTTTGAAAGAGAAAGAAAAAAGTTAGAAAAATGGAGGTTTGGCGGTGTGGAGCCGATGAAAGTGACAAGAATTATACTCCCTCCGTTTAAAAAAGAATGACCTAGTTTGACTTGGCATAGAGTTTAAGAAAATAAAGAAGATTTTTGAATCTTGTGGTCCTAAATTAAAGTTATGGTAAATGTACCAAAATGCCCTTGAATCTTGTGGTATTAAATATGTCACGTGAAAAATTGAAATTAAAGTGTTTCCAAAAAAGGAAAGAGGTCATTCTTTATGAAATGGACTAAAAAGGAAAGTAGGTCATTCTTTTTAAAACGGAGGGTGTAACTCAGAATTTTTACTTTCGGGTTTCAAGAAATTACGACTCGGAACTTTTAGTTTCGGTTTCCAATAATATTTTTAAAGAACTCGAAACTTTTAGTTCCGCTTTTCAAATTTTTTTATTTTAAATAACCCGAAACTAATAATTCCGGATTATAAATTTTGAAATAAAACGGACTTACTAATTTCGGGTTACAACTCGTGGTTTTTAACTTCGTTTTTTAAAGTTTTTTTAATGTCCCTTGCAGTTAATGGAGACGTTAACTAAAACTCGTAAAACGGAATAAAAAGCTCCGGTAGCCTATTTTGGCTACTCTTTAAAGCAGTGGCTTATTTCAGTCACTTTTTAGTTATCGTGTCTCATTTTGATCGCGAGTTCATGGATCCATATTGGTTTCAACTTTTTAATATTTCAACAAATTCTTTATTTCCTCTCTCCCCGAATGATTATTTATCCTTAATTTATTAATACATGTGATGTTTGAGTAAATTTACATATCTCGACTAATTCCATCTAATTCTATGAGGTAGTTGCTACCTCACACTCCCTCTCTTTCATATTTCTATTTTCTGCTCCCAAATAATTATTTTTTTACTTTTTATGTATAAACTCATTTTTTACCCCTCAACTAATTTCACGAGGATAAAATGTGGATAACCAATTATAATATATATTCAGATCAAATTGATCCGTCAAAGTTTTGATGCAAAAAGTGTGTTGTAGTAAGTTGATTATCTTATTTAATTTGAAGATCCACTCTAGCTAGTTGCTCAAACTCCTCATTAAACAAATTAAAATAAAGAAGGAAATAAAGTAGACAAGGCTATAATTTGTGATCTGTAATAATTAAGAAGCTACTTGAGTAATCTTGAATTAAGCATATTTGACCTAACTACATTACACACATGTTTGACCCTAATAAAGACAAGTTAACTAGTTGGATCATGTCTTAATAAACGTTTTCGTATTCGAGTTTTAAGATATGAAGTCACTTTCAATATTGAAACGCTTTAATTTACCCTTAAATATAAAAAAATATATATATTAACTTAAATTTAAATTAATCAGACTCCAAAGAACATAAAGATCAGCATAATCTTGACCCAACCTGGTCATTTAACACACTATTTGAAGGCAATAGTTTTTTTTTTTTCTGCTTATTATATTGGGAGATTACAGAAGTACTTTATGAAGTGTAACCTTAGTATGTAAAGGCAAATGTTATTTCCAAAAAAACACTTGCCGCCAGGGTAATAGATGCCAGCCAAGGATGAATGAAAGGAAGATCTTGTTGTCTCCTCATTGGATCCGTTTGGTGAAAATCTATTCCACTTTATTGGTTAAGAAACCCAACTTTTCTTCTTTCGTTTTAAATTTGACAAAAAAGTTGCTAAAAGTGTCCAATTTTAACCATCAATGAGAAGTTTTCACCCTTAATTAGAAATTTCGAGTTCGAATTTTGAGAATGAATAAATTTTTGATAGAATGCATTTTGTCTTGAAAAGTTCGATTGAGAATCTGAATTAGTCGGGTCAATAGATATTTAATGCTGAAAAATTATACCAAAGCATATAAAATATCCAAAATTTAGATTAATCGGGTCAATGAACAATGTAAATTTAGATTAATCGGATCAATGAATATATACAAAATAATGAGGAGTGTCCAAGTCATCGATCTGATCAAATAACAAAACAATTCTATTTTCCTTTATTGCCAAGAACTTTGCTTTGGTGATAAGAATGGACAAAGAAAAAGTACCTACACTTTTAAAAAAGTCTCGATTCCTTTACCCTTATCGTGACAAAAAGTTAATAACACGTATTAACATGAGATAAAGGTGTACACCACTCATAATTAGTAGAAACATTTTGTAGTTAAATTAGTAGAAAAGGACATGATAATTATCACAAATTAGAAGGTTGGATCAACCTTACCTTAGTAGATCTTACAACAACAAAAAAAAAAGTCACAATAGTACCACTAAGAAAGAAAGAAAAAAGCATCTTTGCCCTCTAAGTGGAGTCATTATTATAAGTAAAAACAAAGTTTTTAAAAGATGACAAACAAAAAACACAGTGCATTAATTTGTTTGCCAATTAAAAAAGAAAAATCATTTAGCTCTGTCCTTGATCACATCAATTCCCATCTCAGTTGGATCAGTTGCTTGAAGTTCATAGCTAATTCCATCTAGCACTCTTCTCAGTCCTGCTTTTGATGTTGCATACAATATTTTTGCTCTGATTCTTGATTCTGTTGGTGACCTGTTTTACAAAAATTATAACAAATTTAAGTATGATAAAGCAAATCTAGAATCTAAACTTGAGATGATTTATTTATAGTTCGAAAACATTTTGAGTGAATGAAGAAAAAAGGTGACAAAACTCATCTGTGAATGTGTTTTCATCTAATCCGTTAAGTTTAAACGAATTGAGTTATGACTGATCGATCCAATGTCAAACTGATCTATCAAATTTTGGGTCAAATCGAGTTAAAATAAAGTGTAGAGACTGTAATTTTATGTAAATTTGAAAAAATATAAGCTAATAGTTTAAGAATAATACATTAGGTTTTACAAAAGTTTCTCAAAATGAAGAATGAAGTAGTATCATATTGGGCGGATTGAATTACGATATGTTATTTGACTCAAGACGGATTGTGTAATCACTCGTTTATTGATTTAATCCATCTAAATTTAACTCAACCCGTCCATTCACCACGACTAATAAAAAAGCCAAAAAAGTAAGTAGGAAGAGCTAAATATACAAACCAGGCAATGAAGAAGATCTTGCTCTTTCTGCAATTATCAACAGTAACAAAATCAAAATCAAACACAGCATATCGACAATCATCTTTGGGTAGAGCTGCAGCCAAATCTTCATAGTTTTCACCAGGTCCACCAACTTTGTCAACTGTCACCAATCTTGATTTCTCATCAATCTTGAATACTATGTACCTATGAACCTTCTTCCATTTCATATCCATGTACGAATTCTTGCATTCATCAGTAACCCACATGCCAGTCGTCGCCTGTCAATCAAATCAAACAATAACAACAGTTACGCCTCAGTCTCAAACAAGTTGAAAAATCGACTATATGAATCATTGTTGACTACGTTACAATTATCAATAAATGCAAATAATAATATTTAAATTGTAGTGAAAAGGAGAAGAGAGTTCTTTTTTTGACTAATTATATACCATCTTAAAAGCCATAGCCATGGTGAAGGATGCAAGTAAATTAGAGAGAAAATTTGATGTTTTTGTTTCCTTTTTTGCTAAGCAAAGTGAAAAAGGTGGAAAATAGAATTGAGAGAAAATGAGTTGAGTGAAGGGGTTTTAAATAGGATTTGGTTAGTGAAATGCCATTAGATTATGGGTAATATTACGAGTTTATCTATAATAGATCTATGGAATTTTGCGATTGAATGACCAAATTAGCCTCCATTGGGATTTCTGCTTTGTCTTGGAAGCTGTTGCCTATTGGAAAATGGGTTATTTCTATAAGAATGTTAAGTGCATGAGGTCCTTTTAAACTATACTTAATTGATTACACGAATTATCAGTGGATTGAGGATATATTAAGGAAAATTAAAATAAGGCTTGTCCTTATCATCATTCTCATAGAAAAATTGGAGTCGTTATCATCATTCTCATAGAAAAATTGGACACTGAATGATCAGTGGCATTTTTTCCCCAATAATGGTGATGTCTGAATTATTTTGCCTACATTTTGATTAAATTATTGAGCACTTACCCTTTCACTAGAACAAATATTGGTTAACTATACCTTTCAAAGCACATTAGCTAATATTTTTCTATCGTTATTTGAATTTGAACCCGAATCTTGACGATTTTTAGGAAGTTATTGAATATCAATAAAAGTACAATTTAAAAAGCAAAATATGTATGGAACATTAATAGAGTCGACCCCAACTAGTCTAGTTTGAGACATAATAATAATCTTTTCTTTTATAAGGATAATATTACAACAACAACAACAACAAACCCAGTATAATCCCACCAAGTGAGGTCTGGGGAAGGTAAGATGTACACAGTCCATACCACTACTTCGAACGAAGTAGAAAGGCTGTTTCCGATAGACCCCCGGCTCAGAACTTTATAAGGATAATATTCCAATCAGATTATACATACTTTGACTATTCTATCCATTACAAGTAATCTGATATCATTTCGGGTTTTTTAATATCCCTTTTTTAACCATCACATACACATTTCGTTTTTGAAGCGGAATTAACCGGGAATAGAAAGACTTCACTTTTTTGGCATGGCTATAAAGCTTTATTTAATCTGTGAAACTCTTCATTTTAGCTGGAAAAAAAAAAAGAAGAAGTGGTCCATTTATTAGGATAGCGCAAGCACATCTCGTTTCTCTTTTTTTCTGAGTTTCTAAAAAGTCTTGGCGTGAAAGCAAAGGTGAAAAAAAGATTGGTCTCACCATGTTAATTCTTCGTAAAAGTTACATAAATTCCAAACCTTTTGAAGCTAATTACTCTCTATCCCAACTTTTTTTAAAATTACTAAAAATCCTAATTTAGTCCATACGGATACATCATATTCTTTTGGATATATTACTTAATACATCACATTCTTCTGGATACATCACTTAATTTTACACAGATATATCAGAAACCACACGGATACATCACATTCTTCCGGATACATCACTTAATTTTACACAAATACATCACATTCTTCTGTGATGTATTCGAACTTTAAGTAAAATCAGAGATTTAAGTAATTACTTAAAGGGGTTGAGATTTTAAGTAGTTATGATAAGTTAAATTGTGGTATGATGTAATTTTTCCTAATTCTTATCCATCTCTACAATGTAGTTTCTCCGTCGACTTTTACTTGTCTATATACTAAAAATAATGTTCACTTTTATTTATCTAATTCAGAAAATCAAGAGATAATTTATCACTTAGGCCTCGTTTGGTACAACGGATAAGCGATAACTAATCCCAGAATTAATTTTAGGATGAACTTATCTCATAGTTAATTTGATTGGGATAAAATACATGGATAACTCATCCCGAAATTAGTTATCAGGGTGGGATAACTAATTCCAAGATTACTTGTTTCCAACCAAACGATGCCTTAGTTCCTAATTTATTCTTACTATTAACTATAATTATTTTTCAAAACATTAAATTTATTATATTTAAAGAAGGATATAGTATAATTGTCATACTATTTATTACTTAACAGAGTACCAAATTAAAACTGAACAAGTAAAAATGATTGAAAAAAGTAAAATTGAAATTATTTCTTTGAAGATCCCAAAGACACCAAATGAAAACCAAAATTAATTAGGACCTTATTTCTGCTCATCAGTCCAAAAAATGCATCACATTTAACTTGTAAAAGTTTCATTGTTACTTTATTTGGACACTGCTATTTAATACTATATACTTACTCTGTTTTTAGAAGTTAACGTTTAATCATTTCAGAATAACTTTCAGACATATGAAGTTATATATGGTTAAAGTTTAGGCGTTTCTGCTTGAAGTTTAGAGAAAAGTAGCTGAATTTTAACCATATTGCATGAGCTTTAAACAAAAATGACAGAAACTCATGCAAAAATGATTGAATTCAATCACATTAGGCTAAAGTTTTGACAAAATGGTTGAAGTTCACACATATGTGCTTGAACTTCAGACGAAAATAACTGAACTTTAGCCCATGAGGCAGATATTTGAAATTGTTTGAAGTAAGCAAACTTGCAAATATTTATGCACCACAAGTATCGCTTGAATGGTGATTTCGAAACCGGGTATTTATCCACTTTTCAATAAGATAATTTATATTGAAATAAGACCCTAATTTCAAATATGCAAATCCCAAAGGTTGAGTTTACCCACAAGATTGTCTATGAATGTAGTGACTAACCTCAATATTTTAATATTTATGTCATCAAATAATGCTACAAGACACTGTATATATCAGGTACATGAATTGCATTTCATGAGTTACAACAGCATATGGAAGAAAAGAAAGAATCAGAGAAATATTAGAGAATTACAAACACTAAAATCTAAGAGAGCCCATCAGAGCAAGTAAAGATTTGGATGTAGATGAGGAGACATGTCATATTATCAACTTGGCCCTCCGTTCTTTCTTTGTGTACCTAAAATCCTATCAGCCCACAATTGTATCCATTGCTTTGACTATACTTCTCTTTCCCAGTATTTCCATTTTCCCATTGTTTTATCAATTCAGTGTTCAAAATTCACTAACCTAATTAATCAAATTTTTCGATGCATAATACTTACTAAAGAAGGAAACACTCCCTACTAAGAGTTCTTTCATTCCGACGGTTCAAAATCAACATCTCTGGTTAATCGTCTCACCAAATTCCTTGGTGCTTTCATTTTTTATTGTATTCTCAAGGTAACTATGTCCGAGGGTGGTGGAAGTAGACTTTAATATACAAGTTTAGCACAATCCAATAACTTTTGAGTCAAATTATGTATGTGTCAAGAAATTTACTAAATATATACTAAAATTAAATTCAAAATCCAATACTTGGGTCGTTGTCCCAGAACCTGAACCTAAAGTTCAAATTTTGGATCGGTCTCTGACTATGTTGTATGTGAGATAATATACGCTTACAACCTAATTGTATTTTAGAACATGTAACGAGAAAACACGTGCCTTGGTATGACATGACAGTATTAACACCTCTAGCCTCTTAAAAATGAAACTTCCTATTCTACTTTCTTGATAGTAAAGTGACATAAGAGGATTGTGGTTATGGATGAAAAAACTATTCTGGATCTTCCTAATGGATGTACACAAGTGGTAGAGCATAATTTTCCCTTACTGTATATGGAGGCCATTCTTTGTATGGTGGCTAAACTTTTGGTGATTTGTAAACACTTTTGACACCACAAATATGGTTGCATGATATAAACAATCTGCAGCAGCCCTCTGGCTTTTTCTCCTTGGTTGTTTTGGCTGTGATGGCAATTTTGCTCTGCAAACTTGATCACTTCCTATTATCCTTTGGAATGATCATACAACAACTATCTGCCAAAATTGGTCCCCAAATATATTTTCCAACATTAGCATCACAATTTACAGATCATAGAGAGGACCTTCAAGTTAGGCACATGTCACGAGTTCAAACTTTGCATCGAACTAAAAAGCCTAATGTTTAAGCAGAGGGGTAGAAGAACGTCCCGTTCTCCACTATGTTTCGAGCCATGCTTCCCGTTCTCCACAAAGTTTCGAGCCATGCATTAACTGCCTCTCAAAGATTTTTCAATTATCTAAGAAAAATGAGATAATTTATTGCCTTAATTGGTCCCTTGTAGACACGATAAATGAGTACAAACAAGGAAACATATCGGACAATCAAACAATATACAGCATGACACCGTATAGCATAATTGATACAACATGTATGATTGCATGCTAATAGCCAAAACTTTACCACATGTGTGAGCATGATGAACACAATCTGCATTGTCACCCTTGTAACTTTTTCTTCTTTGTAGTTTTGGCAATCTGGCCGCGACAGCGATTGCCCTTCAAACTTGACTTCCTCTTTCTTTATCCTTTGGGATATACAACAACTATCTGCCAATATTTGTCCCCAAATATTTTCCAACATAGGATGCCGAAACAAGACTATAAGCATCATAATTAACAGATCATAAAGAGGACCTCAAATCTGCAAAGTGTCTTTACCCCATGGACCAAATGTAGTGGTTCAGCAGAAGTTCTAATTGTTTCTAGCATACGTAATTAAGCAGACACAAGCTGTCCATATCTATATTTAATTACAAGAGTAAAACCATAGATGGTTCTTTCGGTAAATAAAAACTAAATAGAAATAACTGATTCAGTAATGTAAGCTCTCAAGAATACTTATTGCTTGATTATAGAAATCATGGCACAGTTGGGAGGTGTTTCATCTTTTATTGGAAAAACACTGTTATACAGAATAAATTTACCTCAATGCACAACTAGCCTAACAGGCAGATCAGGCAATTACAAAGGGAAACCGAAAAGGAGAAAAGAATTACAGAGAGAATACAACACATCGAAGTCGACCAAAGGGTTGGTTATACTAGAAGGGGACTTCTAGCACCATAAGCGGCAGAACTATGACTCCTACTGATAGGAAGGTGCACATAAACATCATGAACCTCCTGTTTACATACCTCTCCTCTATCTCTATCAATTGCATAGCAAACATATACTGTGTCTATAACGTTATCCAAAACAAAGACGAAGAAACCAAGAACCACCATCAGCAGCAGCCATGCCAGAACAGCAATAAGGTATACTTCGACACCAAGATGACTGGCAGCTCTTACCACAACAAAAACCTGGAAGCAAATCATCAAAAGGTATTTTTTTAAGGCAGACAATGAAAGTATTTAACCATATAGCTTAAGAAAGAAACTTAACTGCAAAAGTATATTCTGAAAAGAAAAAAAAAGGATAAAAGATATGTCTCTTCACTTCTTGAGATTTTTGTGGCTAGTTCAACTATGTCAGAGCTTTTATAAGATTGATAGCTCTGGTTCACTGATATGAAAGGGGAGAGGAACGGTGAGACCAAATCTTGATATTCTTAATGATCATTTACAAAAAATTCACTCCAAATCTTTATGAATAAAGTCACGCACTTGCAAATGATTTAAATAATGTGCCCAATAGATTGTCAAATCGCAAAGAACCTGATAAGAACTTTTGAAAAAAGAAAAGTGATCAACACTCAGAACGACTCACCAATATTGCATAAATTGTTGAGAGAACAAAGATTATTCCAGCCAATATGCGAGTGGAGACAGTCTCCACAAAAACTGGAGAGAGAAGATTGCGCTTTAGAAGTTCATATGTCATCTTAGCAGAAGTGCAATATGCTTCACCAGTTATAGCTGCAAAGTTTATGGTGAATTTATTCACAAACTCAACCGCTGACAGCAAGGTATTGGCACAAAATCGCAGAATAATGTTCACAATTCCAGAATCTTCTTGTTTTGCATTATCAACCATGGAACGAACAATACGAACCACAGCTATCAGCAACCCAGAGAAACATACTGTTCCTGAGGATGGACCAAATGCATTTCTGCAGAATTTCACAAAACAATAATATATTATGCATTACAACATCTGATATTTTGAGAGGATTTTAGCACACAGAAACTCCAATGATAAAAAACAGAAAATTTGGTAAAGATCCAGGCAGCTAATCATGAAGCTGAAACAAGAACACAAAGCAAGGATTTCTTCATTGTAAGGAAATAATAACAACGACAATGCCTTAGTCCAAACGAGTTGGGTTCGGATGTATGAATCCTCATTGACCATGTTTCTCCATCTAAATTAATCCAAGACAACATTATACAAAATAAAACTAAAAATATATCACTTAGGGTACAAAAGACTCACAAAATGCATACGGCCTAAAATAAACGTCCTAACATGACTAGGACATGTTCCCAACTAATTGGTATTGCCTATATAGATCTTTACAGTCTGTTGTGTCCTGTCTTTTGCAAATTTGCATCAATTTTATGGGATTTGTAGGTATTATGACACAACTTCCTTCTATGTAATTTAGGCATACCTCCCCTTTTTTAACATCTTCATTTATCATGGTTTCACACCTAAGTGTGCATATGGTGGTCGGCGCAAGACATTATCAAACCATCTCAAGCGATCTCTGATTTCATCCTCAATGTATACTATTAGCACCTTCTGGCGAATGTAGTCATTTTTAGTCTTGTCTAATCTTGTATGGCGATACATCCATCCTAGCATTCGCATATCCGTGACACTCATACAACATTAATTGTCTTATATCTTACCTTTCATTTTGGTAGGCATCCTTCTATCACATAACACCTAGGCAGCACTTCTACACCACTCGTTTTTTATTGTGTACATCTTCGTTTATTATTACATTTTCCTGGAACAACGAGCCTAGATATTTGAATTGATTACATTTAGGCACCACAATTCCATGCACATACTTGGTAGCACTTAATTTGCATATATTTAGTCTTACTTTTACTTATCCTAAAATCCTTACTCAATAGAGTGCTTCTCCATTGTTCAAGATTTTGATTGACACTTCCGTTGATTTCATCAATTAACAAATGTTAGCAATAATATACACAACATGACCTTATCCTGTATTGTGTTGATTAACTCATCTATAACTAAGGTAAACAAGTAGGGGCTCAATGTCAATCCCTAGAGTATGCTTCTTTCTCTCTCTCTCTTAACTCTCCTTTCACACGGTTTAATTACAGAAAAGATAAAGCATACTCATAACACAGTTAAACCCAGAGATTTCAAATTAGATTTATTAACACTGGGGAAGAGTAGTTGTAGGTTCTTTTTTCGTTTTTTCAATTTAATAATCAAGATATCCACTTGGTAGACCCTTTCTACACTTAAATACCAAACTTGGTTCGCTAGCACGATTTGATTTAGTGACGTGCACCTACCACACATCCAACGTGGTACTAACTTTACCGTTGAACCAAAGCCCTAGGGGACATGCTTTTCCTATATTCTTCTTCTTTTTCCCTCCGAATGCAGTATTTGGTACCGAATCACACAGATAACTGAGTAAAAATTGAGAGCATGAACAAGTCGAATGGTTGAGTTCCAATTAGTCTAGGACCATTTAGTCAATGCAACACAACCGAACACTGTCATTAGATATTGAGGCTTAAATCCTATACCAAAGGGAGTGAAACTGCCAACAATGCAAGGGGTCAACAATGAATTTCCAGGCATACTACAAATATCCTTCAGAATTCCAGAATCATAGGATAGAATCAGTTAAGGTGTAGACAGCATAATAGAAAAACAGGCACTGCATGCAGGAAGAAAGACAATACAAGGTGCTCTCTACAACTTCGACTTTTCTGCTATCATTTGCATAGATAATTAGCTGCAAAAGAAGAAGCTCATATCGATAGGCGCTACATAATCAATGTTAAGATTATGAACTCACCTCAAAGCACTTCTCATAGACCTTTTGGAACCTGATTCATCCTTGGAGAAGTACCATTGTGCAATTGTTCCACTTATAACATAAACATGTGCCTCAATCATTGCTGTGGCAGACCAAAGCATTGTTAGAATGGCAAATGTATAATAAGCAGGAACCCAGCTATCCTGTTTCCATACACAATAGTACTCCCCATTCTTTTCCTTAGGTAACACCTCTCCATTAAACCTAGCAAACACCAAGAAAACAACAATGGGAGCATAATACGCGAAAAGTCCCAAAGTCAATGCTGAAAGCACTCCAAACAATCCCAAATTTCTTGAAAGGGCAGAAGAAGCAACACCAATAATCTTAACAGTCAACTCAATCCTATGCCAATTAGCTACGAAAATCCAAACAAGAAGCCCAATTAACAACAACACAAAAACAAGCACCAGAATCCTATAACCTAAAGGGAAATCCTCACTACATTTGGAGCTCACAGTACAAGCAACAAACCAATAGATATCAAGGAAAACAGGTACAATTACAAAGAAAGGAAGTGAAGCATAGACTATCTGCTTTGTATAGCGCTTAAGCAAGAAAAGCACAAAGAGCATGAAGGGTATGCTTAGAATTAAAGTAACTACAAGGGTCCATATCAAACTTTTCAAGAAACTAGAATCAAAGGAGTAAAGTGCAAAAAAGTCACTCTCACTCAAACTAGAACTCCCATAATTACAAGAAGATGAGGTGAAATTGTAGGTAAAAGAGGAAACTTGGGAGTGATGAGGATTTCTATGAACAGAAGCAAAGATACCGAAACCAAAAGTGGCAAGAACAAGAAGAGCAAAAAGGATAAGAAAAGGAAGGTCTTTAAAGGGTCTTGGTCCAAAGTTGTAAGAGATCTGAAGGAACTGAGTTTGGTCATCAGGGTCTAAAGAAGATTGGCCAGGGTAATGATGGGGTGTTATGGAATCATCAACAGGGTAAGATTTGGAAAGAAGGGGTTGGGTGGTGGGTTCAGCAAGAGTTGAAGATAGCTTGTTTGGGTCTTCACTGGTTTCCATGGTGGAAAAATCAAGAATCTTGGGGTGGGTAAAGGCGGGGGTGTTAGGTTGTGGAGAAGAAAGAAGTGGTGGGGGTAGGGGTAAGGGAGTACATCAGTACATGGTGGGTGGAGATGACGATGATGACGAGGTTTGGTCGGTGGTGGTGGCTAGCCACGTGAGACAATTTGGTGTTATTCTATTTCTATACGGGAGATGGATCAGTTTGTAGCAAGAAGCAACGTGCCAGTATATGGTTATCTCACTGATGGATATTTTCTGATTTCTGTTGTGATTCAACATTTATAACAAGCTCTTTCTTTTCCCAACTATTGACATTTAAAATTTATTAACCCAGTTGATTCGAAACTTTTCGTGTATCATTAGCTTTGAATAAATGTTTCTTCATTTATAAGGTACCTTTGATAAGAGTATACTCTAGTTGTGTATGGGAGGATCTCCTGTATCTTTCCACACATTCCAAATAACGAGCTTTAAGCATTAATGAATCAATATATTTCATAAATTTTTGAATATTTATAAAGAAATTAAAATATTAAACATTATCTTTTACAAAGTCGGGTGATGACATTTCTTAAAATCAACTTTAAATATTGAAGTGTTGTCTGATATTTTGGTGATCAAATACGTCACAAAGGCGGTCCAAGTCATCTTACGTTCGAGAATACGCTACTAATGACCTTCAAATTACAAGAAGTTTAGGAGGGAACAATCAAAAGAATATACTATAAAATTGTGGTCACAAGTCACAATCTTAATAAATAAGATCATTTTTTTAATTTATAAAAAATAAATCAACCAATCAATTAGTTATGTGCTGATACAAGTCGTTTACTATATGAATATTTTTACATCTACTCATTTATTCGGATCATACCTAACTAAGTTATCATACTTGTTATTTTTATGTTAATCATTAGCATATTTTATCTATTATCCGATCCTTATGTTGAATATGCTTGCATACTTCACAAAGACAGAATTATGAGCATTTTTGTTGTTGACAGAGATTTTTCTTTTGCATTAGTTAGACTAGAAAGTTCTTTATTCTCATTAATTAGAGCATTTTTTTCCCATTAGGTGTTAGCTAGATTATGACAGTTCTAAGAGAGAAATATTAAATTCCGACAATTGCACTTTTTTTAATTATAGTGGAATAAGCAAATGATGCTAATCAATGCTTAGTCTTCGAAATCGTACATAACACTGAGATGATTGATAGTAATTGAATCAGGTTCAGAAAGAAAGAAAAAGAAAAAAAAAAAAAAACTCCAACTTTTTGAAAAGTTATAGAAAAGGAAAAAAGTTGATTGATCCTCATGAAGGGATTGCTGGATTCGAATTGAAAAATAATTCATGATAGGACATAATGGACATCGATGGTGTTTATTTATTAGCAAATAAGTGAACATTGGCAATGGCAATTCGTTAACATAATATTGGAGGAGCAAAAATTTTCACTAAATGGATTCACAACATAAAGAAGTAAACACATGGAGAATCCGAAGGAATTCTAACATCTACATAAAAAATAGTTTCAAGCATAGATCAATAGTGTATTTTTCTATCGGAGGAAGTCCAAATGAACCTCCTTAGCCCTACCTGGCTCCACCCTGAATTCAAAAGACCCCCACCGACCCGACCCGAATAAACGGTGTCAAGTACAGGAGTCCTGCCAAAACAATTTAATTAAGAATGTTGTTGCATTTTCACATGCAGCAAAGAGATAATGTGGTCCAGGTAGTTTCAACTTCTTGATGCTGACAGTGACAAGAAGAAAAACAAATTTCTTCCTTTTCATCACTACCAGGTAAATAAAACAGTAACTACGGCTCAATTCAAGTAAGTCAGGATCGACTATATGAATCATCACCATCCATATCACCTCTATTTAAACCCGTCCTCAATCCAATATTATTCACGGTAACTATTTCTGGTCCTAAACAAAAGCCTCAAGGTGATTGGCAGTATGCCATGATGAATAAAGCCAGCAAGCCAAATTGAATGTAAAGAAAATGTATAGGCTCGGTTCAATTGCTCTATAAAAACAAAAATATTCACAACCAGTTCTAGGAATAAAAACACTCTTGTCCGTAAGGTTAATGGAATCGAATAAGACCTCATGATTAGCACCACATAAATTAATCTTGTAATACACAAGAAAAGTACGTGTCGAATGTATACAAGGCTGGTTAGTAACTTCAAAACTTTGACGACATTTATGAAATTGAACTCTGGTCGTCTTCATCCCACTTGTTCTTAGGTATTTCCCCGGAGGCTGCAATAATCACCTTTTTCCTAGGTTTTCCGCTGTAAGTTCCTGCTCCACCCTCAATCGCATATACTGTGTCCATACCTTCAATAACTTTGCCAAATACCACATGCTCCCCGTCCAACCTGCTTGTAGCTTTGGTGTTAGTATGAGAAATTTCGGAACATTCAAGGCTTATATGGTTCTTCCATAAACAAATGCAGGATAAAACCAACCGGGATATTGTTTTGACTAAATAGTTGTCTTCTTTGAGGAACATAAGATTCATTCCATTCATAATTAGCACCAATCAAGTGCTGAAGTAATTATCTTCACTATCTGGAAAAATAATCTATGTAGCCGTAAACATGTTTCAAAATATTTGGGGAAGGATTTATTGCTAGGTTGTGTCATTCTACCTAACTTAGAAAAGATTATACGAGCTCACAAAGGTCCGATATACTTTGCTAAGACATTTATGAATGAAGCATACATCCTATAGGCATTTGTTAAAACCTTGTGTCATCAGTCATTGAGAAGCATTCTGGATTTAATAGATGCAAGGTAATTTCAAATACCGTCATTCTGAAACCTTACCAGCTTGCCTTCACTGTCGGTATAAAGAACTGACAGCCATTGGAGTTGCGTCCTGAGTTCACCATGGATACAACACCTGCAAAAGTCAAGGATGCTTATAAATGTACACACATACGTGAATGTACTTAAATTTTCCTGTGGTTTTCCACCGGAGAGAAATATTGCAATCAAGTAATGATTCCATACCTGCATGAGAATGCTTTATCTTGAGATTCTCATCAGGAAAGGGACCACCATAAATGGAAATGTTTCCCCTTCCATCACCTGACACAATATCTCCACCTTGAATCATGAATCCCGGTATTATACGATGAAATGGCTTTCCCTTATAGTGAAGAGATACTCCATCAGCAGTCTTGCCCATTTCCCCTGAGTTAACGATAATATGTGCAGCAATTGACAGTCAAATACACGATTGAAAAATTATGTGACATATACACACAGAGACATATAAGTATATGTGTATATGTAAGTGTGTTTAAGAAGGCACAAAACAGTGCCAGTTATAGCTACAAAATTACCTGTGCACAACGCCCTGAAATTCTCTGTACAAAGGTAAAAAATGCAGGCATTATGCAACAAGAATGGAAGTACAAAATAAACTGAAGAGGATAGCAAAGTACAGAAAAAGATGGATGAAGACGTACCAACAGTTTTTGGTACAACTTGCCCATATAATCCTATCACAATTCGTCCTGCAAATATTCAAAATTTGGATCGTCAATACACAAAAATATTTCCCAGTCAACCATGCTTGAATTCTGATATTCCATAAATCATCAAAATAGTGAAGATCTTTTCTTCTTCAAGATATGAAGCTCATTAGATATTCATCACATTCCATCTATCTTGCTGTATAATAATTTCTCGAGTCAAATAACTTTTTCTTGGTTAAAGATCTTATTCTTTTGTAAGAAAATTTTCATAATGATTTGCTTAAGCAATTCCTAAATCTTCTTAATTTTTATGAGTGGCTAATATACTTGTTATGGGTTTCAAACATTACATTTGTTCTTAAGAGATCGATTAGTTGAAGATTTGAAGTAAGTCATCGCACTCCAAACCATGTTAGTTGGGAATGGGGCTAGTGTAATGCAATGCAAGTTCACAAGTATCATTTGCATTGCATGAAGCACATACCATACTAAATCATAGCTTTTCTAATCATTAATAGATCAAGTCATCATATGTCATCTAATAAGTTGTTTTTCGAATGAGTAGATAGGGAAATCATCAGGATCCTTCACTGACTCTATAGTGGGACAAAATTCAGAAAGGATAATAAGGCAAGATTAGGCCACTCATTCAGCTCATTGCCCTTTTTTCAGTTGAGAGAGGGAGGCAACTGAAACTTTTAGAGTCGAGTTTACGCTCTTGTTTACATTTTTCCTTTTTATCCATTATTCTGGGAAAAGAACTTGTGGGGTTTTGCACACTTGGGAATTTTTTTGTAAATCATGAACTCAATGACATCTAATAAGATAAGAATGTCAGCAGAGCGAGTCCATACCTGCACGTTGTTTATCTATATCAACATCCAAGAATACTCTGTGGGTAATTTCATACACCTCGTCCACCTCTTCATGTTCCTGAGAAATCAAAGAGGAAGGTAAATAAAAATGATCAGTAAACCGTTGGATCATAAAATATCACCACTAGGCAAAGGGAGCTCATAGAAATAGAATAGAAGATATTAACCGAAGTTGCAAAAAGACTCCAGAGTTACACTATAGCTTTTAATGAGCAGATATCTAACTCCTGCTAAGAGTTAGAGCCCAAATAGATAGATGAGGATTTATCAAATATGTCTTGCAACTTACTTATCCAGATATGCATATTAAAATTTAAGTCATGGTACAGGTTTGGACATGGATAGGTGAGCCCCTGGAAGGTCCTCGTGTTGGTACAAGTTTGGACATATTAGTAGCTTGTCTTAGAAACAGTCAATGATATCCTCCAGTCAGCATTTCCGCAGTTTCCTCCTTTCCTTTCTTCTTCTTTCTTTTTCTTTTTTTGAGGTGGGTATGTGGGGGGGTTGATAACCTAACATGAGAAGGCCAATTTGAAGAGGGAAATAAATACGAAGGGTATATGATACCCTCCAAATTACATGCAAACAAGAGAGTACGTATCTGTTCTATAATTTCATACCAAAGCAGAAACCATAGATATTTCACCCAGGGGAAGTAAATCAATAAGTTCTCTCAAAAAATATGAATATGGAGCAGGACAAAGCTTCCAAGCTTTCTATTTAAAGGGAACAAAAAAAAGGATCTGTGGCATGAAGAACATGGCACACAACCAAGCTTCAGCAGTCCATTTACATTTATTTGCAGATTATCAAAAGTTTAAACTTTAGCACACTGCTCATGACATAATCAACTAAATTGATATTGCATGAAAATTGGAATCCCAAGGACGGGGAATGAGATGACACCTCATTGTATACGGAATTATAGAAAGCTAAACGAGCTTTAGGTTGCGATTAACTTATCTACGATTTTTAGATTACACATCAATTATTTAACATCCTTGCAGGTTTGAGGAAACTAACAAGAAAAGGAATAATGTGAGAGAGATATTGCAACTGATATCTCAATGTTTGGGTGAACTTTTGTTGCTTCTAAGGATAATTCTTTAGACTAGCCTTTGTGGTCTAATCTGAATTCTGAAGAGGATCTAATCCAAGATTCTTGTTCTTCCATTTCTCCTCCTATTGATTCTTACATAGTTCATGACATCAAACTTATTACTCATCAGTCATCATTCCTGTAAACTATCCTGGCACAACTATCCAAATCTAACCACAATGAGTTCCATCAAATTGATTCTCACCAATTATCCAAATCACACAAATAGTAAAGTATTTCCTCTTTTCATTTGGCAAGCGGTGGTGATAAGACGATATCCTATGACTCCTATCACTATTGAATGTGAGCCGAAAACACATTTGGTTTGTAAAACAAGTTAATGGGTTGATGCTCATTGACCACATACGAGAATGAAAAAGAGGAAGTCAATTCTGAAGCATTAGTAATTCCAACCTGACGAAGGATAAGCTAAGAAAACAAGAATCTCTCCATTACATTACCATTTCTCAAATCGATGTTACTGAAGAGGACATTCAGCACACCAGCTGGAAAGTACTTAAGAGTAACCCATCTAGTGGCCAGTGGCTTTTTAGACAGCATCATTTAAGGAGAAGAACACAAAATAACAAGACTCATGTACGCTTTAATGGAACAAGAAGACTAAAACTAAAACAGAGAGCCTTTCAATTAACTAGTATTAAGTAGCTTAATAGAGATGATTGAGTAAGTTTCTACACTGTGAGAAAAAAAGGCCAGATCTTTTACAATAATGCTTTAAGTTCCGGCTAAAAAAATCAATGCCCAATAAGGCTATACAGTCAATCCCATTTCGACCACAATCAGATCCAACCCCATTATACTAAATTATGCAATTATCTAAACAATCACAGATATAACATAAGAAAGACAAAAAGGGGTAGGAAAAAAATGGTAAGTACCTTTTGTAAGATGGAGGATGCAAGAAAGATAAGGACTAAAACAGCAACAAATATCAGAAGCCACCGAGGTTGCAATAAACCTGAGATCACTCTACCCATCTCCTCTTCTCCTCCAAAGAAAAAAAATCAAGAAACTTGAAGAATTTCAGCTGTTTTCTTCCATTATCAATCAATTAAACACCTGCCTCAGCCACTCAATATAGTGTAGATTAACCCAATAATGGAAGTGGGGGTATGGAGAAGTAGTGTATGATTTATTTTATTCAATTATTAATTGCAGTGTCAGCAGACTATCTGAGGATGAGATTGTTGTTCCTGCTCAGCTTTGTCTACCCTGTTCGGTGTGCTCAACTATTGATTACTATAGTACTATTTGATTATTCACATAGTATTTAATTTGGGTGTTTTTTTTTGACTTTTTTGTTTTGTTTTCTTTGTGGGCTTTTTTGCAAGTTATGTTTGGGCCGGATATTCACTTTTTGGGCCAAAGGTGTTCATAAATGACCAAAAAATGGATTGGATTGGTCTATTTTGCCCCCATTAAAAAAATCTTACAAAAATAACCTTCTTAAGGGATAGTCTTGATTTTTTAGCGCCGCTTAATAAATTTTACCTATAAAACAAACGTTTTAACTTTTGTCTATATGGCAAACGTTCATGACATTTCAAAACAATCAACCTGCACAATTGAACAAAAGTTCTGTCTTATAAGCAAAAGTTAAAATTCAAATATATTGCTCATAAAGCAGACGTTCAAGAAATTTCAAGATTCAATACTCCTATAAGCAAATATTAGAACTTATTTAGCGAGAACAAAAATTCAATACTACACATTTTGGGGGACTAAAATTTAAAACTAGATATTTAAGGACAAAAATTCAGGACCAGACACTTTGAGAGACACTAGGCGTAATTTCCTGCCAAAAAGGGCTCAGTATCTCAATGGGAAAGTCCAGTTAGAATACGGGCTATCTGAGCAAAATCTACTCCTAACTGTATTACCTACTAATTCCGCAACAAATCAAACATTAAACTATATTATGAATAGTTCTAATAGAACTGAAAATTCAAAAAAAAAATAATATATATATATATATATATATATAAAATACTATGGTATTGTAATTTTAGAACTTTTTGGCGATATAATAAATGATTAGCAAAGAAATTCGAGTGCTTCCAAGGGCTGGCACATATCACATTTTCTAATATCTCTCTTTTCTTTTGTTTTGTTTTATTTATTTAATGCACTGAGATATGCTTACATATTGAGCTATTCTGGGTTGACTTAGCTTTCTTTTTAGTTTTAACACACATATAAAAATAACTTTTCATTGAACCTGTTTCATCTCATTTGTGGTTTCGTCTGCTGCAGTACACAGTTTTGGGCTAATCCTAACATATTAATTTGGCCCGTACACGATTTTGGGTCAACCCTAACATATTAATTTGACCCAAATTTGGAAAATCCTCGTAGATATTATTCCCTCCTTACATCCAAATATTATTGTGTATTTTATAATATCTTGTACCTTATTTAGAAGTGTATCGTACATTATTTATAATTGAATTACCTTAAGTGTTTTGTACCTTATTTCGACTTCTACCTTGTTTAGAGAGATTTTACTCACTTGTATAAATAGGATATTATACTCATTTTTATTGAATCAATCAAAATTCAATTCGTTCAATATACATTGAATTTCAATCTTCTTTCAAATTTTAACATAATCACCGATCACTTTGTAGCGGATTCAGAAAGAAACGCAATAATAATAATCAAGGAGAATTTGCAGACAGACATAACGTTCATGCACAAATCAAGATCCAGTTGCTTTATAATACGAGTTAACAGGCAGTGTTTCTGAAAGTATTGTCCAATTGGAATCCTTAACAGTTGGAATATGTATTTGCCTAAATGAATTTTCGAGGCCGAGTTGTTTATATTAATTGCAACTTGCAATTTGCAAGCCACGGTTTTCCTTAGTCCACACCTAGTCCTTTTTCCCCTAAAAGAATTACTTTTTGAAAATCTTAGAACCTAATTGCTGAAGCACTTTCTTTGAGTAACTGTAACTAAGTTGTGGCTTAATACCCAAACGTCTTCCGTGTTGTGCTTAGATGAATTATCCCCAGGCCAGAGCATCACTAAGAGAGACAGGAAAAACCTTACAAGAAATGGATTAGATCTCACTAATGTGTGTTTCGATTCCTACTCCATCACTCCGTAGACATTAACCCCATCTCTTCAAATGCTTCATAGAATTCTATGAGATCATTATGTCCTGTTAAGGTGCACAAAAGTTTAACTTCCCTTCTGACATCCTCAATGGATGTAGCTGTTGTCATCTGATAGGCAACAAAATTGGAGTATTAGTCTGCAGTTAAGAGGGTAAGGTATGAATTGAAGAATTTCGTCTGACCAAAACAAATTACTTGATGGATCATGGATGGGGAATGCGATGACTATACAACCTGTATAATTTAGTATTGGATGCTAAACCAGCTTAGGTTGGTAATTCAACTTATCTTGAAATTATAGATTACATATCATTTAGGAAACATCATTGCAGGATTGAGGGAAGATGGCTAACAGGAAAAAGAATAATGTGCTAGAGAGGTGGCAGCTGACATCTAAAATTTTGGGTGAACTTTTCTTGCTTCCAAGGAAAATTCTTAAGACAGGCTTTTGCAGTCTAATCTGAATATTAAAGAGGTTCTACTCCAAGAATCTTTGTTCAGCTCAAAAGAAAAGTACTTTACCTTTTCAAATTGGCTAGTAGTGGTGATTAGACAATATCCTATGCCTCCTATTACCATTAAATGCCTGCAGAAAACACACTTAGCTCGTAAAACAAGATAATTGTGTTGATGCTCATTGACCATATACGAGAATGAAAAAGAGGAAGTCATTTCTGAAGCATTAGTTTTTCCAACCTGACGAAGTGTAGCTAAGAAAACAAAAATCTCAGACTACATTAGCATTGCTTAAAACAATGCTACAACAACAACATACTAGTGAAATCCCACAAGTGAGACAAGTGAGGCCTGGGGAGGGTAAAGTGTACGCAGACCTTACCATTACCTCGGAGAGGTAGATAGGCTGTTTCCAAGTGCAACATCATGAAAATATGAAAATAAAACAACAACATCTTCCTCCTGAGATCTTAAGGAACAGGATTGGGAACAAAAAATCAACAAAGAGTTTTCTGGTTCCACGTATATCAAGATAAAGATGAGGTTTCCCAGAGAACTGTATATAAATCCCAGGAAGCTACATCATTCACATTCACGAACTATTGGAATAACAGAAAGCATATATCCTACTAATACTATTCTCAACATGAACCATGATGACCAGAAGTTATCAAACTTCTCCGTTCACCTTTTCCAGACCTAATATGGTCAAATATGACCAGCAAGAGATACAATCTATTTTCACAACCATAAGTATGACGCACCTCAAAAACAGATATTCTTGCAGGATGTGCTCCATGTCTTTCCAAAAAAGGCTTCCTTTCCTATAGAAATTAAGTTTGAATAATATCAGCAAAAGCTAATGACACAGATAGCTTATTAATTATTTAAAGAACGAACTAAAGAAGGTCAAAATAGCTTCGAGAACTTGCCGTTATCCTCTCTAGAATTTGGATGTGTTTGAAATATACAAAGTGACCCATCAAGTATATACGAGCATCAAAGGGGTTTACAAAATTTGGGCTAATTCACACATAGCTTGCACATTCCCTTAAAAAAAAATTGGAAGGGTACTTAAATTCTTTCACATGGCATCACAACAAACACTGGTAAGTTCGTCCATTCACCTATAAGTTCAAGTTTCATTTCACACATGAATCCTAGCATATTCAGAAAGTTGATAGAGATATACAATGTCCCACATCAGATGTACTTCAAGAGGAGGTATTAGAAAGGTTCCCAAAGGAACTTATAAATTTCTTGTGTTAGTTACTCATTTTCTTGTGATTTTACTTGAATGATCAGGTTCTCTTGCAGATGACATAACTGAGAACGCAACACTCCAATGTAATGAGATGGTAGAACCAAGACTAGTGTATACTAAACAGAATAAAGATTCCCAGGATTGCAGGGTCAGTGCAAGCCCATTGTAACTTGCCTAACTAAAATTCAGTTATCAAATCTTGCTTGCGCTTGATAAACGAATAAGGTAAGTTAAACACTAAAAAGATCACTCGCGCCTAGCAACAAGTCAAATTTTGCATGTACAAGGACTAGAATTTTTTATTTCTATAATCACCAAAAGCATCTTAAATAAGTAAGTGTTTTTAATCAAGGTGGGTAAGCAACAATAATTGTGGCCAAAAAGGTTTTATCAGCTATGTGCGCATTGATCATATTAAAATTATATGTGTTTTCACAAGCAACTTATAGTAAATGTAGTAAAAATAAAGGGTTTACTCACTGAGTTCCAGGTCGGCTTGTCAGTTCTGCAAAGAAATAAACAGAACAAAAAGAAACATAATCACTAATTTGTGGTGTCAGGTGTGAAAAGTAGGGAAGCGAGCACAACTATGCCCTTTTTTCTTTTTCGACACTGTAGAATGGCCGGAGAAAACCAAGTGAAAAATGTGTCATATACATCTCCTAGGAAAGAATCTATACGCCTTCTTCCAGTTCTTAATACATAAACATGCAATAGCAGAATGATAAATATCCCAAATAACAAGGAGATGGTGAGCTTCTATACATATCATACTTGGCACATTATCATTTTCTGGAGAAATAATGATCCAAAGCAAGTAAATTCCAAAGATAACAAGAATCGCTATACAAAACATCAAGATAATAACTCTCTGAACTGTTGTAAGATAAACAGAAGATTAGCAGCACTTTACAAACTTTTTGCTCCAAAAATATTTATCACCTGCGCGAGTTTCCAGTTGCAATTTCAAATGAAATAGCATCACTTTTAAAAGTCAAGATAGCACTAAAAAGTTGCTTAAAGATACACAATAAAAAGGCAGTATTCTACAATATATTCCAGATCTCCACTGACTTGAGAGGAGTCTTTTCCTGTCCGGTCGAGACTCGTACTGGGCCGGGCCCAACGGTAATAAAACCCCAAACGGCCCAGCACCGGCCCATGTAAAATGCATTATCGGTTGTAATGGGCCGGGCCTCGACTAAAAAAAAATTTGAACTTTGATTGTTTTTTAATATAATACTACTTAGAATACGACTTTAAAGAACATACATATGTATTTACATTTAATATATATTACTTTAAAGAACATACATACATATATAGATTCAATATATACTACTTTAAAGAACATACATATGTATTTACATTCAATATATACTACTTTAAAGAATATACATACATATATACATTCAATATATATTACTTTAAAGAATATATATACATATATACATTCAATATATACTACTTTAAAAAACATACATACATATATACATTCAATATATACTACTTTAAAGAACATACACATGTATTTACATTCAATATATACTACTTTAAAGAATATACATACATATATACAATATTCAACAACGTATACTTTTATACTTTTATATTAAAAATATTTAATTCATACAAGATATTCAATTTAAATTTTAAATGGAAAAAATATGTAAAGAGTAAATGAACTTAATATTTGATTGATTGCAAAATGTTTGAAAACTTACAAGTTACAAGGTTGCAATTACATTTCACTAATTTCACAAAGTTAAATTGAAAAATGAAAATTCAATTGATTAACTGTAAATTCTACAAATTTGTCATCATTTTTTCCAATTCACCCCTGTTAACATTAACAAGAATTGGCTGTGGATTGTCAAAATCAATGGCACTAAAGCCATGCATTGGACTTGATTGTGCTGAATTCTCTCTTGAAGTCATTATTTCTTCAAGATCTTCTTCGTCTTCCGGCTCCACGAACATTCCTTGATTTCTTCGTTCTGCTCTAATCCAATCTCTAAGGCAAACTAAAACATTCATGGCATTGCCTCCCAATGAGTGTCGGTTGTCTCCAATCTGCTGTCGTCCTTGACTAAAAGCGCTCTCTGATGCAACGATTGACATTGGAACATTTAATATATCTCTAGCTAATCTTGAAAGCACAGGATATTGTCTTTCATTATTCTTCTACCATTCCAGCGTGTTGATTCTACCTCTAGGATCCTCTGTAGGCTGCATAAGATAATACTTAAGCTCTTCCCGACTTACGGTTCTTTGCGATGAAGGCTGCAATCTATTCCAAACAGATAGATCAGAAACACAATAAGCAGGCATATTATGTGTCTGTCTTTTAGAAGATGATGGTTCCTCAGAAGGATGGGGAGCGGGGGTCGGTGTAATATGTGACGGTAAAGCATTGTCAAGTAAATCAGCATAATGATTGTATAATGTGTTCATGTAACTATTCGCATCAGACATAGCCGTAAACAAATAAGGTTCTTCATTAGTTTTTACTTCTAAAGCAGAATAAATAAGAGAAGTAAATTCGGACATAGTATTATATTTCATACATGGATTTATTAGAGCACCAACTAAGAAAATAGGGGGAAGCGAAAAAAAAAATTTAAAATTTATCATCATTGCATCAATAGCATATTTGTAACCTGGTTTAGACTTATATTCGTTAAGAAATAAAGAAATGTCGGCTAAATAAGCTAAAATATTACAAACAGTAGGATAATAAGCACCAGAAAATTCAACCGTAGCTAGATAAAATTTTTGCAAAAAATTAACAATATCATCAATTTCAGCCCAATCTGAATTTTGTAACATATAATCGAAAAAATCACTAGCAAATTGATTAAAAGTCATAGTAATAGGAACTTTATAAATATTGCAAGTATTTAAGAAATCATACGTAGAATTTCATCTAACATCTATTTCTTCAGGCATTAATCTCGGTCTAAGTCCATTTTTCTGACATTTTCTTTTAAATTCGGTAAGTCTAATTTTTCTATTATTTTCTTGAATAAAGTCAACTGCAAGTCTAACTTTTTCAATAGCAGGCTCAAAAAAAGCAAGACCATCTTTTACAATTAAATTATATATATGACAAGCACACTTAACATGAAATATTTTGGGTAACGGTGGAGAAAGTTCAATTTTTAACAACTCAATAGCAGTGTTGTTGTTACATGCATTATCAAAAGATATACATAAAATTTTACGGTTAATACCATAATATCTTGCAACTTTTGTAATAGATTCAGAAATAAATTTTTCAGTGTGTCTACGGTCTTCATCATACAAAAATGCTAAAATACGTTTTTGCATAACAAAATTACTATCTACCCAATGACAAGTAATTGTTAAATAATTATTTTTATTAATAGCACGACCAAGATCAGAAGTTAAAGCAACTCTACATGAAAGATTTTTTAATAATGCAGATAAATAGTAAACATATTGTGCATGGAGTTTAAAAATATCGAACCGACAAGTACTTCTAGGAATACCCTTAAACATAGGATTATAAATTGTCTGAATATAATGAATAAAAGCTTCAGAAGAAGCAAAAGAGAAAGGCAAACAACCAACAACTATCATTTTGGCTAATTCTTCACGATCCTTCATTTTATTATAATTCTTAACTAATTGACCGGTTTTTGGGTTCAATCTAGTTTGACTTGGGGCCCCCCCAACTGTCCCACCACCATTTATCTGAGCTAGCTCTATTGGGTGGTTCTCCTTCAAATGTCTCGACAACTGATCCGTACCTCCTTTATTACCCCCGGTCTTATGCTCGTATTTTGACCGACAAAGATTGCATTGAACCTTAGTGGTTCCTTCTATTCGAGTAAAAAAATTTCACACAACACTAGTTTTTTTACGAAATCTTACAGGGGGGCGGGGAGGAAGATTAACCGATTCAGATTGAACATTAACATTACCAGATTCGGGTGTAATATCAACATCATCATCATTTTCATCTACATCAACAGAGTCTAGTTCATTCTCTTCTTCTATACCATAATTTTTTGGGGCCTCTAAATAATTCATAACGTGAGCACCTACACCTATTTTATTCTCAAAAGATTCGCTAATTGGTACCGAAGGTATACGAGTATATCAAGTATTTGAACTATCTCTACCGGAACCAATTTGTTTCTTACTACCACTACCACTACCACTTCCGGGACAAAAATTTCTAACACTTCTACCGACTTTCTTTAATTTATCCATATTACTTATTACAAGTTAAACAAAAAATTATTCAAAAAAACACAAAAACAATACAAATAAAAATTCAACAAATAATGCACTAGTTAAAAATTAAAAGTAAGAGATGAAACGATAATACCAAATTGTCGAAGTATCCGAAAGTTGATCAATTGAGCACTTTTGAAAACTCCCACTTGATATTTTTAATTGCAAAATAATAAAATATAATTGAGCACTTTATGAGATAATTAGAAATTAAAATAATTGAGAGAGATTGAGATTTTGAGAGAATGAGATTGTAAGTTGTGGAAAATTATTTTTGAAATGGGGTATTTATAGAAAAATTTTTTAAAGTTAATTTTTTAAAAAAAAAAAAAAAACTGCACAATTGGCCGTTGGGCCAACGGCTATATAGCCGTTTGGACTGTCAACGGTCCAATTGGCAGTGGGCCTGACTCATTTTTTATTTTTTTTTTAATACCGGGCCGGTGCACCGGTGGGCCTGGTTCGGTTTTTTACTGGGCCGGTCCACTGGTCCAAAATTTTTGTCTGGCCCAGCCCACTAAAAACCCCCTCAGCCCCCTATGTTATCGGGTCCGGGTTCGATCCGGTCCGGTCTCTAACTGGGCCGGTCTAAATGGACCGAAATCGGTCTGACCCGGCCCAATTGCCACCCTTATAACAGAGCCACAAGCACCACCATCTCTTGGTGGTGGTCTCACTGGCAATCTTCATCTTGTCACTCTCAGCAATAACAGAACTCTCCACATTAGAACCCTTGACCTCTTCACGAGCAATCTTCATCTTGTCACTCTCAGCAATTACAAAACTCTCCACATTAGAACCCTTGACCTCTTCGTCAGAGCCCTTCTTCATGTCTGCAAAACCCGCACCCTGGACGACTTCGTCAGAGCCCTTCTTCATGTCTGCAGAAGCCTTGACCTCATCATCAGAGTTCTTCTTCACATCCTCACAACTCCCCTTGGGAATCACAGCAGCAACATAGAACTCTGAATGCGCTGGCATATCCTGAAACAAAGCACCAAAATTAGAACAAAGTTTTAAAAAAAATAGTAAAATAGATAAACCGAAAGGACAATTATACCCTTAACAAATGTTCCTTCACGTCCTTCTGTGTGATTTTCACATCCTTTTTAGTAATTTTCTCGTCCTTCTGTGTGTTTTTCACATTTTTCCTCATTCTCTCATTTCCCTGTTTCTCTTCAAGAATATCCATTGCGTAAATTCCTAACACCTGCAAGAGAAAGAAAAAAAGATGAGTATATGAGGAAAATAATGAGAAATGGAAGGGAAAAAAACTTACAGTGTAAACTAGAGAATGTCCGAGAAAATATGCTCCGTTAAGTCTGATTTGCTCTTCATCAATGTTCTCACCTCCCATGAAGCTCTTAACTCTGGCCAAAGATTGGCCATGGTTATAAGCTTGAACATATTTTTTAACACCTTTGCAGAAGTAGTGATTGTAATAAAATTTAAAATTAATATAATAAAGATATTACATTAAAAAATAATTATGAATACTAGAGACTTAATTAATGGTCTTATATAATTTATAATATGTTTAATTAAAAATATTATATAATATAAATAATAATATAATAATAAAAAAGTAAAATAGAGGGGATGACATCTCCAAATTTGGGAAAACACTATTCGTCCCTCCAAATATGAGCATAGAGGGTAATTTGAAGGGTGGTTAGAGATGATCATCTCCATTTTTATCATCCAAATATGGAGTATAGAGAGTAAAATGAATGGTGGTCGGAGATAATAATTATTTGAAATGGTTAGTTGTGGGACCTTGCATGTACGATGGATAACAAAAAGGCCCCTGCATGTACAATAAATTTTTGCGTGACATAAATGCCCTTACATACTGCTTCCTAGCTGTGTAGTTGCCGTAGTACTAATTCCAGGAACTGCTTCCTAGTAGCAGTAGAAATGCCATTTCAGAGATCTAAAGAACGCAAATGCCCTTATATACTACTCTTCCTAGCTTTGTAGCTACAATAGTACTAATTATGAGCTGCTTCCTAGTAAGGGTGACAGTGGTACCGGATCGGGCCTGTCGGAACGGATCGTCGGCGTTCCGCACCGTTCTGGTAGACCGTGACCGGTGGAAAAACCGAAACCGATTCAATCGGAATGGGCTGACCGGTACAGTCACCTTAGTCCGCATCGATCCGGTATGAACCGGTCCGTCGGGGCCGGATCGGACCTCCCACCGATTTTTTTATTTTTTATTTTTTTAATATGTTATTCAAAATCAATTTTAAAAATTAGGTTTTTACAAATAAAGTCAATTTTTTACTTTTAAAAAGTTTAAAGTTTAATTTAAATTTTCCACTTTAAAGTTTGAATTTAAATTTTAAACTTTAAAGTTGAAATCTAAATTTTAAAAAAATTAAACTTTAAAATTGCAAATTTGAATTTAAATTTTAAACTTTAAAGTTTCAATTTTCAACTTTAAAGATGAAAATCTAACTTTTTAAACTTTAAATTTTTAATTTTCACCTTTAAATTTTAAAGTTTAATTTTTCAACTTTAAATTTTAAAGTTTAAATTTTCAACTTTAAATTGAAATTTGCAATTTTAAAGTTTAATGTTTTTTAAAATTCTTAAAAGTATAAATAAAATACAATATTAAAAAGAAAGTCAAGACGAATAACCTATAATTTTATTCCAATCAATAAAGAAGTATATGTATTACAAATATTAGAAAAATATCTAATCTATGCGGCCATCTTCTAGAAGGGTTCTGTTTCAATTAGGTTTCGATAATCATACTAATATTTATAATTTGCAAAATATGTTTTTCTTAACTTATCTATCAATTCCTTGGAAACACGATCCGGAACTTGTATTTGATTTTCTTCTTCCATTGCTTCCATGCCATCATCACTATTTTCTCCAAGTGCTTCATCAATTACAATTTTGGCTTGATGCGATTATTTTGGTAGTCCAACATTTCTTCGTTCGGCATTGATCCAATCTCTGAACAACACTGATATTTCCAAACTATCTTTCGCTAACGAATATCTATGATCTCCAATAATAAATCCTCCACGCTGAAAGCCTGCTCCGAAGCTACTGAAGATGCTTGCATAGCAGCTAGCACATCTCGAACAAGTCTTGAGAGATTTGGAAATTGCTCTACCCGATTCTTTCACCAAGCTAAAAGTTGAGGATCTCCATTTTCATCCCTAATATTTTTCCGTGCCTGATTAATATATTGATCAAAATCATTATTGTTAGCAGAATCAAGACCAAGTTCTTCATTCATAATTTCATCAAAATCATTAAATCTAGTCTTACGAGATGGAGGTTGAGACGGTTCATCATTTTTTAGGTTGGCTATATAAAGGTCATACAATTGTCTAGATTTAGTTAATATACTATCTTTACACGATTCAACAGATGGAACTTCATCACTTGTAATTTCTAAATTTTAATAAATCTTTTCAATCATTTTTTTCACACCATGTTCTTTGTAAGTTGGGTTGAACAAAGTGGAAGTCAAAAATAATTGAGGAATAGGAAAAAAATATTTTCTAAATTTTTCAATCATATATGAAATAGTAACTTTAAAATGTTCACGACTTTTATATTTAACAAATTCAGATGAAATAACACAAACATTTACTAAAGCCGAAAAAATAGTAGGATAATATTGACCTGATATAATATTTGTAGCACTATAAAAAAAATTCAAAAAATTAACAAGTTCTTCGCATTCTTCCAATCCTCGTCGGTGATTCTTGCTCTCCGATCCGAATTATGTTTATTATAAAGCATTTGTAAAGGCTGGCGATAATCAATAGCAACAACAAGCATCTCAAATAAAGAATTCCATCTAGTATTTATTTCCTTCAGAATTTTTTTATATGACATTTCAAATAAAGCACAAGTTTTTTCAAATTCTCTAATTCTAGACCTTATTTTAGCTTTAAAAACCCATGCACAAGCAACTCGAATTCTAACACAAGAATCACCAAATACACCAATACCATCTTTCACTATTAAATTATAAATATGTGCATTACACTTAACATGAAAAAAATCATCATCAATTGGACAAAGTATAGGTTTTAAATAATCAACAGCTTTCAAATTAGCAGAAGCATTATCTAACGTGACACCCATTATCATATTACAAAGTCCAAAATATTTTAAAATATCTGTGGTCAAACAAACTATATAACAACCAGTTTTACTATCTTCAACATATTTATAGCCTATAATTCTTTTTTGCATGTTTCAATCATGATCAATCCAATGAACAGTAACAGTAAAATAATTATTATGATTAGGACTACACCCATATCAGAAGTGATAGATACTTTACCATCAAAATAATCAAAGTAGCAACGAATAAAATGACAATGTTCACGTTGATATTTAAAAATATCTGATTTAATTGTATTTCTTGAAAAAACTCAAAAATCAGGATTATACACTTTTCGAATATAATGAATAAAATCGGGATGTTCACCAAAACTAAAAGGCAAACCACAAACCGCAATCATTTTAGCTAATTATTCACGATCTCTATCCTGACTATATGTGAGTGATGTGCTTGGGCCAACCGGATTACTATAATCTAAAATTTGCTGGACCATGTTATTAGAACCTCCTACAGATTGATTAGTACCAAAATTCGTGGGCAAGGGATTACCATTTTTTTTAGCCTTATTTATAGCATCTAAATGAGAAAATTCAGGAACACAAAGTCTCAAATGCCTAGTAAGTGCTCCAGTACCACCGTGCGCTCCCCCAATCAAATGTTTTATCACAGTCTTACATTTATTGCAAGTAGCAATAGTTTTCTCCTTATTTTGGGTCATAAATTTTCAAACTAATGATCTCTTAGGACGTTCGGCCTTTTGTACTCTAGTAAACGTAGGTAAATTTCCTACATCTTCTTATTTTGGTAATTCCGTAGCCGGACTAGTAGAGGTAGGGGTCTCTTCTAACTCTTGTTCTTCTACATCTTCCTCTTCCTCTACATCTTCAAAATAGTTACCAAAACATCTATCTAATGCCTCATGGTCTACTACATTATCGGAACCAACATCAATAGCATAAGGACGTTCAAAAGAAGTATCATCAACATGAGTAAAATCGTCGGTATTAATTCTAAATCTAGGCGGCAATAATTTAGAACTACCTCCACCCCCGCCTCTACTACTACTAATACCCTTATCTTTTTTTCCAATAATTTTATTTTTAACCTGACTAAAAATTGATTTCTTACCACTATTTTTTTTTTATACCGAAATTCATATTTAACGTGAAAAAAAAAATAGATGACAAACAAATAATATAAATATACCAAAAAATTAATAGTAACTAGTAAGTAAACAAATTAAGAGAGAAAGTTGGAACGAAGTTATCGAACGTCTGCGTAAAAGCAGACGTATAAAACCAAAAGCCGAAATTGAGAGATAAAAATTGAAGCTTGCTTCAAGAAAATCCCTCCAATAGTCCAATACTTCAATTAGCCAAATTACACAATATTGTTGAGACTTGAGAGTATTAGAAAATAAAGAGTAATTAATAAATAGTGGTAGAGAGTTTTTGAGAATTTGTGGAAAAATAAAGGGAAAGAGTGGGTATTTATATAGAAAAATAAGGTGGAGGCCTGGGGTGCTGGGGTAGCGTGGGGGGGGGGGGGGGGTTGGGGGAAAACTGTTGGGTTCGAAATCGAGAGGGCGTCATGCGGAAGCTTATAGTTTGCAAATCATGTCGACGATAAATCAGATGACAAATAAAATTATACTAAAACATAATATTATTGATATGGTTCGGCCAATTGGCCTACATATTAAAAACTAAATCAAAAAGCATAAAACTTGTTGGGAGAAAATCTCCCCCTAAACAAGACTCTTTTAAAAACTACATTGTAGATGCTATTGTGTTGTGATATGAGAAGATGAGTCTTCTATTTATAGAGGATCAAAACCTTTCCTCCAAGAAAGAGGTTAGCCAAATATGGAAGAGTTTTATATTTTTCTTTTAGAAAAGTAAAAGTAATTATGGTATTACTTTTATTTTTCCTCATTAGAAAATTAATACTCAATTTTGGTAAGAAAATCAGGGCAAAAACCCTAATAGGAACTAGCCGTTTGAAGGGCCCACTAACGGCTCCCAACGGCTAGTGAACGTTGGGGGACCGTTGGACTGATCGATTCCGGACCGGACAACCGGTCACCAACCCTATTCCGCACCGGCCCCTTTTTCTGTCCCGACGATACCGACCGTCAACCGGGCAAACCTGACACGGGCTACCGAAACTGGAACCGGTCCGGAACGGGCCAGCCCGGTCCGTCTGTCACCCTTACTTCCTATTAGTAGAATATGATGTTTCCGGTGCATTGCTTTTTTTATTTTATCACTTTGATTAATCAAGGGTGGCTTAACAACGTTGCTATTCACTACGTATAAAATTTCAAAAAGAAATGGCAGAGTAAATGAGATTTCTCTATTGTTAATTAGAGATCTCAAATTTAAATACTAAAAAAAAACAGATTGCTACATACGATGAAAGGAATCCAAAATTACATGTAGAAGAATCCTTCCTTAAGACCTTAAACCTTCAATGGGAAAATTGATTGATATCAGAAGCGTATATAGAACTTACTTCCTTCAATTCATTTCATTTAGGTTTTATACCAACTTTTTTTTAACTTGTTCATTTTACAAATCAAAAAAATAGTAATATTATTTTCATCCAATAATATCCTTATTATTAGATAATAAGGACATAAAGTAGTAGTTGAATTTAAAATTTCAAAATATAGTTAATAAGATTAATTTAATAAAATAAATTTCTAAAAAATATTATTCTTTTAGGGGTGTGTTAAGTCGACATAAGCCAAGTAAAATGAAATTGAGAGAGTACACTATAGGATAAATTAACATGTATATTGGTAAATTTTAAATTAACATGTATATTGGTAAATTTTACATTCAATATTGATACCCATTTTTTTTTTAAAAAAGAACCAACAGCCAATTAATAAAGATGCAAAATATAACCATGTAATTAAATTCTACAAGTAATAAATGGCCAAATTGATGACTTGCTATGAAATTCACATATAACATTATTAAAATTTGTTTTTTACTTTGAAAAAAAGGTAGTAGCTACTTTCGTAAATGTATATTGTACATCATCTTGAGTTCATAAAAGTTGGAGGAATCAAACTAGATTACAGTTTCATGGTAAAATAAATTGAAAAATATAAACATATAAGCAAAAGTTCGTCCAAATTTGTACTGAAGAGACATTTAAACACCAATCAAAAAATTTGTTAGATTATAATCTAATGTTGTAAGGAAGGAGTAGAATAGATTTAAACACCAATCTAAAATGAGTCTTTCCTTTTTTTCGCAACACTTTAATTCTAGTTTTTCACGTGACATGTTTAAAACCACGAAATTAAAGTGCATTTTGATACAATCTTCTTTATTTTTATAAATTTCATGTCAAGTCAAAATATATCATTCTTTTTAAAACAAGCGGAATAATAATAAGATACCTAGATTATTATTAAGCCTGTATGGTTCCTGAGTTAACAAAAGGGCAGTCATTAGCACTAGTAGCATCATACACACTACTTGGGATGTTTTGGCTTCCCTAACAGGCTAGAATATTACTACAAGGCACAAGCATTCTGACTGATACATTTAATAAAAAGATGCCCGCCACTCTTTCTAGTCCTTTTCCAGTTGATGTTCCACAAAATTTGGGGGTCTTGCCAAGTAGATTGGATTATTTGTCGTGCATTGATTAAATGTGATGTGAAGTTATTGTTCAAGTGGAAATGTTATATTTTTGGTATGGGTTATTGAACAGGAGGAGAATTTGGACTTAAATTACTGGTGGATTTTTGAACATTGTAACAACAATGTATTCAATGTAATCTCACAAAAAATATATAAAGGCGCGTTTTTTCTTTTAAAAAAAGTTGGTCCCACAAATATATAATTAAAAAAAGAAAAAAATTACCCCTTCCCCGCCCCTTTCTTCTTCGAACCCCACCACCCCCACCCCACTCCTTTCTTCTTCGGCAAATCTCCCATTCCCTTTCTCCTTTTCCTCCCCTTCCCCCTCCCCCCGCACTATCTCTACCACACTTCATTAATTTCTTCAAAAAAAAAAAATATGAATAAAGAAGTTGCGGATTTTAACACCATTTTCATATATTTCACTATTGAGAAGAAAAGAAATAATTACTACTTCTTCTTCTTTTAAACTCATTTCAATTTTTCATAAGTAGATCAATTTTTTAAATTTTTACGACCTTCAAGACTTAATTTTCTTGACAACAAGATGTAACCTTTTAGAATAACACTTTTTCTTTGAAGCTGCTCAAACTTGCTTCACTTATGACTACATTCAATATGTGGATTAATTTGTTGATTTTTTTTCTTCAGATTTTTAAATTATAAATTGATTGGATTCTTAGGGTGCATGAGGGGTAGAAGGAACGTAAACATAGAAGAAGAAAGAAAGTGGGGGAGGGGGGTTGGAGTCGCAGAAGAAGAAAGAGGGTGGTTGGGGGAGCAAGGGTGTTTGTTGAAGAAGAAGAAGAATGAGACGAAAGTTGGGTGGGGAGGGATCGAAGGGGGGGGGGGGGGAGGAGGGGGAGAATTTTTTTTCTTTTTATTATATAATATACATATAGTGGGGTTACATTTAAAAAAAAAAATTACGACGTGGCTATGAAGTGACACTGATGTAGGCGCGAGTGTAATACACTCTCCACTATGAGACTGGTAGTATAATTTTAGGATGATATTTAATACATTTTAAAGTTGCTAAGGGAGTATATAGTTGCCCGTGGATTTAAGGGTCTAAAGTAAGTTGTGTGGATAAGTTTAGGGGTGAAATGATGTCTTTCTCCCAATGTTAATTTAAAACTCTAATTATATTGTGGTAATTATATTATTATGCTACCATCTAAAAAATTAGTCAAATGATTAAAATGACAATTATTTGAGAAAAATAGTAAATAGATAATTTTGTTTATTGTAAAATTTTTTAATAAAGGACAAAAGATTTTATAAACATTTTTAAAGACTTTCGTGCTTTTAACATAATATAGAGCAGAGACGAGAAATGTTAAAATAAAGAAACAATGCAACAACAACAATAACACACCCCGTAAAATCTCACAAGTGAGGTATGGAGAGGATAGAGTGTATGCAGATCCTACCACTACCTCGTGGAGGTAGAGACTGTTTTCAAAAAATAAAGAAGCAATTAATGCAAGAGTGAATAGCTAACATGATGCGGAAAAGGTTTTAAGGGGCAATAGTGTTGTTATACATACTAATGCATGCAACAAACCTCCTTGAACAGTTAATATCATGATTTTCTATGTATTAGTTCTATATAGTGTGATATCAAATAAGTGTATAACTAATATAATCATTCGTTATACATATGTTGAAAAAATATTTTAAATAAAATATTAATAAGACACAAAGCAAACACATGCATTATTTGTTCAAATGCATCCTATCAAATGAGAAATCAAAATAACATGCGGTTTCCAACATGATGTATTTCTAACAGAAGCAAAAGCTACTTACACAAGAAAATTCGAAATCTTGCTATGCCTTACGTCTTTTTCACACCCTGTCTGGATCTTGTTGAGATGATCTATAGATTGTTTATATCCATGCGTAATAAGCAAGTCCATCCCCTAAACAAAGAAAAAATGTTAATGTTTAAATTGCAATATCATTCTACCAAAAAAAAAGAAAAGGAAAATGGTCCAATAATATTCGTAAATAATCTCAAAAGGTCTAAATATACTCTTCACCAGCTTATTTTGTTACTAGTCTATGAGAACGTGCGTTGCATGTTTGATCACTGCTATTGTACAAAATGTGTACATGCCTAATCTCATGTTGATAATTATTTAACCATGTATTTCAATAGTTGGGTTCTGAGTTGGGGGTCTATCGAAAACAGCCTCTCTACTTCATCTGAGGTAGTGGTATGGACTGCGTACACTTTACCCTCCCCAGACCCCACCTGGTGGGAATACGCTGGGTATGTTGTTGTTGTTGTTGTTGTATTTCAATAGTTGTGATTGTATGGTTGTTCTCTTGAACGTGGGTACTGTTGGGTTCTAGTGGAAATATGAATGAAAAATGGAGGGAAAAGTGAAATTGTGAAAGTTCACTTTGTAGAAGTGTATTTCTCCCACATTGGTGGGAATAAAGAACTTCTTAGTATTTATATTGGAACACACTCCTTCATAGGGATAGTGAGGTAAAAGCAAGACATGCCTCGTGCCGTCGTCGTCGTCGCTCGCTCGGTTCGGCTTCAAGAGATTATTTTTTTAGACAAAATTCATTTAAAGTTTAAAAAATAGTGATATTTTAATCCAAAAATCTGATAAGAAATGATTCCTTTCCATGTCACAATGCACCTAGAAGGGACGCGACCCTTCGAGGCAAGAGACGCACTGTGTGGTAACGGGTACGTGACCTCTGCGTGCACCTGGCGACCTGCGGGTGCAGGTGTCAGCGCATGTGACATTGATAGAGGGTCAACCTGTTAGTTCGAACCTACTATGGCAGTCACACGTACTATGACTTCAGCCCTTCTCTTTTTCACTCAATACTTAGTTTGCCTAGGCTTACGAATTTAGAAAGACACAAGCACATACATGAACAAGTCTCAACTTTGTATTTAACTCATGCCACAAAGAAGCACACAAATCAACCTTACAAAAATCTGACTAACACAACCAAGACTTGCCATTAAGACAGTCTGCCTGTGCCTATTTATAGGCCACAACTTCTGTCACATAGCAGACACATGCATAGCACATGTACAACACATGCCCTTATCCTAATCCAGTTGACTTTCCCAACTGATAGGACTAATCCAAAATTCGAATTACAAATTCAAATTACAAGCAGCAACAAAGCCAAGCCACATGTCCAGGGCGGTTGTAACTGCCCAATTATCGGCATGTGCTGGCATGTGCCTAGTGCCAGCACATCCTTGGTAGTACTTGTGCCAAATTCGTACCCGGGCCCTGGGCTTATGTGCACTCGCCCATGCCACTGCCTTGTCAGCACCCAAGTCGCCCTGTTCGAGTCATGTCTAGCCCAGCTTGTCTTGTCTTAGTCATGCCTCCGCAACATGACTTGCCTTAGCCTAAATCAGCCTTAGCATTGTTCCGCCTTAACTTGCTAGCCCTTGTCATGCCTTAGCCACGCCACTGCCAAGGTTTTGCCATGCCCTGCCGCCACGCATCATGTCATGCTGACATGCCCACGCCGACAGACTCGCCTTAAGCAAACCTAACCTTTGCCCTCACCATTTGATCTTGTCTAGGTTGATCATGTAAATCCCTACCCATGCCCAAGTCACTCGAACCATCAAGCTGGGGGTCTAACACATGCAGGCCAGTCTGGACCGCCTAAAAGGCAACCTGCGGACGCAGGTGGAATTCGAGGTTGCAGTCATTGTTTTTAGTTAGTATACATATATATACATTTGAAAATCCATCCCCAACCCGCATGATATCGCCCACAATGTAGGGCTTAGAACAGAACATAATGAAAGCATCCATATAGACTTAACAAATTTGTTGGAGTCAAGTCTGGTCCCGATGGGCCATGAAAATCATAATTTTTCGGAGTCGGAGTTGTGTTTGATCATGAATATAAATTGGAGTTGTTTTTGAAATTTTGTAAGAGAAGTAGGAGTGAAAAAAGTAAAAACAAGTTTTACTTGTTTCCACTTTTCTAAATACAATTTCAAATTGTATTTGAAATTCTTATGGCCAAACACTACTATTTTCACTAAAGTGAAATAATTTTTCGAAAAAAAAGTGAAAAATTCTCATAACCAAACAGCTACTTAATTATTGTTACAAGGGGTTTAAAAAGAAACTGAACCAATAAATTATATATACACACTATATTATTTTTTATGAACATTTTAAATACCTTATTTGTGTTTATGTTTTCATAAAAAATTATTTATAAAACATAAAAGGTCAAAACAAAAAGCATTCTGAACATGTATGTGTTTCTATCCCTCAATTTATCTTTGATTTTATTTTCATGTATGATTAATAGCCAAACAAACCGAACTAAAACTGATAAATTGGTGCGATTTTAGTTTTACCCAATAACCGACCCGTGAACACTCATGTACATGGATGTTCATGGGTTGGTTATTGGGTAAACTAAAACCACACCAATTTATCAGTTTAAGTTTGGTTTGTACGGTCGTTTGGTTATTAATCAAAAATAAAATCAAAGATAAATTGAGGGAAAGAAAAATATACATGTTCAGAATACTTTATGTTTTGACCTTTTTTGTTTTCATAGATAACTTTTTATGAAAGCATAAAAATAAATAAGATATTTAAAATTATTCATAAAAAACAATATATTGTGTGTATATAATTTTTCGGTTCAGTTATTTCAAACCCCTAGTAACAATAACTAAGAGTTGATTCCAACGAAATTTGTTAGTCTATATGGATGCTTTGATTATGATCTGTTCTAAGCTATCATACATTCTGGGAGAACATTTGTTTATCTCGTCAATTTTTTATTCAATTATATCATGTTTTTGCACACATATGCCAGTGCATTTGGTTTCTATATAAAGCAGATCTTAACAGAAGTTGTAATTATTGAAATACAAGTCTCTTCCCTTCATCCATTTCCCTCAAACTCCCAAGCTCCTTCCTAACATTGCAAGTACCTAGTTAAGCTTCATCATTGAAATATGAATTGAAGGGATTTCAAATGTAATTATTGTGAAATTTGGAGGCTTGAAACAGGCTTTTCGCTTGCTCTTGGGCTTCGAGTTGCTGGAGTATTAAGCCCATGGCATACAAGCCCATGGCATACTCATTAGTTGCTCTTTAAACGATCGTCTACCTAAACGCATAAACTAACAATAATTGATAGATGTTGTATGACACCATATATTGTTACTATATAATCTATGTATACTAACTAAAAACAAAGAATCCAACCGGCTGATTAGTCGAATTCAACATGCTGATGGATGGCTCAGAAGATGAAGTGTGGCATACCAAGTCTAATCAGAGCTAGCTCAACAAAGATAGCACCTGTCATGATTCAAAATTGTTCACCAGTCACTATTTCCATTTTTTTCTTTATTTCGGGGATGGGTTTGCTTATGACCCATATTTATAAGGGGAAATGACACAGGCTGGCCCATGTTTGGGCCATTGGATATGGAGGGGTCAGTCGGTCATTTAATTTCACTAAATGACCCTTTCCTAATTTAGGTTATTTTGGCCCAGGTAGTTCAGATATAGTTCATATACTATACTGATACAATTCATAAAAAAATAGAGCAGCGAATTTATGAGTAGAAATTGTATCATTGTTATATAGAATATGCCTTTTTTTTAATATGATGTGCATAGAATTTGTATCATTGTTACATAGAATATGCATTTTTTTAATATGATGTGCATAGAATTTGTATCATTGTTGTATAAAATATGTATATGTATAAGATGTATATAGAAATTGTATCTTTATTGTATAGAATATATATTTGTATAAGATATGTATCGAATTTATATCAGTATTGTATAAAGCTGCCATCAAATGGCTAGAAAATGGAGTTAAAATTCAATGGCCATTTTCGTATCAATAGTTTCAGCCGAAGTGCTATTTATGTCTTTTTCCCTATTTATAAATAAGGAAAATTACAAGAGTAGAAAACATCAAGTCATAATTATCAGGCATATGTAATGTTTAAATAATTTCTATTTGCAGCTTAGGTTTAGATTAAATAGCTAAATATACATTTCTTTTGTATTTGTATATTTTGGGGTCATATAGAAATCTCGAGGCTAACATACAAATCTCTAATTTCTTGAGGGGGGCGGAGGACTCTCTAATTTTAGGGTTCATATACGTGTGTATTTGTATATAAAGTGAATTTCGGAGTTCATATACAAATCTCTAAAGGTTTGTAAACAAAGTTTATTTTGAGGCTCATATACAAATTTCTAAAGTGAATTTATATTATTTCTTTTGTATATATACAATCTCTAATTTATATATTTAACTATTAAATTGTAGCTACGTTGTGTAATTAGGTAAACTTTAGTTATGATGTCTCATTTATTGCCTAGATATTCTATAGATCATCACAAGATGATCTATTTTATAGGCCAATTTAGATTGTATGTTTTATAGCTAGTGTCAGTTTAACTTGAAGATGGGCTAAATTGGATTGTGCCCAAATTAATTTGTCATGGAAAATGTCCACTCAACCCCTTAAAAATTGGGTGAGTTGTACATATCATATTTTTATCCGTTAATTTGATCGCTCAGTCACATCTAGCATTTAATAGAAAGATAATTTTGCCAAAGATATCAACAATCCGATCGTAATTTTCTTATCGTCGGAGATGTTGTACTCCGTTGTATATGGAGAAACATGAAGGAGTATAGCAAAAAAAATAGTTAGAGGCCCATAAGACTTGTGTGGAGAAACTAGAAATGAATGGACCAAACACATTTATGTAAAAAAAACAATAAAACAAAACAAAAAAAACAACATGACCAGCCTTTTGGACCGTTTGTTAACGTTATTCTATTGTTTGAAATTGTATTGGAGAAATCATCAATTTGTCGAACTAACACTCGGACAAAAATACTTTGGCTAAACACAATAACACTCAGACAATCAATATTGTAGGAGTGTCACAGAGATGCAAATGCTAGAATGAATGTGTCGCTATAAATGATTAGACAAAATTAAAGTGACCACATTTGCCAAAGAGGTGAGATGGTTTGGTCATGTCTTATGCCAACCATTGTATTCACACTTTGATGTAAAACCGTGATAAAAGAAGGTGTTAAAAGAAGTAGGTGGAGGTGGTGGCGTGTGTGTGGTTGTAGGGGGGAGGGGTGTGTGTGTATGTCTAAAAGTACGTGGAAGGAAGTTACCTCATAAGACCTACTGATCTGCAATTTCATGAAATCTATTCAGATTTGTGAAAGATAGGACACAATAGAAGGAAGAAAAGATCTATATAGGCAATACCAATTAGTTGGGAACATGTTCTAGTCGTGTTAGTACATTTACTTAGGTCGTAGCATTTAATGAGTCTTTTCTACCTTAACTTGTCGTTTGAGTATATATGAATACCACTAAATAGGATGTATTTAGTAATGTGGGATTAGTAATACTGGAATAAGTTATACTGAGATTATTTTTTACTCAGTGTTTGGTTTGATGTATTCGGAAAAAAAAATACATTGTTATGTTTTTTTTTTAAAAAGATACGGGTTAAGTTCAGAAATGACCTTAAAATGGGATGGTCTTAATATTCTAACTTTCATTTAAAAAAAAAAAAAGTCTTATAAAAAATGTTTCTATAAGGTGTGGTCTTGATTTTTTGACACCCTAATAAATTTTTATCCATAAGGCAGGTGATCTAACTTTTGTTAGTACGGTAGACATTCATGATATTTCAAGATAATGAACATGCATACTTGACCAGAAGTTCTGTATTATAGGCAAAATTTAAAACGCCTACCTTATGAGGGTGAACATTCTAACTTTTGCTAATAAGACAGACATTCAAGACAGTGATAAGAAGTTATGATTTATAGGCAAAAGTTAGAACTTAGGGTTGTTTGTCTATCGTACGTAAGTTCTAACTTATTTTCCATAAAGCAGATGTTCAGACGCTTAAAATAGTGAACCTAATACTCAATTGATCACAACGTCTGTTTTATATAAGCAAATGTTGGAACTTATTTAGCGTGAACAAGAATTCAAACCACACACATTCGGAGACAAAAATTCAAGACCAAACATTTAAGGGATAAAAATGTAAGATTGAACACCTTGGGGGATAAAAATTCAATACCAAATACTTTGGGGACGATAGACGTAATTTCCTGAAAATGTAGTGAGCTAAATAAGCGACCCGCTGGGATACAGAATAAACAACAACAAAAACCTAGAAGGCGAAAGAGCTCTCGATCCGAGGAGGGTTTCGAAACTTGTCTTTATTCTCTGGTAAAATCTCATCAGCTCATTTGTTGTTCCATTGAATTTTTTTGCTCCAATCTGCTAAGCTATTTGCTTTCTTTACGCCGCCTCTGTTCTTGTACGTTTTTCCCTTGTTGTTTCTATTTTTTTTTTTCTGTTAAAATCATTTGTGCCTTGCGTTGGCGTTTCCTTGTGGGGTTTTTTATCGATGGTTTTTGTTTGTTTCCAGATATTCTACTCCTATGGTCCTATTGAGACCAAAGGTTTCTCCTCTTTTTTTGGGGGGGGTGTTATCTAGTTACATCTAGTTATTAATGTCTGTTCACTATTTTACAAGTATACACTGTGTTTAGATCCCGTTGGTTATTTATTCTTGAGAACAGGTTCTCATAATTATTCTTGAGAAAAGCTGGCTAAAGATAGATGTGACTTAATTTTGTGAGCCTCTGTGTGTTTGTCTGTGTATGCTTTCTGTTCTTGGAGCCTTGGAATTTCAGTCCTGCTCATTAATATATACTATCAAAAAAATGTGGCTCTGTTTCTCTCTATGGCCAAATCTAATGTCCTAGAATTTATGCTTGAACTGAACTCGATTCAGGAAAGAATGTCCGCTCAACCTTTTTTAATCAGTAGAGTTCTCATTCTATTAGTCCAAAAATTCTTCGGAAGCGGATTATCTGGTAAGCTTTTATTAGTTTGCGGGCTCGGTTGTTTGATTGAATCCATAGTCTGACCTTAGATTTGCTTGAATTGTTTTTACTACCTACTAAGCTTTTTGTTGCCTTCATTGGTTTCCTCCTTGATTTGCAACTTTTGACTGAGAGTACCTTCCCTCTGACTTTTTATCAGTGAATATATATCAGTATCTTTTATGTAATTTCAGATAATTAGTGAGAACCCCCTTCCCCTCCCTTTTTGAGTGTGATCTATACAGTCCGTTGTCTTGAGGCTCACTGTTTAGTCTGTTATATGATGTTGGTTTTTGTAGTTTTCACGTACCATCTTGGTTCTTTATCAGAATAAAACGTGACCCTGTTTAAAAAAAAGAAGAAGCAACCACTGTGTTTAGTTACCTCTTGTGATTGATAGTGGAAAGCTCCAACCTTTTGCCTATGTGTTGTAGGTGATTTATTCTTGAGAAGGCACTCCTCACAATTAAGCATCATGGCAAGTAAGTCTTCCTAAATTAATGTGATTCCATCCTACTCTTAGTGGTGTATGACTTCCAACAAAGACAAATCTTTGCCCCCCCCACCCCCCCCACCCCCCCCCCCCACCCCACAAAAAAAAAATAAAAAAAAATGGAAATCTCAGACTGTAACCATGTAGTTAAGATTCATTTGCTTAAAGAATTCTTGCTTGCACTTATCTTGTCATCATGATTCCAGATCCCAATCGTGCTGCCTTTGCATTCATAGCTTCCCGGTTGAACCTCCAATTCTGATCATCCATCGCTAGGATGGACAAAGTAGATGAATTACTTGGTATTTAGGCTGAATATTGAAAAGGAATTTACAAAACTGTCCACTAGCTCTGATTATAAATTTTTTTAAAAAATCTCAATTAGCTAAATTATACTCTCAAATTATATGTTGTGACTCTGTTTTTGTTTGTGGAATTAAGATAAACCCTGGTGAAAATGCCAGCAAAGTTTGTCCTCTTGGCGAGGAGGAGGAGATTCCAAGCCTACCCCTGGGAATCGGTCTTTCTTCTATAGTATCCCTCCCCCCTATCTTATAATACTATTTTTTTTTTTACTAGAATGTCATTGCAATTTATTTATTAACATTTTTCTTTAGATGATTGGTTTGCTTTCGCTGTATGCATTTAAAGTAACATTCATCTCTGATAGAAAGATGGAGGTATAACAAGTTCTCATTTGGTCTTTGTCAGAAATAGCTCATGTTGGAAATCACATGGTATTTTAATCTTTTAAATCTCATGATTGTGGCAGGAAGAACTTGGTGATTGAATTAAGTGACTCTCGCTGTTGCTAGTTATCGTTGTTGGGGCGCCTTAAATAATGTGCGAAATGATTTCAATTTGAAGCGTCGATTTCTAGAATCTTATGTTAGGAGTTTAATCGGATGATGCTGAATTTAGTTGCATACTTTAATATATGCATGTTTATATATTGATTTATGCTTCACTTGTCAATTTATGCTTTATGTTTAGTAGTTTAATTGGATGGTGCTGAATTTAGTCACTTATGCGTGTTTATATATTGATGAGAAGCTTCACTTGTCGATTTATGCTTCAAGTCGTGTTGATTTTCGTCATTTGTGTTTCGCCTTTAATAACATTTAGATTTGTTTTGTGCATTTGTTCTTGATACGTTTAACAGTATCATTTGCGCAACTCCTTTTGTTCTAATGGTAGCTTGATTTGTATTTCAATTTCCTTTTCGACCATCATGAAACTTCTGATTTTCTTCCTTGACCACCAATAGCTTTAAGGAAATTCAAATAGAATTTTATTTTTATGAAATAAGCTTAGAGCTATATTTAATTGTTCAAAATTAAAAGAAAATCAGAAGTTTCATGATGATTACTAATATCAAGGTCGAAAAGGAAATTGAAATACAAATCAAGCTACCATTAGAACAAAAGGAGTTGCGCAAATGATACTGTTAAACGTATCAAGAACAAATGAACAAAACAAATCTAAATGTTATTAAAGGAGAAACACAAATGACGAAAATCAACAAGACTGGAAGCATAAATTGACAAGTGAAGCTTCTCATCAATATATAAACACGCATCATCATCATCATACCCAGTGTATTCCCACCAGGTGGGGTCTGGGGGGGGGTAAAGTGTATGCAGTCCATACCACTACCTCAGATGAAGTAGAGAAGCAATATATAAACACGCATAAGTAACTAAATTCAGCACCATCCAATTAAACTACTAAACATAAAACATAAATTGACAAGTGAAGCATAAATCAATATATAGACATGCATATATTAAAGTATGCAACTAAATTCAGCATCATCCGATTAAACTACTAACATAAGATTCTAGAAATCGACGCTTCAAATTGAAATCATTTCGCACATTATTTAAGGCGCCCCAACAACGATAACTAGCAACAACGAGAGTCACTTAATTCAATCATCAAGTTCTTCTTGCCACAATCATGAGATTTAAGAGATCAAAATACCATGTGATTTCCAACATGAGCTATTTCTAACAAAGATCAAATGAGAACTTGTTATACCTCCCATCTTTCTATCAGAGATAAATGTTACTTTAAATGCATACAGCGAAAGCAAACCAATCATCTAAAGAAAAATGTTAATAAATAAATTGCAATGACATTCTAGTAAAAAAAATAGTATTATAAGATTGGGGGAGGGATACTATAGAAGAAAGACCGATTCCCAGGGGTAGACTTGGAATCTCCTCCTTCTCGCCAAGAGGACAAACTTTGCTGGCATTTTCACCAGGGTTTATCTTAATTCCACAAACAAAAACAGAGTCACAACATATAATTTAGCTAATTGAGATTTTTTTAAAAAATTTATAATCAGAGCTAGTGGACAGTTTTGTAAATTCCTTTCCAATATTCGGCCTAAATACCAAGTAATTCATCTACCTTGTCCATCCTGCGATGGATGATCGGAAGTTCAACCAGGAAGCTATGAATGCAAGGGCAGCACGATTGGGATCTGGAATCATGATGACAAGATAAGTGCAAGTATTCTTGATGCAAATGAATCTTAACTACATGATTACAGTTAGAGATTTTCATTATTTTTTTTGGTGTGTGTGTGTTTGGTGGTGGGGGGGGGAGGCAAAGATTGTCTATGTTGGAAGTCATACACCACTAAGAGTAGGATGGAATCACATTAATTTAGGAAGACTTACTTGCCATGATACTTAAAAGTGAAGAAAAAAATTGGTTCGAAACTCTCCGTCAAATTTTTGAACCAAACAAGACTTGAAGGACCCAGATACGTTGTAGAAATAGTACAATCTGGACTCATCCTTTCAGATAACGTTTGTAATAAAGTTGTCCCATTCATTTCTAACATTCTACGTCTCCAATGATGCTTGAAAATTACGAGTGCATTGTTGATGGCTATGGTGAAAATTTCTTCCTATTACATGCTAGATGTGACATTGAGAGACAAAATTAATCGATAAAAAATATGATATGTCCAGCTTGCCCAAGTTTAAACCGATTGAAATGGCATTTTTCGTGGCAAATCAATTTGGGCTTAATCCAATTCAACACATTTACAAGTTGGACTGATACTAACTATAATAGTATATAATTTAAACTGACCAATAAAATAATTTTAAGAAAACCCGAAAGAAATTATTTAATGTTATAGCAAAATAATTAAGATTTGATTGGAGTTGCATACTGAGAAAAGAGATGTCTACATTTAACAACGACGATTAGAACCTAGTCTTAGGTGAAGTGAAAATATTCATCACCAAGAGGTACAATGTAAAGACTGAAATTCTTTCACTCTTAACGAAAATCTTAAGTTCGAACCTTATAAATAAATAGTCCTTCGATACAATCATACAAATGCTTTACTTCTATAATTTATGGCTTTCAAATATCCATTGATTAAACGGGAAAAAGCGCATAACACCATATAAAAGGATAAGAAAATTGAAATGATTAGCAACCCAATTAGCACACGTTTTCTATGCAGGAGAAATCAAAGGTCAGAAACTAGTGGGGTGTATACTGTGTCTGTATAATTTTATAAAGCTATCATTATCATGCAACTTGCATAAAATCATCTACTGGAAAACTAAACATAGTACAATGAAAAAAATATTCAATCCACTTGTTTTAAATAGAGTAGTATATTGTTTAATTATTACAGCAATAACATTCACCTGTTGATTTATTTAATTTATTAATGTCATATTTGTTGGCGGTAGAAGCTTTGACTGCTTAGCATAGTAGGAGAGACTGTTGGAATTATTTGGTCGAAGGAAATTTTGGAGACGAGAAAAATGTTAAAATAAAGAAACATTGCAAAAGGAAGTTTATCATTTATTAAGTCACCCAACTTTGTCATAATTTGTTCAAACACAAAACAACAAAAAGTAAGATCAGTTGTTATGAACAAAAACAACAAAGAATAAATTAAGGTTGCTGACTAATTCACAAAAGTAATTTGTTATGAAAAACAACAAAAAATTAATAATTAAAATTGAAAAATAAAATAAAATTTGTGGTGAACAAATAAAATAAATTGTATTTTTTATGACAAAGTTGAGTATGTTCGGTAGGAGTAGATTCAATTCAAAGGGAAAAGATTTTAATTATCTCCAATAAAAATATGATATGTGATAAATAATAATTTTAAAAAATCATACCCGAGCATTGGACAGATCTGTGCCTTAATTATCACTTTAAAAAACAATAAAGCAAATAATTAAAAAATAAACAAATAAAGGTGAGTTAGTTTTAAGGGCGAAATTGGGCCAAAAGGTAAGTTGAAGGGCATGCTTTACTCCGGAACTCGGAGTTTGGCATGATCTAGGGACATATTTAAGGATGCTATCCAGACACAATTTTGAATCATGCTATCTTTGTTGAGCTAGTTCTGATTAGACTTTGTTTTTAGTTATTATACATAGTTTATACACTGACTGTATATGATATAATATACATATATCTATCGATTATTTTTAGTTTATGCGATTAGGTAGACGATCAATTAACTCTGTGCAACTAAGTCAACAATATGAGTATGCCATAGGCTTAATACTCCAGCAACTCGAAGCCCAAGAGCACGCTAAAAGTCTGTTTCAAATCTCCAAATTTCACAATAATTGCATTTGAAAATCCCTCCAATTCATATTTCAATGATGAAGCTTAATTAGGTACTTGCAATGTTGGAAGGAGCTTGGGAGTTTGAGGGAAATGGATGAGGGGAAGACTCTCTTGTATTTCATATAGAAACCAAATGCACTGGCATAATGTGTGCAAAAAACATGATATAATTGAATAAAAAATTGACGAGATGAACAAATGTCCTCCCAGAATGTATGCTAGCTTAGAAAAAATCATAATGAAAGCATCCATATAGTCTATAGACTAACAAATTTGTTGGAATCAACTATTAATTAATGTTACTACAGGTTTGAATTAACCGAACCGACAAATTTTATATATACACAATATATTATTTTTTATGAATAATTTTAAATATCTTATTTATATTTATTTTTTCATATGTAAGCAAAAAGTATTTTGAACATGAATGTTTTTCTATTTCCTCAGTTTATCTTTAGTTTTATTCTCATGTATGATTCACAACCAACAATCAAACAAACCGGACTAAAACAGATAAATTGGTGTGGTTCTAGTTTTAATCAATAACCAACTCAAACCGATTCAAATAAAATTTCTTCTTTGAACTAAGTTTAGGAGCTATATTTAATTGTTCAAAATCAAATGAAAATCAGAAGTCTAATTACGACTGCCAACATCAAGGTCAAAAGGAAAATTGAATTACTAATCAAGCTACCATTAGGACAAAAGGAGTTACGCAAATGATACAGTTAAAACATACCAAGAACAAATTAACAATAAAAACTTAATGATATTAAAGGCGAAAAATACAAATGGCGAAAATCAGCATGACTTATAGCAAAAATCAACAAGTGAAGCTTCTCATCAATATATAAACATGCATATATTAAAGTAACTAAATTCGGCATCATCCGATTAAACTACTAAACCTAAAGCATGCAATGACAAGTGAAGCTGTTCATCAATATATAAACATGCATATATTAAAGTAACTAAATTCAGTATCATCCGATTAAACTACTAAACATAAGATTCTAGAAATCAACGCTTCAACTTGGAATCATTTTGCATATTATTTGAGGCGCCCCGACAACGATAACTAGCAACAACAAGTCACTTGATTCAACCATCAAGTACTTCCTGCCACAATTATGAGATTTAAGAGATCAAATTAAAACATGTGATTTCCAATATGAGCTATTTCAAACTAAGAAAACTGGGAATTTGTTATACCTCCAACTCTCCTCTAGATATGGCCGCGAGCTTGTCCTGATGATCTAGGATTTCTTTAAATTCATGTGCCACAAGCAAGCCAACCACCTAAAGAAAGAAAAATGTTACTGTAATAAATAAATTGCAATGACATTCTAGTTTTTTTTAAAAAAAATAGCATTAGAAGATTGATGAAAAGGAAACTGGGTCCGGGGGGCAGGGTTAAAAGCTTCTCCTTCTCCTCCTCGCTAAGAGGACCAACTTGGTTGACATTTTCACCAACTTTGTTAACATTTTCACCTTGGTTTATCTTAAATTCCACAAACAAAAAACAGAGTTAGAATTTTGTTGTTGGAGAAAGTATTAAAAACTTTATAATAAGAGCTAGTGGATAGTTTTATAAATTCCTTTTCAATATTCGGCCTAAATACCAAATAATTCATCTACCTTGGCCATCCTGGCGATGGATGGTCGGAATTTGAGGTTCAATCGGGAAGCTATAAATGCAAGGGCAGCACGATTGAGTTCTGGCATCATGATGACAAGATAAGTGCAAGCAAAAATTCTTAAAGCAAATGAATTTTAACTATTTATCCTAATGAAGTTACATGGTTACAGTTTGAGATTTCCATTTGTGTGTGTGGTGGGAGGGTGCCAAAGATCGTCTTTGTTGGAAAAGTCATACACCACTAAGAGTAGGATGGAATCACATGAATTTAGGAAGACTTACTTGCCATAATGCTTAATTGTGAGGAGTCCCTTCTCAAGAATAAATCACCCTACAACACATAGGAAAAAGGTTGCAGCTTTCCACTCTCAAATCACAAGAGGTAACTAAACACAGTGGCTTCTTCTTTTTTTAATAAGGTCATGTTTTATTCTGCTAAAGAACCAAGATGGTAAGTAAAAGTACAAAAACCAACAGCATAAGAATAAAACATCATATAGCAGACTAAACGGTGAGCTTCAAGAAAACGGACTGTAATAACTAGATCACACTCAAAAAAAACCCAAAAGAGATCAAAAGTTGCACTTATCAGGTTGTAGAAACAATTCAAGCAAATCTAAAGTCAGACTATGGATTCAATCAAACCACCGAGCCCGTAAGCTGATAAAATCTTGAAGAATTGTTTCACTAATTGAATGAGAAGTCTACTTATAAAAAGAGGTTGAGTGAAAAGTCTTTCCTGAATCGAGATTTCAGTTACAAACATAAATTCCAGGACATTAGAATTGGCCGTAGAGAGAAGCAGAGCCACCTTTTTTTGATATTATATTAATGCGCGGGACTGATATTCCAAGGCTCCTAGCTCAGAAAACCAAATCACATCTTTAGCCAACTTTTCTCGATAATAATCATGAGGTGCCTCTTCTCGATAATAAATAACCTACGGGATCTAAACACAATTGATACTTCTAAAATAGCAATCTCAAGATAACGGTCATTAATAACTAGATGTAACTAGATAACACCCAAAATAAATAAATAGGAGAAATATTTGCTCTCAATAGGACCATAGGAGTAGAATACAACAACAACAACGCACCCAATGGGGTTTGAAGAGGGTAGAGTGTACACAGACTTTACCTCTGCCTCACGGTTGTTTCCGATACACTCTCGGCTCAAGACAAAAACAATCTAGAAAAAGACGTAATGTAAGTACAAAAGACAATATACAATTGACAAAAACAACACATAATAGCAGAATAATACTACAACAAAATAATACTATAATCGAACTACAAGAAACATCAGACATCAAAATATATTGAAGAACAAGAAACTACAAGCACATTGCTACGACTAGTGGGCAACAACACAATGCACTCCTAGGTATACTAGTATGGGTGCACTCCTAACTACTAATCTTTTACCCTAATTTGTGCCCTCTAGATAGGAGTATAATATCTGGACATAAAATACAAAACCCTACAGGTTAACGCCAATGGGAGGCACTACTTCAATGTGATAAGATATTAACAGAAAAAAAAAAAAACAAGGGAAAAACTTAGAAGAAAATAGGCGGTGAAGACAGCAAAAAGCTTGGCAGATTGGATCAAATATACGAAATATCTTACCAGTTTAAAACCCTCCTTGGATTGAGTGCTCCTCCAGCGTTCTAGGTTTTGTTTTGTGTTGTGTTTTATTCTGTATCCCAATAGACGCAGCGCAGGTACTAACAAACATCGGTCAGTTATTTAGGTCACTATATTTTCAGAAAATAACGTCTAGCATCCCCAAAGTATTCGGTCTTGAATTATTGTCGTCCAGAGTATCTGGTCTTAAAATTTTATTCCGCTGAATGTTCGGTCTTAAATTTTTGTCCCCTAATATATGTTGTCTTGAGTTTTTGTCCCCCCAAATGAGTTCTAACATTTATATTTAAGGCAGAACATGTGGTCAATTAAACATGTCAAAGCTATAAAATATGGAAGGTATTTCTATAAACAAATAATTATTTTTTTTGAAAAAATATAATAATGCATGTTTTTCTGAATACATCAAACCAAACATTGGATAAAAAATAATCCCAGTATGACTAATCTCAACATTATTAATCCCAATAATACCAATATATCTTATTTAGTACTATTCATATGCACTCTACCAAACAAAAAGTATGTGTACAAAAGACTCATTAAATGCATACAACCTAATGTAAATGTACTAACACGACTAGATCATGTTCCCAACTAATTGGTATTGCCTATATAGATCTTTTCTTCCTTCTGTAGTGCGCTGTCTTTCACAAATCTGCATAGCTTTCATTGGAATTGTAGGTCAGTAGGTCTTATGAGGCAACTTCCTTCCATATATTTTTAGATATACCCCCTGCGCCCCCGCTAACACCTTCTTTTATCACGGTTTTACTTCTAAGTATGCATACTATGGTCGTCACAAGACATGATCAAACCATCACACATTCATCCACAATGAATACCTATTAGCACCTTCCGGCAAATGTGGTCACTTTTAATTTTGTCTAATCGAATATGACGACACATCCATCCAATCATTTGCTTCTCTGCGACACACCTACAACATTGATTGTTTAAGTGATACTGTGTTTAGCTAAAAATATTTTTGTATTAACAAACAGTCCAAAAAGCTGGTCATGCTACTTTTTACATAAATATGTACTGTTTGCTTTATTCATTTTCTAGTTTCTCCACATTAGTCTTATGGGCCATTAACCATGTTTTTGCTCTATTCCTATGTGTTTGCTCTATTCCTTTCAATGTCTCCGTATACAGTGCAACTTGAGTTATAAATTATCGATTTTGATAATCTTCATAGTACTCCAACTAGTCAATTGACTATTCAATACCCACCAGTATATTACTAGCTTCTTTTGTTTCCATTATAAATCCAGTGGAATGTGGCAAACCAAAAAAATTGGTACCAAAATGTTGTGGTTGATGATCACTTATCTTAGTTATTTAAATATTGCTATTAATTTAGATTTATGTTATATCACAAAAATATCAAATTACTTGTATGTGCGTGAGACTAAGGGAAGAGGCTAATTTATTTGTTTTGATTACATTTTTACAAGAAATAGAAAACATTTATTATTTTATCTGTTGAATTTTGGTTGAAAGATACAAAATTTGGTTCAAAACACTTGTCAAAATCTTGAAGCAAACTTTGAAGGACCCATATAAGTTGCAGAATAGTACAATTTGGACTCATTCGATTTCATCCTTCATGATAATGCTTGTAATAAAGTTATTGGATGTTTGGATTTGTTGTCCCCTTAAATTTAACATTCAACATCTCCAAAGATAAGAAAATTACGAGTGCATTATTGATAACTTTCACGAAAATATCTTTCTATTAAGAAGTTTACAAAATTCATATCATTACCAACCCTCTGAAGCATACCGGTTATGTTTTTGAGGGGCTAATGCTTGAGCATTTTCTACTTTTTGAAGAAAAGATGGACATTTCATTTGAGATTTTTGGAGAGCACGCAACTGCAAACCAAAAGAGATGCGAAATTTTTTTTTAAAAAATTGAATCTTCTTCCGTGGCTTACATTCAAAGAAACTAAATATAAGTAGTTGATCCTAAACCCGTATCGAAAATAACAGGGTTGTATAATAGTAATAGTTTGCTAGAAACACTAATAGTCTATAATTATATAAAAAAGATGTTACATCTGACAGTCAAATGAGAAGTATGCATTTGTTCAAAGCAAATCTATGAATGTTTAACATAGGTAAACATAATAATGGCGACCTATTCAAATAAACTAACATGGGTACATCTTCATTCTTTTACCCTACTATTAATATTTTTTTAATCATTGCAATTAATGTTGTCCATCTACTCACAATCTGAAACCATAAACCCTTCAGAAGTCAGGATAGCACTACATAACCACAATAAAAAGTTCATAGTAACTACGAAAAAGGGCCTAAAATACCTTTCACCTATTGAAAATGGTATAAAAATGCCCTTCATCCACCTATTGGCTCTATATTGCCCTTCACATCCACCTTTGGGCTCCAAAATGCCCTTCACATCTACCTTTGGGCTCCAAAACGTCCTTTATTTAACATCCTTAATATTAAATAAATAAAACATGTTGTATTCCGCGTAATGTCGGCTCCTCCCTTTCAAGAAAAGGCAATCGCTTTAGGCCTCCAAATTTGAGGGGCCTTATTTTTAGAAATAATAAATTATATATATTTTATTAAAAAATACTAAATACTATTCGTAGAAAAAATAATTTTTTTATATAAAAAGAAATAATTATTAGAAGAAGTTTGATATATCTAGAATACTTTGTTACAAGAAAGATTAAATGCATTAGTTATATTATTAATTGAAAAAAGAATTAGTAGAAGAAATTGATTATATAAAATTTATTTAACAACTTTACATCTCAAGAAATTTAAAAAATAGACTTCACGAAAAATATTGATTTTTCTAAAAAATTTAAGGCTTCCTTTTGATTTTGGTCTCTTAGGCCCCTAATGTGCTTGAGTCATCCCTAATTCAACGTCATTGATATCATTTAGAGGAAATTAGCTAGAAGCCTAGAATTACTAAAGACGGACAAAATCATCTATTAGTGTACTACAATTAATTTCTAAACCCCTTTTCATTTACATGCACTATATCATTGTAGTTCACAAGGCAAAGCATCATTTCTTTTGTATGCTCCAACAGATTTCTAAAATTGAAGCTCTCATAACCAGGATCTCAGCTTGTAAAAATCATGTGGTGAGCATTGTTTTGTTCTAAGAACCATGATATGTTCGATGAGTGTTCAACAAGTTTTTAGTTGTTCATCACATGAATTTCAACCCACAAAAAGTACTAGATCACATGAATTCCAAAGCAAGACATTGTGGGTTAGGGTTTTTTAATTTTTTTAATTAATAAAATGAGGACCAATGGGAATGTGCCACTTCATTAATAATTTTTTTTTTATTTAATATTGGTGATATTAAATAAAGGGCATTTTGGAACCTAAAGGTAGATGTGCAGGCCATTTTAGAGCCCAAAGGAAGATGTGAAGGACATTGTAGAGCCAAAAGGTAGATGAAGGACATTTTTACACCATTTTCAATAGGTGAAGAACATTTTAGGCCCTTTTCCGTAGTAACCAAATCAGTCAGTATTCAACAACACTTTCCAATTCTCTAATGAGGAGGAGATATAACTAAATATTTGTAAATCGATTTGTTTTTTGCTTTCATCATCCGCTGGCAACCTAGGCAGAGTGGAGGGAATATAAGACTAGACTAATTCAAAATTCTTGGATAGAAGGGAGGAAACATTATAAGAGTATCATCAGCTTCTTAACTCTTACAGTAAAGAATCAAATAAATATCGGAAGGATACACAGTGCAGACCATCAGAAATACATTTAGTTTGTCTAAGGACTGGAAATTTTGTCCATCAAGAATTTCTCCTAAAAGTTCATCAATATACCATAATCACTATTTTCGTAAAGGTGTGACTATGTTTGTTCATTCCTACAACCATGACCGATCTTTGGACGAAGTCAAGAGCTTCTTAGGTGGGGAGAATATTGATGAAGAGGAAATCAGACTGAAGGGGGCTTATTATCTGGGTCAATCTGTGCTGATCACGATTCCTTTCCATTTCTCAGTATTTTCCTCATATACTCATCTTTTGTTCTTTCTCTTCCAGGCCTTAGTCATTTACAAAAAAAACATTCTCGTGAAGAGAGACAGAAAACTTGGGTCATGAGAAATTTTTAATTTAATTTTTGTAGTGTATTGTTTCTCATGAGTCATAGAGATGTTTGTAGGTGCATGAGAATTCAAGCTAAAGGTAAATATTCTTAATCTATCGCCTTCATTGATGATGTATAAATTTGTGTAAGGATCCATATAATAACCATGGGCGGCTCAGTAAAATATATGGCCAAAAGCCAAAATTTAGAAAAGAAGACTTACGTTTATTTAATATTTTTTTAATATTTTGTTGTCATAACTTCTTAAAACACATGGTAGTTAATTATAATTTGATAATTTTTTAATTTTTTTTTGCAATTGACAGTATGACATTTCTTATAAGATTTAGTAAGATATGAATAGACATATATAAATTATAATACGTTACATAATACTACAAATGTCTAGAACTTAGGTAAATTCTTATTGATTATAGTTTTGAAAACATTTTTAATTGAGTCAATTATTATACAAACTATCAAAATTTGAAGTAATATTTGGAGATCAATTCAAATAACTATCCATTTATCAAATTGACTCATTATTTCAACTTCAAACTTGAAGCTTGAAACACATGTTTTGGGAGTTTTCAAGTTTTTTTTAAGTATTGTTCAGAAAACATCAACGCTGTTTTCATGTCTAAACAAAAACTTCAACTTCCAAATACCTTTTTCAACTTTAACTCCAAATGCTCTTTTTTTTTCCAAATATTGACCAAATCATATCCAAATGCCTTAAAACAGGAAAAAAAGATCAGAACAAAAACATCAAATTTACACATACCCATTTCAAGAAACAAGATATTGTTCTGTAATCAACACAAAAAACTAACTATTACAACTTAAGAACTATATGGATAAATCATGATATGAACAGGTTCTTTCGTTGTAGCAGTTTCTTCCCGTGAAGCATATAACATGTGTCACGTGTACTCTAAGACGTCATTGAAAACTTGTGACGCAAGGCTCATATGAACCTTTTAAACAAAAGTTAGAACGACCACCAACATATCTAAGTTCTAACTTTTGCTTTTAAGGCAGAACTTTCAGTCAATTATGAAAGTTCACTATCTTGAAATGTCATGAAAGTCCGTTTTTATTAAACATGATCATGACCACCTCTTATGAAGACCATTTTTAAAGACTTTTTTATAAGGGATAAAATATTAAGACCAACCCATTTCTAAACTTAACCCCTATCTTTTTTTTGAGAATTTTACAAAAGAGATAATTACCAGTTTGACCCATCTAATTTTGGTCCAATTTCAAAATTACTACCCAATTTAGCCTAACATAATCTTTTTAATATATGAAAAAATTATATCATACCACAACTTAAGTTACCATAACTACTTAAAATATCAACCCTTTTAAATAATTACATAAATTTCTGATTTTACTTAAAAGCTCGGATACATCACCGAAGAAATGTAATGTATCTGAAAGAATGTGATGTATCCATATAAAAATTAAGCGATATATCCGGGATAATGTGATGTGATGTATTCGGAAGAATGTGATGTATCTGTGTGGATTAAATGAAATTTTTTTAGTAATTTTAAAAAAAAATTGGGATAGGGAGTAATTAGCGCCAAAAGGGTTGGGATTTATGTAACTTTTATTTAATGTATAGTATTATAAATTTCTGGAATCTCCTCAAGTATACACACACAATAATATAAGTGAGAATACTAAACTTATTAGTATATAGTATGAATCGCTTCTTTCCTTTTATCAAGATGGCAATTAATTTGCCTTCAAATAATTTAAGTAAGAATACTAAAATAAATTCATTTTTTAAGATGAATAATAAAATATGGAGGGTATATCTGTATATAAATAATTTTTATTTTTATAAAAAATATAACAATGCATGTTTGTTTTGAATACAACAAATTAAAATTGGATAAGAAATAATCTCAATATAATTGATCCTGCCATTATTAATCCCAACAATACTAGTTTCAATATTACTAAATACTAATACACTGTATTAAATATTATTCTTATACATTCTATTATATTTTCAATATTAATAAAGTTATTGGAAGAAAAGATCTCTATAGACAATGCCGATTAGTTATGAACATGTTCTAGTCGTGTTAGTACATTTTCATTAGTTTGTGTGCATTTAATGAGTCTTTTCCAGCATTTCAAGCAACCTCTCATTTTATCCTTAATGTATACTATTAGCACCTTTGGCGAATGTGGTCACATTTAATTTTGTATGATGGTATATCCATCCTAGCATTTGCATCTATCTATCACATTCTACAACATTGATGGTAGAGTGTTTCTGTATTTAGCTAAAAGTATTTTTGTTTGAGTGTTAGTTCGACGAAGTGACTATTTCTCCAATATACTTTCAAACAATAATCATATTAACAAACGGTCCAAAAAGCTGGTCATGCTAATTTTTACTACATAAATATGTACTGTTTGCTCATTCATTTTCTAGTTTCTCCACGTTAGTCTTATGGGCCATTAACCATGTTTTTGCTCTATTCCTTTCAATTTCTCCATATATAGTGCAACTTGAGTTATAAATTATAGATTTTGATAATCTTCATAATACTCCAACTAGTCAATTGACTATTCAATACCCACCGGCCAGTATATTAGTAGCTTCTTTATTTTTTTTCTATTATAAATCCAGTGGAATGTGGCAAACCAAAAATTGGTACCAAAATGCTGGGGTTGATTATCACTTATCTTAGTTATTTAAATATTGATACGAATTTAGATTTACATTATAAGGAAAAAATATCAAATTATTTGTATGTGCATGAGACAAAGGGATCGAAGAGGATAATTTATTTGTTCTGATTACATTTTTACAAGAAAAAAAAAACATTTATTATTTTATTTCTTGAATTTTGGTTGAAAGATACTAAAATTTAGTTCAAAACACTCGTCAAAATTTTGAAGCAAACAAGACTTGGATGACCCATATAAGTTGCAGAATAGTACAATTTGGACTCATTCGATTTTCATCCTTTTAGATAATGTTTGTAATAAAGTTATCGGATTTGTTGTCCCCCTTAAATTTAACATTCAACATCTCCAAAGATAAGAAAATTAGAGTGCATTGTTGATAGCTTTCACGAAAATATCTTTCTATTAAATGCTAGATGTGACTTTGAGCGTTCACATTAATCGACAAAAATATGATATGTCCAGCTTGCCCAATTTGAAGGGGTTGAGCTGACATTTTTCATGACAAATCAATTTGGGCACAGTCCAATTTCGCCAATCTTCAAGTTAAGCTGACACTAGCTATAATATATAATTTAAATTGGCCTTTAAAATTTGTTAAAATATTAAGATAAATCGAACAAAAAATTATTATACAATAGACATGACAAAATAATTAATACTTGATTAGAGTTGCACACTGAAAAATTCGATTAGAACCTGGTCTTACGTTGATGTAAATGAAGTCGTAGTTGAAGTAAAAATATTCATCACCAAACGGTACAGTGAGATGACTGAAATGCTTTCACCCTTCACGAAAATCTCAAGTTCAAACCCTATAAATAAATAGTTCTTTGATACGAATATTTTACTTCTATTTATGACTTTCCAATATTGAATGATTAAATTAAATGATAAGAAGCGCATAACATAACAACAAATAAAAGGATAAGAAAATTGAATGATTAGCAACCCAATTAGCACACGTTTTCTATGCTGGAGACATCAAAGGTCAGAAACTAGTGGGGTGCATACTGTGGAGTCTGGAGCATAAAGGGCTAAAATTTTAGTCAAAAATTTCAAAAGGGACAATGGATTAGGAAAGAAATCAAAGGGGACAAAACGTTGGGCGTCCAGCGATTTGGAAATCGCTTGGCGTCCAGCGATTTCAAAATCACTAGAGGTCCAGTGATTTCCAAATCGCTAGACGTCCAGCGATTTGCAAGCAGTTCTATTAATAGTTTCTTGTTGCGTTTGAGTCATTATTCGTTCTTGCAGCTCTACATAAGCAGCTTACTCTCGTTTCTTGTATTAAAAATGAATGAAGATACAGTAAGAGTGAACTTATATTGGGGAGGTAAAGTCTTATATGAAGCATCATCACATGTGTACGCAAAATCTTCTGTGCTTTCTTCGGTATTATCCAAATACGAAATTTTCATCGATGGATGACTAACACTATGAACAACCAGAGTTGCACCCTCTCCAATGATATCGTCATCATCACCGGATGTTTCACCATCATACGTTGATTCATGTTTTAAAGGTTCATCGCTGTTTGATCCACAAACTCCATCATCAGCTATCTCTTCATTGTTTTCCACAATTTGTGTGAGCTGCGTTAGTGTACCTTCAACATCATTAAATCTACAAAACAGCAAAAAAATAGTTAAATATAATAAGTATAAATTATAACTTAATTCAATTAAAAAAGTTAATATATTTACCCATCAATTGACTCCATTGGAAAATAACGGTGTTGATGATTAAAATTTAAATTTTGCAAGTGCATAGGAGCATTGCTAGGTCCCCCAATATCAGAGTTATGCACACTCCGATCAAAGTTATGATACCGCGTATCAAACCAACCATTACATTGCGTAGTCAAGTTATTTATATTATTTGAGTGACTGTCAAATCCTCTGACTGTTTGTTGTTGGACTATACCCCTTGAACCAACATTCAAATTCGATAAATATGAAGTATCACAAAGATCAAATTCATTGTCGGTGGGTTCTTGAACAATAGGACAACGTTCAATTGACGCATATATGTCAAGACTTGTTAAGTTAATGCGACTATCAAAAATTTTAATAGTACGGAGAAATATAGATAAAGAATCATCATTCCAAATACAAGTCTCACCGTACGTTATAACTCCATTGGCAGGAAAAAACGTCGGATATCTTCCAGTGATAACCACTACATCTTTCGGATCACTTATATCCATTTTGTTTCTAAGTAAGCGTTGCAATTGCTCATATTTAAGAGATAATAGAAACATTTGCACAACTACAGGCCGCCGATTATATATTACAGAACCAGCTTCATATAAGACTTTACCTCTCCAATATAAAAGCACTTTTACTGTAGCTTCATTCATTTGTAATACAAGAAACGAGAGTAAGCTGCTTATGTAGAGCTACAAGAACAAATAATAACTCAAACACAACAAGAAACTATTAATAGAACTGCTTGTAAATCGCTGGACCTCTAGCGATTTAGAAATCGCTAGACCTCTAGCGATTTAGAAATCGCTGAACGCCAAGCTATTTCCAAATCGCTGGACGTTCAGCATTTTGTCCCCTTCGGTTTCTTAGCCCTTTGTGCTTCGGACTCGCATACTGTGTGTATAATTTTATAAAGTTATCATTCTCATGCAACTTGCATAAAATCACCAAGTGGAAAATTAAACTTAGTACATTGAAAAAATGCAATCCACTTGGTTTAAGTGAAGTAATATATTGTTTAATTATCACAACAATAGCATTCACCTGTAATTTATTTAATTATTAAAGTCATATTCGTTTTACCAAAGAGATGTAGTGTATTAATATGTCATGCATGAGGTCTTTACAGCTCATTTGTAGGGTCTTTTTCATGATACACGTTTTAAGAATTATTTGAATCCAAAAAGTGAAAAACATATTATATGCGCAGTATTTCTTTAACTTTGTCCTAATATAAAAATTAAAATAGTTAATGTCCTTGCTATAATTATATTAATTACTATATTAGTTTTGATTCCTCCGAAGGAATAATAAGAGTATGTGAATATAAAGATTGAAAATTAATGTCACATGTTCAAAACCAAATTGAGATCAAAATTAACGCACATCCTTTCTTGGCTTAGGGTTTGGTCCGCCAATCAAAATAAAATAGCATGCGAGAGCTTTCTTTCTTTCTTTTTTTCTTTCTTTTTTTGGCATTTTTGAGATTCTATCGCAAAATTAATTGTGATGAAACTTATATATTGCATACAACAAATATAGTAGTAATAAAAAAAAGTATGTCAAAGGTGCTTCAAAAAAGAGAGGACGAGGAGAAAAGTTAAGAACCATGTGTGCTATACGGAACACATGTTTTGATAATACACTTTTTAGTGTAAAAAATTCATGAGTATCTTATTGAACATGGTTAGTATTTAATTTGTAGTTACTTCTAAGAAAAAATGTACTTCTACCTCCTTCGAAACGATCTTAAATATGTGATATATGAATTTAAGCTTGTCAACCCTAGCTTTAGACAAACACAATTGTATTTGATTCACATCAAACAATCTATTCGTAATCATTTATATTGAGTGGTTTCAGAGAAAATGTTTAAAGTTATGTATATATGAGTGATATTCAAAATGATTAAATTTTAATCATAAATATTTAAAGTTTAAATTAAAATAATTAAACTTCAATGATACGCGCATGACTTTAGTCATGTAAAACTTGAGACGATTTATTTCTTAAAATCAAAAAAAAAATAAAAAATTAACGTGAAACAAAATGCGTTTTCGGCTTTTCGCAGCTACATTGAGCTACTTGCAAGTTAAGAATGCAGGTGAATGAATAGACTGAACACTCCCTAAAAGATAAGTGGAGCCTACCAACAGAAAGGTCATTGAAAAGAACAAAAGGGCAATAGAAAAGATAGAAAAAGGAAATTCAAAAGAAAATTAAAAATACGTCATTTTCAGTTCTCCCAACTTGCATATGGAAAAAGAGAAATTGATGTAACAAGGAGGGATAAATACAAAAACTATAACAGCTCGCATGAAGCACGACTTTTAATATTTTCAATATTAATTAATTATGAATATGACTTCGAATTGACGGCCCCAAAAATATCTAAGCACTTTGCAATTCAGTGTACTTAATTTGTAAGGAAAGATAAAAAGAAAACATTTTTAGGAACATTTCGGGGGTCATAAATGTTGAATTTGCAATTTGATGATTTAAATATTTTAAGTTGTAAATTTTTAAATTTGAACACATATTTTACTTATAAGAAATTAAATTTTGTAAAGACATTCCAATCCAATTTTTGAAAATTTTTTAATATTTTAAATTAAATATAAACATTTAATCAAATTTCATAAATAAAACAACATTTTAAGATAATCTTTTCAAATTTACTCTCAAGTTTATGATTGAACGCTAGCAAATTCAGAATTCGCGATCAAAATGAGTCATCATATGGCCAAAGTGACCAAAATAAGCCACTAGTTTATTTTGTTACCAATTGTCCAGTCGAATTTCATCCCAGAGCTTAGTACCAATATGCAAATCAAAGTTTTGGTGCTTCACTTTTATTATCATAGTTACCATACATGAAAATGGCTCATATTAGAAGTTTGCTATCTTTGTCTCCAGAAGATCTTAGGTTGTAGCAATTCTTTTTTCCCTCTAGAAAGCTTCGAACAGCCTCCGAGATTATATCGGAATCATTTTATATGAATTCAGGCAATACATGTGCGTTTATACCAGTGTTCATGAATACTTCAAGTTGCTCCGGAAGTATGCCTCTTTTTCTGTTTTTCGCCCTTTTCCTTTCCAAAGAAGGAATCTGTTATATGGAAGACGCCGCTGTCCCAATTTATGTGATGTACTTTGACTTGACACGGAATTTAAGAAAGAAAGGAAGACTTTTAAAACTTGTGGTCTAAAATAAGTCATAGATATTTGTGAGGTTGTAAATCATTTCATTAAGAGTAAAGTGAGTATTTTAAAGTTAAATTATTATCAAATATAGAAATGTGTCATTCTTTTTGGGACTGACTAAAAAGAAAAGTGTGTCATTTAAATTGGAATAGAGGGAGTAACTCTAAATACACACCCTTTAAGTGAAAATCATTTTTGGTTCGCCATAAAGTGTGATACACAACTGATGAACATAGTTCTCATAGAAGTGAGATTTGAGATTGCAGGGAAGACTTTGTAAAAAATTATTGGATTTACAAAACGCTATAAATTATAGCATTTTTTTTTCACAAAACGTTATTTAAAATAGCGTTTTATAACAGTTTTCCAAAATGAACGACGTTAACGGTACCGTTAAGTTTTTTCATAAAATACGATAATTTATAGCGTTTAGCCTATTTTAATAATAAAATAAACTAGTGGCTTATTTTGGTCACTTTGGCCATATGATGACTTATTTTAGTCGTGCCCTCGCAAATTCAAATAAGTTTGTCTTTTGTGGCGTCTCTATATGAGGAAGACAGGCTGTCACTTCAACAGGCACCGTACATATTTGATTTGAAATTATCAAATATGATAAGCAGTATGAACCATGGCTGCTAGCTTTTGGATTTGTTTAAGAAAATGAATTTTAATATTGAAAAAGTAGTACGGAAAAATACACATGAAAATGGTAGTGGTAGGCCTTTTGGTTTTATGTGGATTAAAATATTCGAATTTGTAAATATTTAATTACTAGAATATTACTCCTATATAGGTGTATAGGTTGGTTTGGTTTGGTTTGATTTTTTATTTTAAAAAAAATTCAAACCAATCATATTGGTTTATTAAATTTATAAATCAAATCGAACCAACATAAAATCGATTTTTTTGATTTTCTCATTTTTTTGGTTTTTCACGATTTTTTTTATAATCTTTAATTTTTATAATTATATTGTGATTGAAGACAAGATCAAATATGTTTTCACTCATGTACTAGTAAAAAATCACAATTATGAAAAAACGAGGAGAGGAGAGGAGTGGAAAACTCTCTTGAAATTAAAAAGTAGGATGAAGAGTAAATAGTTTTGGGTTTTAAGTTTATATTGGGTTTTGGATCATTTAGTTATCAATTAAGGGACAAATATTACAACTTCAAGGCCCAAATCTACTTTCTAAATATTGAAAATTAATAAAACTAATTTAAAAAGTATTTATAAAGTAGATTATAATTAATATTTTTATGTATAAAAAATTATATATATATATATATATATATATTACTCCCTCTGTCCCAATTTATATTACACACTTTCCTTTTTAGTCAGTCCCCAAAAGAATAATACATTTCTATATTTAGTAACAATTTTACTTTAAAATATTTATTTTATCATTAATGAAATGATTTACAACCACACAAATATCTATAACTCATTTTAAATCACAAATTTCAAAAGTCTTTCTTTCTTTCTTAAATTCCATGTCAAGTCAAACTACATCACATAAATTGAGACTGAGGGAGTATGTCGGTTCGATTTGACTTTTTTTTGGTTAACACCAAACCAAATCAAGTATGGTCCATTTTTTTTTTTCTAACACCAAACCAACCAAAATCAAACCACAAGTCGGTTTTCTTTTTCGGTTTAGTTTGGTTCGTCGGTTCTATATGACTTGATGGTTTGATCTGTAAAACCCTATATAGGTATAGGAAAATTTGATAACGAAGACCATTTATCTTTTTATTGTTAAATGTGTATAATTTATCTTTATTTAAAATTTGAATATAAAAATTTGAATAAATTATAAATTAAACATTCCAAAAAATATTACTGTGCTTGATGAGTGACTAACTTTTTGTTTGATGAGTGACACTTCAAAGCTAGCTGTGAAGGTAGCTAGCAGTAGTTATAGACAAAAATGATGGTTGTGAGGTAATTGTTGCTGATAACCGCGATTTGATGAGCAGATCGGCTATAATTGTATAGCAATAACGGATAGTTATTACTAGTAAATATATTGATTCTTATGATCATTGGTGATAATAATGGATGAATAATTCTAAAATCTTATAAGAATCAAATCTAATTAAAACAAATAAATAGACCTTACACCACCATTCACGCACTTTTATACAATCTTCAAATTTGTCTTTTTAATTATTGTTCAAAGTTGTTTAATTTCATACGCAGCAAACTTCTAAACGTTCTTCCAATTTCAATAATAAGGTACTTTACCTTACTAGCTTATTCTCTCTCTTTCTAGATTAGCTTAAAAAAAGATAATCATTCAATTTCTTTACTTTACTTAAATTACACATATACAGTGTATATGTCACTACCAACAAACCTTGATTTTCACTAATTGTGTGCTTAGAGAGCATAATTTTATTTGTAATTAATCAAGAATCATGATTGCATTTGATTCTTTGGTAGTTTGATAATGAAATAACTATTGCAAAAATAAGTAAGGAGCACAAGGAATAGTTCATGTGTTGGTTGTTTTATTTGGTATAGCAAAAAAGGGGCAATGCCGTATAAGTTAACTGCCTTATTAGACAAACACAACTTATCAACAGCTTGTGTACCAAATTGCTTATGTCACATTATTTTATTGATTGGGATTTATAGCAAAGAATGAAATTTATCAACTTACATAGTTGATAATAATGCTCTTTTAATTTTATCAACAACTTGCGGTGCAAAATTTATGTTTGTTTTTATTTTTGTTTCTTACTTTTCTCATTTTACTTTAATAACGATCTTCATTAATGTATACATACTAAATGTTAAATTTCCTCAACTTTTTCATATATTTTATTTTCCTTTAATGATAATAATATAATAGCTGTGAAGGTAGGTATAGCAAGGCAAGTGGGCAACAAAACCTAAATACTCTAGTTTAATCCATCTCTTGCTGTCAATAATACTTTTTATTTTTTTAAAAAAAATATACCCCAAGCGCTCTATATTCTTTTTAAAAATAATTTGAAAGCTATTTAATTTTTACAATTTCTACAAGTCTAAGTTTTAATAGCATCCTGCATGTGACTTTCAGGAACTTCTGTATGGTTATATGAAACTCTCTAGGAAGAATATCCGATGTATTATTCCAGAGACAACATGGTATGGTCATATAAACTTCTTATGTCATATAACGCCGTATAAAGAATATTCCTCAAGACATTTTAATTTGTCGTCTTTTCACTTGCTAATAATTACGTAATAAGTATATTTTGAGTCTTTGACTGAGATAAATAATGATCCTGAATAAATAAACCAGCTTTTTTTTTTTTTTTGTTTTCATTTTTGAAAAATAAACGATGCCTAAGATGGAAAATAGACGATCGTGGAAAGGAAACACACGACATGCTTCATGCAGTTATTTGGAAATGAGAAGAAAAATCTCATTGTATATATTAGTCAGTCTTTTTTTTGGTTCAAAGGGATTTATTTATACATAGCAAACAAGTTTACAGGGATAGAAGTTGTGGCATTGCCACTAATGCCACAACACAAGTACTAGCCATATTAAGAGCATTAGACTGTACAACCTGACTAGTAGCACAAGATCTAATATAAGTATATAACACATACTTGGGCGAATCAGTGGTAATTTCACCCTCCTAACAGCTAGATCTCCATTCTTGTCCGCATACAAAATATTACAAAGTGATAGTGGAAATTTCCAAAACAGCATAGTAGTAGAAACAGTAGTAGGTAAACTTATAAGTTGCTACTGCGTCCGTTAACTTATTCTGCTCCCTGTAAGCATGGTGCACCATAGGATCACCCAGAGCTTGGGGAAGGCACCTGCAATCAGAGATGAGGGATAAGTTAGAGCATGTTTCAGTAATGAGCAAATGCACTAGCTGTTGTGAGTCCATGCTCATTTCAAGTGGAAAGAGGTTATGTTGCTGCGTCAAAACAAGACCCAATAGGAGTGCATGGGTTTCACCCTCCAGTTCTACTTTCCTAGCTACTTCTTAAAATTGTACCTACCTCTTTAAAAGGAAAAAAATATTTCCTAAAAAGTTAGATACATTCTCAATTGGAATTGGATACAAAATTTCAAATTGGATTTTCCTCCCGCACCACTGGAGAGACCGGCCGATCCAAAGTGTAAAGTTTATGAATTTCTATGTGTAAAAGCTGCTAGGTCCCATGTATTGTGGGTTACTCTCTGAACTGTCATTACCTCTGTCCTAATTTATGCGACATTGTTTCATTGTGTAAAAATTATAAAAAAGGAAGATTTTTAAAATTTATAGCATAAACCATATTTGTATGAAAAATTTAAAATTATATTATTTATAAACATAGAAAAAGTAACATTCTTTTTTGTTATAAGCTAAAAATAAATGTGTCTCACATGAATTGAAACACAGAAACGTATATATAATACACACAATTTCAATCATGGATGTTATAATACTATAAATAGTTTTGGATAATTACACACAAAATCTTCAAAATTTGTGATAAATCAACGTGCTGTACGTAGTCCAAAAGTCAAAACAGTTTATGGGATGTAACGTCCACAGTTTGGTAGAAGAAATATTGTGGATGTGAATGCAACAAGTGTGATTTTTTGTTGAATAATTAAGAGATGGGAAATGCCGGACAAGTTGACAATAAACCATTTCAAGTAAACTTCTTAACAAATTTATATTCCATCTCTCTCTTTAAAAAAATAAAATAAAATCAATTTGTACCATAAATTGTTTGGCTGCTAGGCATATAGTGTCGTTCTGACCTAATTTTCATGTTAATTATTAGGAGTAAGGCCTAATAATAATCTATGGGAAATGTTAGCTAGTGTGAAAAAAATCAAAATCAAAGGGAAGGATGCTACACATTGCTACGTACTTGTTATTTAGTCTCATGTTAAATATCATTCGATCAATTAAGTTTCTAAAATTCATTTTCCTTAAGAAGCAATGACAGGGTGCACTCCGGACCTTACTCGAGGTGGTTCATCTAACTGTGACATCAACGACAATTATTCTGCAAAATTCCTCCATCATGATAATTTGATAATCCAATGCAAATTCACATTAATCGGATCTAAAAACAAAACTTATAAGAAAATGCTCGTTGCTAATTTGTTTCGGTTCTCTTCTTTTCTTTTGGGTATTCGGTCATGTTGGTTCATGGAAAACACTTTTCTCACAATATATTAATTTCAACCAAATAATTAAAACTGCTTGTAGTCTGATCGTGCTTTGACTAGCCTAGTATATTTTGTTCCTAGATACTAATTAAGTTTAAAAGACTATCATACAAAATAAGAACGGGCAATTAAAAATGCTACCATATCGAAAAGTTTGTATTATATTGTCATATGAGCTAGTTAATCATGGTTCGGTAATAAATGTATGTATCTTTCATCGGGGGAGGCTCTACCCTTTTAAAAAAAAGGCAACCAATCGCCTTAGATCCTAAATTTGAGGAATCTCATTTTTTTTAGTAATAATAGATATTATTTGTAGAAAAATAATTTTTTATTTTATTAGAAGAAAGCGAGTATATATTTTTTAAAATACACTTTAATAAAAAAAATAATTTTTTCTTTAAAAACTTAAGGCCTCCAATTGATTTTGATCTTAAGTCACTAACATGCTTAAGCATTTCATGACCTTATTAAGCTTGATACAAATTCATTCGGAGAGGATCCCCTCCAGTATAAATTTATGATCCTACCTACCCTGCAACAAAAATGCAGTACGTAATCAATTAACCAATTTTTCACCTCAAACGTAAAAAGAACTTAAAGAGATCTTATTTTATTTTATTTTTTAATTGTTCCAATTGCAAAAGCGATGGGCAATTTGTATCATATATGTGTCTTCGTAGAAACAACAGTAGTCAGCAACTTGACAACAACAAATATTAATCAAAATAATGCTGATTTTTTTTTTTAAAATAAAATAAAATAAAAGTCCTTTAATTCTCTATATAATAATCAATTCTTATGCTTCTCAAAAATCTAAATCAAAAAAATCTCTCTCATATTTCGGCTTTCATTCAAAAATAGTTCTGTTATACTCTAATGACTTTCGTATTTAGTTACAATTCTCCCGTCGGAAAATGGCTCGGCTTCGTCGCCGCCGTTTGGGTACAAGCCATTTCCGGCAACAATTACACTTTCTCTAACTACTCCGACGCATTAAAGTCTCTAATGGCACTTACTCAGCTCCAACTAAACAACCTCTCCGTCGCTAAAGACGTCGGTAAAGCGTTCGGAATACTCGCCGGCCTTGCCTCCGACCGACTATCAACTCCGGTGATTCTCCTCATTGGTGGAATTGAAGGTTTCATTGGTTACGGTGTTCAATGGCTTGTTGTTAGTGGTACAATTAAACCTCTTCCTTATTGGATTATGTGTATATTTTTATGCATGGGAGGTAACAGTACTACATGGATGAATACAGCTATTTTAGTTACTTGTATAAGAAATTTTAGGAAAAACAGAGGACCAGTAACGGGAATTTTGAAAGGATATGTAGGATTAAGTACGGCGATATTCACCGATATTTGTTCGGCGTTATTTGCTAGTGATCCTTCTACTTTCTTACTCCTGCTCGCCGTAGTTCCGTTCGCCGTTTGTTCAACGGCGATTGTATTTCTCCGTGAAATTCCACCTTCCTCAACTTCCGCAGAAGAGAAAGAAGAGGTCAAATACTTCGGCGTTATTAACATAATCGCCGTTATTATAGCGATTTATTTGTTAGCATTCGACCTTTCCGGTACTCATGGGAAATTTTTTTCACGAATCTTTGCTGGAATACTTCTAGTACTTCTAGCATCACCGTTAGCCATTCCGATTCACCTTATGGTGAAAAATTTTATTCGTCAAAATTCAGAGAATTTAGACGTTGAAGGGAATAACAATAATATTGCAGAGCCATTGTTGTGCAGCGAAGAAGAGACAGTTACAGTTACAGAGGAAGTGGAGAAAAAGGAGGTGGTTATAGTGGAAGCGGAAAATGTGGTGCCAGTTGTGATGGAGAAAAAGGCACCTGTTATTGGAGAAGATCACACTATTTTTGAGGCAATGAAGACGCTGGATTTTTGGATCTTGTTTGTTTCATTTCTATGTGGAGTAGGAACTGGCTTAACTGTGATGAATAATTTGGGGCAAATGGGATTAGCTCTTGGATATGTTGATGTTTCCATTTTCGTCTCCCTCACAAGCATTTGGGGATTTTTCGGTCGCATTATTTCTGGCTCTGTTTCAGAATACTTCATCAAGTAAGTTTACCTATACTGTTGCTTACTGGTGTATCTATTTTTGTTTCTGTTGCTGGTTACATCTTTTCTACTTTGCAGCTTGATTTAGCTCCCTTTTTTAATAAATTTTGAAGTTGAAACTGAAAAAATTTAAAGATCAGATTTTTAAAATCTAATCAAATTTCGTGATCAAAATAGTTATCTAAAGATAAATTTTCAAAAAACGATTCCTGAAATCTATGGTCAAACGCTAGCTTGTTAGTATGTGTTGCTTTGAATTTAATCCTACTTCAGTTTCAATTCAAAGAATTTTTTATGCATCTATTTGCTTTAACATCATCATCACTCATCCATATTCACCTTTGTTTAATTGGCTGATAATGGAAAGTTTGTAGTTTATATGCAGTTGAAGGTAGATTTTGTTGAAGATTCCTTTTCCATAGTCTTTTTCTAACTATAGAAAGGGGTGGGGGGTAGGGGATGGGGGTATTTCCTGAAAAGCAACTTATGTTAAACTTAAAAGTGATTGTTTGGTTTAAGAAATTGTAAGGAAAGGAAGATGAGAAATATGGCATTTGATTGAATCTTCTGTCATTCCCTTCTCTTTCTCTTTCCCCTTTTAAGCTAAATCACTTAAATATATAATAAATATTAACCCCCAAGGGAAGTAAATAGCAAGTCTGGTTATTTGCATAAAGATCCCTTCATTTTATCATAACGCTAATATTATAAACTAGTTTTAGAACTTATGAAGGGTCATCAAATTTACCAGATTGTTTCATAGGGGAAATAGAGAATGGTGTATTATTAGATACAAAAAACTCTGCCTCACCCCACTAAGCAGATGACGACTTTTCTTTTTGATGGGGTAAATTGGTGGGACATATATTGTCCGACTTTTTATGTGCGCTCGTGAAGATTTCTCTGCAAAGAAGTTCAAAAAGTCCATTTCTTTATTAGGTACTTGATTATGAAAGTTTTATGTTCAATAAAATCTATAAGAAAGATTAGAAAATGGAATATATTCCCTTTTATAATACCATTATTAATTGATTATAACAATAGGCTTCTCTTGGGAAACTTCGAAGTTATAATATATTTGCATTAAATCTTTGCGAAAAAGGTGTGGACCATGCTTGACTTTTATTTCCTTGCTTACAATTTCTGACCAATCGATGGCTTTCAAGAAAAATCTTTCTTTGGTCGGAGAAGTGTCACTAGATTCCCTAACTTGGACGGTGAATTGCAGAACTTTAATATGATATTTTTATACATCGAGAATATAATTGTCTCATTCAAATAGTTTTAGGGACAAAATGCCAATTAACATCCTAGCTGGAGCAACAGTTAATGAGATGGTTATTTTTTAGCTACTTGGCTAACGAGATAGTTTTGAGCTACTTATTAGCGGTAAGGCAATTTTGTATCAAAATTGAACTGGAGGGCAAAGTTGTCCACATTTAGAAAGTATTGCAATGTTTACACATAAGTTTGGAGTGATAGTAAACCTAAACAGCCTCAAATCCAAGCTAGTGTTGTACTATAGTTTAGTTTTGACAATAGGTTTACATGCTCGCATAAAATTCTGCACGCGCCACTGATAGTGATTTGTTCCTTTACTGATCTTAATTTCTTTATTTGCAGGAAAGCTGCAGTGCCAAGGCCAATATGGAATGCGGTTTCACAGATTCTAATGGCTGTAGGATACATCTTATTGGCAATGGCTATGCCAGGATCACTCTACATTGGCTCTAGCATCGTTGGAATTTGCTACGGAGTTCGTCTTGCTATCTCTGTTCCAGCTGCTTCTGAACTCTTTGGTCTCAAATATTATGGTCTCATTTATAATGTCCTGATACTCAACCTTCCACTCGGCTCATTCCTCTTCTCCGGTTTGCTCGCGGGTCTGTTGTATGATGCTCAGGCTACAAAGACAGCTGATGGTGGCAACACCTGTGTAGGTGGTCACTGCTATAGGCTTGTATTCATAGTTATGTCTATAGCTTGCATCGTTGGGTTCGGCTTGGATATTTTGCTATCGATTAGAACCAAGAAGTTATATGCTAAGATTTATGCAAGCAGGAAAGCAAAGAAGACTAGTGATGTATTGTCTTGATGAATTTGCTTACTCGTTGGGTACTTGTTGTAAGGTCAAGTGGGAGGATTGATAGGACATTGTTTGCTGATGATACCCTTTCACTTGCACTTGTGCAATATTGAAAAGTCAATTGTGTTTGATTAGTGGAATTTCGTTGCTTTGTATTGAGTAAAATCTGAATTCTTTGTACGATACTAAGCTTGTAAAACTATTAAATTGAAGTGGTATTTTTACCATGTTAATACGAAAAAAATGATCACGTTACATTTGATTTGTGGACAAGTACATAGGACTATGAGTGTGTGTTGTGTGAAGGAAAATATCTTCTAGAAGAATAAGTGATTGACTAAAATTCTTTATTTCAAAAAGTATTTACATAAGTATAATTTAGGTAAATACTATGAGATGTGTTGAGGGTAGACAGACTTAATTAATATGAAATGACACTTTCAGAATTTCTTTTTCTTTTTTTCTCATTTTACGAAACTAATTTTTCCTAGAAATAGCAATATTTTTCAAGAATTTTGACTAACCGAATATGGTGAATTAAAAGTAAAAATTACATCACACCATAACTTATCTTTGCTAAATTAGATAAAATTTCTATCATTTTTATTAATTACCTAAATCTTTTTTAACAAAAACAGTCGGATACATTCACAAATCCATAAATTGTCGAATACATAATTTTAATTATGTATCTCCCTTTGGTCTAGTTAATCTATTATGTATCTCGACCAAATAGTTTCAGAAATGGATCTATCTCAGTAATCAAAATATGCATCTCAATTTCAAAATTATGTATTCGGATGTTAATTATGTATCCGAGCAAAAATAGAGTAATTAACTGTTACATTTTTAAGTTCAAAATTATGTATCCGGATGCAAATAGTAGGAATAGAAAGTAATTAGGGATAAACTTGTTGGGATTTATGTATGTTTTATGAATTAAAATGCGCATGTGATGTTGGACAGCCCACAAAATAATGCAATATCGGAGGTGGCCCATTACTGGTGAAAAACTTGCAGGTATAATAACAATGGGACCAAGAGGTAAAAGAAGGAAAAATTATGCTACATAGTAAACATTGCCCCATAATTACCCTGTATAGTCAATGTTTAAAATAATTATGATTTATAGATAAGTTCCATAAGTTTAATCATATCTCTCCCTCACTCTCTCTCTCTCTCTCGCCACTCTCCTCTCTTCTCTCTCTCTCTCTCTCTGCCCTCTCTCATTCCTTTTTTTTTTTAATTCAATTTTTTTTATATGTAATTGTGTTGTTTTAAAAAAAAAATTAGTAGCTATTTTTTTAAATTCATACAAATTGTTTTTAATTGTATATATGTTTCAATTGTATATTCGTATACAAATTATTATTTTTAATTCAGCCGTTATTTTTTAAAAATTCAATCGTTATTTTTTTTTTAATTCAAAAAAATTGTTATTAATTGTATATTATGTGGCAATTGTATAATCGTATATGTATAAATTGTATATTAATTGTATATTTCAATGTAATTGTATAAGTCGTATATGTCAATTGTATAAACCGAATATGTATAAGTTGTCAATTGTATATGTATATCTGTATTTCTAGAATTGTATATGCATATCTGTATTTTCTGGAATTGTATATATATATATCTGTATTTTTCTAGAATTCTTGAAATTGTAAAAAGAGAGAGAGAGAGAGAGAGAGAGAGAGAGAGAGAGAGAGAGAGAGGGAGGGAGAGAGAGAGAGAGAGAGAGAGAACAAGAACGAGAGAGACGGGAGACAGAAACAGGAGGGAGGCGAGAAAGAGGAGAGAGAAAGGGAGGATTTTTAAGGATATCTATGTTTGGTAATTATGCAAAGCTTAACCATGGCCTTGTAATTATGGTCTAAACTTTACTTATTTGTGATGTTTTACCGTAAAAGAACTTCTCAAAGGCCTAACCGATTCAAGGAAGTTAAAGATTTTTTCTTCCCGCTTATACCAATCTGATAAATACATAACTTACGTTTTTACATATAGTTTTATTATAAACTATAGTTAATTAATATATTCTCATTTAATTTATAACTTAATCATAATAAATTGTTATGATTGCATATAATTTAAATATCGAGTGTGAGTAAATTTTAACCATTCAAGTAACTTGCCTTTATTTAATGGGTGTTGTGGAATGGTTCGTGAAGCCCCAATTAACCTATCATAGCTATGGGAAGACTAAAATCTAAATGGATTTAACTTATTTACACATGTATTATAAATTTATGCCTTAGTAGCGGAAAAAACAAAGATACACCAACTCCTTTTAGATAGCAACAAGTGAGGTCAAATTGGTCATGAGCTTGATTCATATGATATTTCATTCAATTGTCATGTTCTTTACAAAGCTCCTAACTTCATTAAATAAAAAATCTAGTTTTTTCAAATCATGTACATCAAACTAAAGAGTATGTCATTTTACTTCTTGATCATGAGTAAAGCGTTTATCGAACTATATAAGTGTTACTTGTCTTTTTTCTCAAGTGTTACCAGTCAAGCACGATAACATGATGTAGTCACATAAATTGTTTATGACTTATTTTAGATCATGAATTTAAAAAATCATTCTTTGTTTTTTAAACTAACGTACAAGTCGAACGCCTTCGCATAAATTGAGATAGATGGAGTACATCAAACAAAAGAGCATGGCATTTTATTTATTGATCATAAATTAAGAGTTTTCCGACCTACATTAGTTTTCTTTTTCTAAACTGTAAACAAAAAAATCTAAGTAAGTAAAATGCTAGTAGTAAATTAATAAATAAAAAGAAAAGTTACCACTCAAATACTGTGATTACTATTGCATTTCTGGCATCATAAACTACAGGCTTCTTGTCATTTCTTTACTTCTGCATTCTGGCATATTTTATGCAAATAAATGAAAACAATTAGGTAACATGAGTACTATAATAAGGTTATAAATAGCGTCAAAAAATTGAATAGTCCGAGGAACAAATTCCAAAAACATTCCAAAATTATTTTTAAAAAAATCATATTATGCTGATAAAAAAGAGTCTTCAATTGAATCATGTGATTGGCCACGGATATACTTAGAATACACAAATGATTTTGGATGTCCCATGTATCCTTTTGTTGCATAAGATTACTATATGAAATTTAATTTTCTGTAATACATTGAGATATTTTATTTATTGATTCAGCAAAGTGTTGTGAGAAAAATGAACTGTCAATCTTCGTTGTTCCTCTTTGGATTCTTTCTCAGCATAGTTCCCTGCTTTGTTACTTATGGTATGGGCATAAAAAAAGTTGTGTTTTTATTTCATATATTCTTTAAATTTTGTTTAATTAACATGTATGTTTGTAACTACAATTAATAGCTTTAACTTATTTATGATGCAGAGGAACCTATTTATGATCACTCTGCATATACTGAGGTAACCTTTTTGTTAGTTTTCCCTTTCTCCTGTTTTAAGAACGAATCATCGTGTTTTAAGTTACTTGATTTCATCTGTTTTAGTGTAAATCAGTGCCAGAAGACGCGCTTTATAATGGTGGGATAATGAAGGATTATTGGACATTTGAAAATCACGTCATTCGATCTGAAACTAATTCCTATAACTTTGTCCTCAATGATCTCTCTGGCAATACCGTCTACAGCTTCTCCAGTTAGGACTGTTACAACTCTCATATATACTCTATTGTCAAATTCATCGTGGTACTAGAAACTTGAAATGTAGTACTAGTATATATTGATCGTCGTGTTTGTTATTAGGTTGGGTGCAGATATGTGATGCAGATTCGGCTGTGATAAAGGCAACGTTGAAAACAGCGAATGGAACAGTTACGTGTGTAGGAAATGTCATTGCTAGGTCTGGTTGCTGGTCATTTTTAAAGGGTGGATTTGTTCTTGACTTTCCTTCTTCCTATGCTTTACTTTATTTCCAGGTATATGTATTAAGACGATAACTTCACGTATTGCATTAAATTTTCTGCAATTGTTTGAGTGGTACAAATTATAATGAACTTTGGTGCAGAGATCAGATGGGGCAATGCTAAATATCTCGATTTCTAGCGTTTCGTTGCAGCCATTTACGTATCAACAGTGGAGAAAAAACCAACAAGACATGATCGATAAAGTAACTCCTGAAACTCTATGCTATTCAAGATTGTAGCTGAGGCATTGTCATGGAAAATGGCTTTCCGCATCTTCCGTTTTATAGTAACATTATGAGTTTCATTGGATGCACGTGTACTTAGACTAATTCTGCTAAACTCAACCTCTAGGAAAGAAAATGCACAGCGACTATACACATATCAGATGTGCAAGGGGAAAGAGTGCCAGGGGCATCAATCATAGTAGAGCAAGTATCTAGAGATTTTCCACTTGGTTCTGCCATATCAAAGGCAATTCTTGGAAATCCAACATATCAGGTAAACTGTTGATCAGATTTTCCATTAAGGCGCACCTTTTGGCACTGCTTATTATCAGTTTCAGCACTTGAAGGTGTTTTTCAGCAATGAAGTTTATCAACTACTTTTAAGGGCACATGTTGAAGTGTGTGAACAACTAAAACTTGTTACAGAAATGGTTTAAAGAGAGGTTCAATGTCGCGGTGTTTGAAGATGAACTCAAGTGGTATTCAACAGAACCTCAACAAGGAAAAGTGAACTATACAATACCTGATCAAATGCTGGAATTCACCCGAGCAAACCAAATCATTACCAGAGGCCACAACATATTCTGGGAGGATCCGAGATACAATCCTTGGTGGGTTCGAAATCTAACTGGTCCCGAGCTTAAATCAGCTGTTAACAGCAGAATTCAGAGTTTGATGAACAAATACAAGAATGAGTTCATTCATTGGGACGTCGACAACGAAATGCTTCATTATGATTTCTATGAACAAAGACTTGGCATCAACACAAGTCTTGAGTTTTTTCAAACAGCACAACAGTTAGACCCCTTAGCCAAATTGTTTATGAATGACTATAATATTGTAGAAACTTGCAATGACATGAGTTCTACAGTTGATGCCTATATTTCCAAGTTGAGAGACTTAAAACAAGGTGGAGTATACATGGATGGAATTGGCCTAGAAGGACACTTTACAATACCAAATCCTCCACTTATCAGAGCAGTGTTAGACAAATTGGCTACACTTAAACTTCCTATATGGCTCACTGAAGTTGATATCAGCAAGAATCTTGATAAACAAACTCAGGTCAGGGTACTTCACCTACTATAACAGTAAAATTACAAAACTATTTTGTTACATTAAAGTAACTGAACTATATGCGTGCATTGCTCAAACTAAAAAAGACGTAAAGTCATGTTTCAATGAGTCGAATTATAACATGTCACTCGCCACCTCATCTCTTTTCCGTGTCAGAAATTAAAAAAGAGTCCACTTTGTAAAATGTAATTGTTTGCATGGAATTTATTGAGTATCATAATGTTACTTTACTGTTATAGCGGATAAACTTCAATGACCATACTGAAATTAACCCTGAGAATGTGTATATTATTAAAGATTCGATGGCAATATTTTTTTGTGAATTTGATGGCAGGCTAGATATTTAGAGATGGTATTGAGAGAGGGATTTTCACATCCAGGTGTTAATGGAATTATGCTTTGGACAGCATTACATCCTAATGGATGTTATCAAATGTGTTTGACAGACAACTATTTCCACAATCTCCCTGCTGGGGACATAGTTGATAATTTGCTTAAAGAATGGCAAACTGGGGTGGTGCATGGTGAAACTGATGAACATGGTTCATTTAGCTTTTCTGGTTTTTTAGGTGAGTACAAGATTACTGTGGAATTTGGAAACAGAACAGCTAATTCAACATTCACACTTTACAGAGGTGATGAAACCAGGCACTTAAATGTTCACTTGTAATGGCATTGCTACATGTCAGTTTACACTTGCTTTGACTATTTCAAGAGATATATTCTTTATTACGATAGATATTGAGTAATTCTGTTCATAAAGAATTAGTACAAATTAAAAAACTCACTTAACGTTTTTTGTTATTGTTTATGCAAGATCAGAACACTAATTTATCATAATCTTCAGCCGCTTTCATTAACCACTAGAACTCATACTTCCTGCAACCAAGATGGATCACCAAGTTTTCTATGAGAAGCGACAATACAAGACAATCTCTTGGTGGATGGATCACCAAGTTTTCTATGAGAAGCGACAATACAAGACAATCTCTTGGTGGATGGATCTATAGTGTGAGTCACTGGTTTACATGAATCCAATAGATTTTGTCTATACTATATATATTAAGAAAGTCATAAAAAATCTATAATTTAACTTTAAATTCAGTTACTATAGTATAACATTAACTTGAGATTACCGTAAAAATTCATAAACTTAAAATTTTGTATCGGCTTATTTCAATACACCTCAATGTCACAACGTGGTTTGCCCTTTCTAGAGTTAGGAAGGGTTAACCACTCCTTTTTCACATATTACGAAGGAGTGACATAACATACTACTAGTAATTACCACACAAGTCCATGGTACCTATGCCATTATCAATGCAGAAACAGTACTCTCCCTTTATTGTTCCGTATAGACTTGTCACATATCTTAAGAGAAAATAAATAAAATTATAATTTTTAATATAGTACACGAGTAAAAATTGAGCCGAGATAAGGTGTGTATATACTCTACCCTCCCCAGACTGGATTTGTTGTCGTCGACAAGTAAAAGTGGACATGGGGTGTATAGTATAAGCCATGGATGGCAGACAAAAGTAGTAAAAGCCATGCTTGTGATTTCCGCAAAGTCAATTTTATCGCCCAATGCTGGCCCCAACCATCTTCTCTATCTTCTATACATTCACATTATAATAGTACTCACTTTTTCAAGATTTTCAATATTTTCTAGAGCCCCAAATCAACGGAAAAGTAGAACTCCAGCCCCAATATCAAGGTATATTATGCTACTTAATAATTGCAACTCTCACCAACAAAATCTTGGATAATGAAAAGTGGCCAGGGGATAAAGAATATTGCATTACAATTTACATATAAAAGAAGGAAAAATATGGCCGAGTACAATAACAACAAGAGAAAAAAGAAAGATTCATAGCTAAAAAGAACATTAATTTATATAAAGTGGTGGCTTACAATCTGGAGGAATCTATCAGCTTTACTAAACAAAAGGCAAAAATACACCACTCCCATTATAGCTACAAGAAAACAAATGAAACCAAAGTTGTAGCCAAAGCACTGCACACAAAATTCAAAGCTGTTGGTGCAAAAGCACTTGTTGATTCTCCCATAGCCAATCCAGCTAAATATGACCCATCTGCTAGCATAGCTTGTGACCCGGATCCGGGTTGTGTCTCGGTTCCTGACCCGTATCCTGTTCCTGCCCCATATCCTGATCCATATTGCGACCCTGACCCGTATCCTGTTCCTGCCCCGTACTCAAACCCGGTCCCCGATCCAGCTCCCATCTGACCCGAACTTGACCCGGTTGCTCCTATTGCAGGGTCCACAACTCCTGTTCCACCATATGATCCATCACCATTGGGTGTTGTTGTTGTAGGGGTCGTATCTTTAGTAGATTTTTGACTGCACATTTAGCTAAATGTCATAATCAATGAAGTCATTATTTACAACCCATACAATCATTCACTCACTGCAACATATTGTCAGATACCCTCGTGACCAAAAAACATTGCATGTGTTATGCACTAATTGAGTATCAAACATGGAATTTTACTTCTAATAACACCCTGAAAAAATAGTAAAGGTCCAAATTTCACTCTTTATTGAACAAAAAATCTCAACTTTAAATTCTATTATACTTTAGGTACATATATATATATATATATATCCAAATCTTCTAACTTGAAGTCTGTTAATTCATAAAAATTTAGCTAAATTTGGACTATGGTTTGAAATAATCCTCCATTATAATTCAAGTTAGAGCTCAATTAAAATCAAGACAGTATCAATTATACTCCTTTGTCTCTCTTTCAAATGTGTCAGGTAAATTGAGACGAGGCGGTACTGTTTTTTTTTACCTTGGGGTAGAGGGGCAAAATGTAACTGTATAATCAGCACCACTGCAAGTGAAAGTGCTAGTAGGATCATCATAAGCGTAGCTATACGATCTTGGACAAGCAGATTTGAACATCTGTGAGTACATCGACGGTTTACAAGTAGCCGGTGAATTATACGCGCCGCTGCAACAATACTCCGGCTTGTTAAACGCTTCACACGCGCTTCTACAAGCTTCACCGCCGCCACTCCTCAGCTCCGACGGACAGATTTGGTTCAGATCCGTTACACAACCCGTCGTCGCACACATACCCGACCCGCCCGAAGCTTCAACCAACATAGGTAAATTGTACCCGTCGACTAAGCTGACGTCATAGAAATCCTGCCCGCCGGTACCCAATGTGAACTCCGCTAGTGTCGCCGGCGGAGCAGCTCCGGCACCGTTGCATTCTACTTCACCAGAGCCGCAATCCCCGGTTCCACAAGAACCCGACCCGGAACCTTCAAAGGAGCAACTGGTTCGGCCCCAAAATCTCCCGGACCAACCAGTGGGTGCAGTGAATGTACGTGAAGATTCTTGGGGAAGTTCGAAGCCAGTGCTTTGTAGTGTTGGACTACCTGCATTTGCTAGAATCCCTGGCCATACTGTGTACTCACATTTGTTCACAAATGTAAATGTAGCACCTAAAACACCTGAAAAAAAGAAAAACACATTACAATGTTGCAACAAAAAAATGCTATTAATATGACATAAGAATGCCTTTTTTTTTTTTTTTACCTCTAGATAGAATAAGGAAAGCAAAAAAGAAGCTAAGAATGAAGTGTGAAAGATCCATGTGGGTAATTTTGCTAATGATTTCTTTAGATGTTGAACAATATTTGTAGTAATGCTATACTAGTTCAACAAATTATTAGAGAGGAAAAAAACAGAGTGATAGATAGGGGGGAGAGGACAATGGAGTGGGGTTGATGTAGGGCTTTTTCTTACTGCTTTTGTTGCAGCTGATAGTGATAAGGGAATAGCAAATTAGAGAAAGATTAAAAAATGGGAAATGGGAATGGGGTTTTGGCTATGTAGGGTTTTTTAGTGGTCACAAAACAACAAAAATGAAATCTGCAAGGAAAAGAAAAAGAAATGGAAATGGGAATGGGAATGGCAATGTCAGTTGGAAGATGAAAAATTCATAGCATTGAGGGAGTACAAATAAATTTTGTGTAGAATCTTTTCTGTGCACAATGCTTTATGTCACTCCCCATTTTTTATTGTATAGACTATATATTTAATAGAATATGTGATAAGGTGAGTTAATTTAATAAATGCTAGTAATAGTCCTATGGTCTAGTTAACAGGAACGTTGGGACCAGATGTTTGTTGTCCTGCGTAAAATATGGACTTAGGGGACTATTTCAATCATCAATGAGTTGTCCGATGGACGGAAATAGGGAAGGAAAACGATTTTGTTTTGATCGACGGAATTACCTAATATTTGTGGTGATGAGATATAGCATATATCCTGTAACAATAGAGGTAAAAAGAAGACAATTGAATGCTTTCGATGGAATTCGAATGTAACAACTAAGCAATTAAGGATGTACTTTAGTGATTAACGAAATAAATTGAGAATTATGAGGGTTAAGATAGATGACTTTCTCTCATTTGTTCAAATTTTGATGAACAGAATTATCTAATATTTGTATTGATGAGAGATAGTAGATGTCCATGAAATTAGTAGAGGTGAATGTACATAGCATATTGCTGTTATGAAAAAAGAAGAAGGAATCTTGCAACTAATTAATCGACAGTGAGGTTACGACAATTAGGCCGAAATTCCAACCAATCGTTTTTTGTTTGTGATGTCCTTAATTTGCTTTTAATTAGTGTTTGGACTATGGAGTAAAGAGTGACAAATTAAACTATTTCTTGATTCTGTTTAGAAGGAGAATAAAGACACAGATAGCGTAAGCTTTATGCCTTTAGATATGAGAGCACATGTTTTTTATCACATAAAAGGAATTTAGCTTTCTCTTTTTAACGGAAGAGAGAAAAGAAAACAAGAAAATCGAGTATACATTTCCATGAAGAAAAAATTAACATGAAAAAGAATTTGTTAGGTGTAATAATTAATACTATTCCATTAGGTAGGTAAAGAAATAAGAAGCAAATCTATAGAAAATGTCGCTTTCAGTGTCACTTTAGCACAGATGGATTTGCTGATGTTGGTCTCCATGTCATAGGGACCTGTTGAGATGGAGACTTATGTGGAATACAAAGAAACACTTTGCTACCAAACACCATAAATGTTAAAGAGTCACCAACATGGATTGAATTGTGGCGTAGTGATAAGACTGTTTCACCCTTAATCAGAGGTTTCGAGTTTGAGATCTGAAAATGAAGAAAATTCTGTTGGGAGCGCCATCCCCAGAATGAGCCCTGCAGTGCGCGATTCGAATTAGTCGGAGGCTTCAATACTGGTACCGAACACCGGATGGAAAACTAAAAAAAAAAAAAAAAAGAGTCCCCCACATTGGTAAAAGAATGGACAATTGATCTCGTTATATGGATTTGGACAATTTTCCACGGGGTTGAGTTAGATTCAAGATCCATTCTTTATAATAAATCAGATTTAACTTGTTCTTAATTTGAAATATAACTTGTTCCATATTACCGAATTTGTCTCAAATATTCTCAACGTTTGATTTTCTCTGTAAATCAAAATAATTTTGGTATAAGTTTCAACATAAATAGTAGTACTAGCATATTATTTGATATACAAAACAACTATTTTTGAACAAGTCTTAGCATGTCTGGTAGCATTTTGCTTTTCATGAAATAATAATATGGAGATTAGTTAGTAATAGAAACATTAAAATAACAAAATGCTAAAATCAACTATCACCGCATTTTGCTTTTCATGAAATAATAATATGCAGAACCACGCCACATATATTGAAAGTATTAATCATGCATTTTGTAGCTATTCCAAAAATTATATAGTACTAACAAATAAATATTCCAACAAAAAATACTCTTTCAATATTACTAATGTTGTCTAACTAATTCATGCATTACTCATTCGTATATGACTAATTTTTTTCCATCACTGATCACTAAACTTTTCTTTAAACAAAAGGACCCCTTAATGTGTTATCCACTGCTAAGTAATTATTCATATCCTTCGCCCTATTTGCTAAATTTATCTTTTGGTTTTTAGAATAAGGTGGATTAGCATCATGGTAATACATATCAGAGTGTAAAATGGACGGGTCATTAATCCACCCAAAATTATATGAATTAAAATGGACTAAAATGCGGATCATAACTTAGTACTTCATAATTTTATTAAGTTTTATTTAAAATAATTTTTAAGTACTTGATAAAAGAAGTTTTTTTCACTCATATATAACATATCAAACAATATATATATATTTTTAAAAAATATTTTAACAGGTATTCTCATGAATTACTTTGAGCTACAAGCAGCTCAATTTTTTGATAAGACTGAATTAGATTGATCATAATGAACTAAAGCCAATAAATGAGTTGATCATAATCCGTTCAAACTTGACTGGATTAAATGAATTATGTTTTTATGAGCTAATTTTATCATATACAAATAATATATTTAGTGTAATCATACAAATAAAGTATGAAGAGGATAAATTATATACAATATAAATCATATCACTATCTTGTGAAGGTAGAAAGGTTGTTCCTAAAACCAGCTAATAAATCATAATTTTATATATACATCTCTCATTTTGTACGTGTGGGGTAAGGCTTATGCCAATAAGTAGTGAGTAAGGGGCCTTGGATTCCATGACCCAAGTTCTCGTCTTTTCATGATTCTCCAATACTGTCCTATGCCCCACAACTTTGACCATTCCTTGGCCAAACTCCAATTAATTTCTTACATCCAAATTTTGCATGATGGGAGAGCCCTCGTATTAAATATGAACTTCTCAATACTTGTATAAGTGTATTAAATAATCTTTGGTAGTATTACAAAAAATATTATATTTAATTCATGACCCTATAATGAAAGCCAGGGACATTAGGAAGGAATGAGTAGTAATATATGTATTTATTTTGTCCACTACAAATTGCAATTATATAGCAGTGACCTAAAAATGAATGAGCATTCATCCTCCATTGAAATTTGAAACACACTTATAATTAAATACTAAGTAATTCTCTTTTAACTATCATGCATATTAAAAATAGTTATTCCCAAATATATTTATCATTTGTCAGCAATTTGAGAAAAAAAAATTTCTCTCAATGGACATGTAGAAACTTATCGTCACAACTAAACAAAAACAAAATGTATAATGTCTTCCAATTTTTTTTTTAGTTCATTCACTTTCATGTGCAATCAAATACTTTCATAGAAAATGGAATAGAAGAAGTAACAATTTTCCTTTCAATATACACATACATCTTTGAAATTAGGCGTTTGAATATTGAAAAATTATAGATTCGTGATACTTATGGGCTCCAACGTTCAGTTGATTATGGTGCATATATCATGTGATTTTGAGGGTACCAGTCCCCACAATCCAGATAATAAGGACCCTATATATAATGCTAATTATGTCAAAATTCACTTTAGAAGGATGAAAGTAAAAAACTTTGTTAAACTGAATGACTTTTTAGCAGAGCTAATTCCTGTTTCTTCTCTGCTTTTGTGAGGTATTTTTTCAAAAGCAAGCTGATTTTTCTCCACTTTTGGACAAGTTTCAACCTTTTAAGAAAAAAAGTTTTTCTCATTATTCATTTTTAAAAGAAATTATAAAGAGGGTAGGGTCAAAAGTAGGGAACGAAGGTAATTAAGTACCCAATTTGCTCATGCAAAACTAGTTAGAACACATTTTCTAACACATCTAAATTATAACACTTTCGTTAGTTTCATACCTTATCTATCTAGTATTTTTATTACATATATGAACTATCACGCCCTATATATTAAAACACACATCACAATTGAGTTGGTTAAATGTTTGAAATTACTCGATAATAAGTGCGTCATAGCTGAAAACCCCCATCAAATTAGTCCACATGACGTTTTTAATGGCTAATAGTTTAGATATGTAATGGGAAAGCGAAACTAGCGGAAAAGTAATATTCTAAGTATGTTCTTAATGATTAACTCAAATTCATTAGATGAAGGATCCTTTAAAGACATGTTTTTACTTAAATTTTGTACCCAATCGAACTTTTAAAAAACATTTGAAATGAAGGGAGCATATGGTAAAATAATCACACAATTTATTGTGAAATTATAGTCAACTAATGTTATATGGATATTGCTAGGTGGATTGCATTGCTGTGAAATAGAAGTAATGGATTTGTAAGAGGAAAAAAGAAAAAGGCAAATTGGAGAGGCAGAACGGCTGGTACAAAAGTAAGATTATGTGGATCAACACTTTGGCAGACAAGCTTTACCTCTTTTCCTCCTTTTTCTCATTTCATTTCTTCTTCTATTTTTCTAATATAATATAATAATAACAGCTTTATTGTCCTGCAAACCGGAGTTGAATTTGTTGAAATTATTCCCGTCTTCTTTGTTAAAGAACGAAAAAAGTTCCGTTAATGAGATTGATAGTCTCTTTATATGACCTTGAATAATCATCACCTGGTGAACTAATTTTTGGGTTGAGTTAAAGTCCAAAATCCATTTCATTCCATTCTTTTCCGTTGCTTGGTTGTTATTCGCAACAGTTAAAATTTACGCAAAAGTGGAACGTACCACGTTTGATTTTTGAATTCCTCTTATATCTTTTTAAGTAAAACAATTCAATCTGTTCTTTTACACCTCTTTTCTAGGGTGTGCATCGGTCGGTTGGGTTCGATTTTTATGTATTATCGATTTAATTTATTGATTTTCGATTTTTAATATGTTAAATCAATAACCAAACTAATAAGATATTTTTTGTCGGTTTTCGATTTATCTGTTTTTAGTCCTTAACGGTTCGATTTTCGATTTAACCGATAAAAAAAGTACTCATAAAATAGAAATAGTAGCAACTAACATGAAAAAAAAACTGAATCTTAGTTGCAACCAAAATCCTACATGATTTGTTTTAATTTACAAGAATCTTCAAGCTTGAATAGATTTGTAGAAATTAAAGAGAAATATATAATAAGTAATATATAAAATATAAGTAGGGATAAAGTAGTAATTTAGTATATTCTTATTGAGTTATCGGTTTACCCCATAACCCAATAAGAAAAAATTGAAACCGAACCAATAACTCAATAAATTAAAACCATTAAAAAATCGTTAACCCAATAACCTAATAACAATAAACCAATTACATTTTTATCGATTCTATTTTTGCATACCCCCTACTCTTTTCTACCTATTGTGGATTATTACAAGCGGCCAATCTACCATGTAATAGTATATTATAGATTCAATAGCATTTGAAAGTCCAGGTTACTGTATATGAACTTACGAAAACCACAAACTACATTGATCAATCATACACCAAATTAAACAACTATTACTACTCAATCCCAAGCAAGTTTGGATCGTATACAAATCTTCACTCCATTTAAAGCTCAGCTCAGTGCAATATTATATAAAACCAACCATATACCAAGCTATACGAAAAATCTAGTTCTATCCTAATATGTACTTTCAACTAGTTCCCAAATGCTTTGAATTGTCGACCACATTACCACTAATTCTACACTCCCTAACACCAAAAAATTAGTATATAGAAAGGGAGGCATTTATCTATTTGTGACCAAACTAAAACAACAGTTGAAAACTTCTTACACTTTCCGCTTGTCCTATAGTCTTTAACACCCTATATATGTTTTCAATATATTAAACCTCATGGCCCCAAAAATCTCATATGCCTTCATTTGTTTTGCTCTTGTATACTTTGCTCGACAAAATGCAGGAGGAAACAATACATTAGTCATACTGATAACCTTTCAATTGATTCTCAAACTTGAGAACAGAAACTACAAAAAAAATAAAAATTATTGAATAAATATCTTTTGTTTGTAAGCCAATATTGATTCTGCAGTGTAACATTTTCAATCTTTTGAATAAACTTACAAATTGGACTGGAACTAACAAAAGTCATATTGATTCTGTTGATCCATGGCCAGTTCCACACACAAGTCAGCCTTGGTACATTGGTCCAAATACCATGTCGAAGTATAAAATGAGCGTTACTACTACACTCAGGGTAAATATTTACACGTGTTCGTATCGAGCAAATTGCATGGGAAGTCGGGTAATCAATTCAATTCTCCTTCAAAGAGGTACAACAATTGTTGCATTTGGTCTTGGAGGAGGTGAAGCTGGAATTATACCCCATTTGCGGCGAACATCTTCCAAATCCTCGTGAAAATGTTTTTCATAGTACACACACATAAGATCTATGCTACGAGCTCCAGCCTTAAGCGCCCAAGGGAAGTAATGCTGGTAGAACAAGCTCCTTTGCTTGTCACTAAACCTTGCTGTGCCCCCGAGCACAGACATCAAACACATGGGGAGAGCATCTGTTCAAACTCTATCACCTTTAGCGCTGTTTCTCCAATCAAGTTTGTTGGAAGGCCAAAAAGGGTGTGCCAAAAGTCGTGCACCTCGCGAGCACGCATAGCTACATATGCCAACTCTTCAGTTTCCATGAACCGCACTGGTGGACGATCATCAGGTGAGAAGTTCCTCGATCCCATAAACCTTGCGTATGCAGCCCCAAAAGTGTTATCAGGTAGGTCCCATGCATGTCCCACTTTTGTAGAGATCACACGAGGTCGCTCCAACAGTATTTCCTGAGGTACAAGTGTAAATACAATCACTAAACAAAAATATACTTCAAAGTAATTATAGAAAACATTAAAACGGATAGAATGAAAAGAGCCAATTGAGATAGTGAGTACTTTAATAAAATGGCAAATAATTAAAAATATATATCACAAGCTTTCATGTCAGCCATCTAAGTAACCTGATAGTACAATGGCGGAACTGGACATCCATAACTCCATAAGATTTTACACAATTTACTCCTATCCGACTTCTACGACTAGCCCTGAAGTTGCCCAGCTGTATGTTCACTATCTGTCTTATAACTGTTAGCTCTTTTAGAGTTAACACATGTTGCCATCATACACCGTATAGAGACCCAAACTTTATAAGACAACAACAATGACCAGAAGCATAATAGAGACTGAGTTATTTGCTGCAGCTAGGACAACAAAGAAAGAATCATTAGGAAATCAAGAGAGAAGAAAGATACAGCTAAGATTTCCAAGGTTTTGATTGGGCTACATTGATCATCGCATAAGCTTCAGATGTCTTAAACAACTATGGGTAGGTTCAAAATGCTTTCAGTTAGGTACATGGTATAAGTGATAAAAAGGGAGCAACAAGATGTGCGATTTGGATATTTACTTGATGAAAAAACGTAGCATTGGTGAGGCAAAAAGGACGCTTCAAAGAGTTAACCCAGAAGTAGCAAATTGCCCCCGGAGGTGCAGGTTCCCATCTCAAGGCCTATGAGAGAACATAGCAGATGCTCAGGGACCTTGAGTCTATAATGATCAATAGAAGTGCAACATTATACCTGAAGGATCAATTTTCAGTGCCTATACCCATTTCATAGATGTTTGAGCTAACATAAACACAAAGGGGAAGTCCATGCATCATAGGTCAGAAAACTATTAACAAGTATCAAAGGAAGTGTTACTCCTTACAGTATGAGATTTAAAATAATTGAAATTGATATCCACTTTGTAGTTAAACAGCTTGCATACTTATATTCAAGGCAGTAGTTAACGGACTTTTGAACCAAACACAGTAATCGCAAACACCTTCTAAATTACATTTTAAAAAAAAAAATCACAAAATCTGGAAGGAATATTTCTTAAAGACTACTAAGACAATGTGATGGGGAGGGTAGAGTGTATGCAGATCTTACCTCTAGCTCGTGGAGGTAGAGAGAGGTTATTTCCAAAAGACCCTCGGCTTAAGTGCGGCAAGTCAAAGCGATTATGAAAAAGAAAATATGGCAATGAAGAAAACATGACAACTAAGTCTTCAGGAAAGGAACAGTTTGAGCAACCAAATAGTGTGATAACCGAAACAGAATAAACAACAGACGGTGGCAGTAATCAAAAGGCAAGAAAAAAATGAAAAAAGTAAAATCGAACAATTATGAGAGAAAAAAATAAAAAAAAGATCAATTTTTATCCAATATCACATATATGAAGGCAATGGGAAGAGCAAAGCAAATACATATAAGGTAAAAAGCCTTACTCTGCCTTGGGGGCTCTTCTTCATCCTTTCAAGAACCCTATCAAAAGCTAGTTTCCCCGTTGTCTCACCCAAAGCAGCAATAAGATCTGCTCTTCGAGGATTTAACAACGCACCCACAGCAGAACCAAGTGCAACAGCAGCCTGCTGCCACCCTTTCAACGGAAGAAGACTTCCTTGTATCATGGCAACCCAATTCTGAAAAATATAAAAACTTAACCAGGAAACAATTTGAAATCAAAATCCATAATTTCCTTAGACCAATTAAATAAAACTTCAAGGATTCAAGGACCCACCAACATCTATCCACATGATTCGCTAAATGATAAATTGGTTGAGGCATTTTCACAAACAGTTAGTGGACAAAAATGAGATTGCAAATCTTGAAAAGAACAAGATGGATAAAGGTTATAATCCGCTGGTCGGTTGTTATACATTAAAGGGGTCGTTAAAACAGTGCGTAAATCACCAGAATTTCAGAGTCCATACCGATTAGTTTAACGGAGAGAAAGAGCAACTAGCTCAAAAGCTGAAATGGCTGTTTAGTTTAGTTTCGTTTTGTATTTCTTTTTCCCTATTCATCGGAAATTTTAGCCAAAATTGCCTCTTCTCTATGGGAATGTGTTTATTTTGTCCCTTAAATTATATAACCTTGAACCTATTTAGTCCTTTTAAGTTAACTAAATTGAAACACTTTTGATCCAATTAATAGAATGAACTCAAAGACTAACATAAGTACATAACAGGTTGTTGTTGCAGTTGCACTTGGCTCTCTCGTGGGTGCTTATATCCTCGATGAGCAGATCTTATTGCAGCTTTGGGTGAGACGAAGATGAGCCCTCAAGGCAAGAGTAAGGCCTTTTACGAGGTAATAAGCTTTGGTCCTCCACAATTTGAATAGAAAAACATGGCCCTTTAAGTTTGAATCCAATGCCATATCTCCATCTGTTACTTTATTTGCTTATTGAATCTACTGACGTTTCTCTTAGGTTGTCTCATGTATCACTCATTTTCAATGACACACAATATTTTTTTACACCGATGACATCCAATTCGATTGTGCATTTGTTAACCATACTAGTCATATCTAGAGAGTATTGAGTACGGTCTTGAAAGAACCTCGAAATTTGAAATGCAGTTAGATTATTAATGACAGTTAAATCAATAATGTTAGTCAGGCTCGTGGACTAAGACAAGGTACTGTCTTGAAAGGCCCTCAATTTTTACCGAACTTCTTGTTACTGATTGCTAATAAACTAAATATTGCAGTCTCAGAAACCACGAACCCTTTGTTTCCAAACACCTTATTTCTATAATACTGAACTTTTTGTTACCGATAAACTATCCACTTACCTACATGAACCAAGTCACCACCAACAAAAGATAAGAGAAGCTTTAAGCTCAACTGACAGGAAAGACAGGTGAAAAACAATAAACTTCATTGATCAATCATATACCTAACAAGTTTTCTTTTTTTTCTTTTATGAAGGTAAAGTTCATACACCAAACATAACTACTCCTCAATCCCCTGCAAGTCGACATCAGCTATATGAATCTTCACTCAATGCACAACCAACTATTTCTACTCTAAGCAGCTAATAATCCTAATATGTACTTCCAACTAATTCCAAAATGCTTTGACTTGTCCACCACATTTCCACTACCTCAAGAAAAGAAAAGAAAAACATAACCATTACCTCCACACCCCCTAACAGGCTAACACCCCCCAAAAACATAGAAATTAGAAAGGGAGGCATGACATTTGTGACCCAACTTTAAAACAGTTAAAAACTTCTTTTCTGAAGACGACTCTACACTATGGATCCTCCCAAGCACCAAAACTGATGGAGAGCAAAATGTACACTGAAAATGAAAAGTAGCAGACTTATAAGAAGCTACAAGCTCCTATAAACAATTATAGTCATTTGTTATAGATCTGCACACGTGATTTTACATGAGAGAAGTCCGCATTGGGGTTCGTGATAGTCCAAAGCTTCGACTTCTGTTTGTAATATTAACCTGAAAGTTGCCCATCAAAGTCAGTTACAATGTTGTACTAGAGTACAGACAAGCGCAATGTTGCTGCAATTATAGGAATGGCTGACACAATAATGTGCAGTAAAGATGGTCGAATGGATGACTCACTGCTTCAATGATGCCTTCCGATGTACATCATGGTTTTATTAACCAGTGGCAGCTCAGCTGAATCCTTCCGTGCTCCCAACACTTTTTGGCTGTACAATTTTTATTCAGACAGCATTAAAATGTGAGCTTAACAGTTTGTTTTTAATCAATTTTGAAATTGCGAAGCAACAAATTTCGTGATTTATCATACTGGTTTTTCATAGCTTCTTTACTGTTTTAAACTCCATGTCAAGTCAAAATCAAACAAACAAATTAAACGGAGAGATTATACTAAAAAGTCCAAATGGTGTCCATGTTGTTTTCCGGGTACAAAATATGTATTTACAGTAACAACTTCAAGAACAACTTCAAAAACTATCAAAATGAAGTTCAAACTATTTTCTGGAAAATAGCAAAACCAACGTTTAGGAAGAGATGAAAAAGAAAGAATCAAGTCCACCGAATTAAAGGTGTGTTGTGTCCTTAAAGAATTTATTCCCCTCAAGTATCCGAGGTTGTGGAATATATCCTCCCAGGATAAAATGATTCACTTCAGCAAATAGTGGTACCTCAAATTTGCTGAACTTTGAACACACTCAACGATTGTAAATCACACTTGAGTTTTTAAGAAGAAGAAGATGTTTTTCACTTCAAAATTTCGTGCCTTTACCTGAGGAAAATATCAGGTATTTATAGCCAAAAGGTGGTGCTTCAGAAAAGAAGCAATGGTTCTTGAATAGACGCAATTTTTTGAAACGTCGGCGACCTGCAGACCCCACCTGCGCCCGCAGGTGGCCCACATGCTGCCGCAGGTCGCAATTTTGTCAAAAACAGAAAATCGTTACTGACTTGGGTTGGCCCAGGTGCGTCCGCAGATGGGCACCTGCTCGCGCATGTCGCTGTTTCATCTTCAAACAGTGCCTCGAAGGGTCGCGTTCGCGTCCCTTCGAGGTGTGTTGTGACATGCGTCTGCAAATGGAGAAATTTCAGATTGAATTTTTGGATCATTAACTCTCAAGTTTCAAATGAATTTTGTCCAAAAAGATAATCTCTCGATCATTTGCCAAATCCGAAGCCGAAGCCGAGCGAGCGACGACGACGACGGAGCGAGGCTTGCTTTCTTCTTGCCTCACTATCCACATGGAATATTGCTTCAATATTTAAGCATGAAAGAGTTTCTTTCTCCCACCAATGTGGGAGAACATTCCTTCCTTAAAGTGAAAACACAATTCACTTTTTTCCTCCATTTGTTCCTTCTATTTTCCATTCACATTTCATCACTAGAACCCAACAGTCCATAGCTTTGACACTGATGCATAATAGCAGCGCATGATAAAGACAAATAAAACTTATTGTTGAAAGTTTTTGCTACTTGCATTAAGACAACTCCTGTTTCCGCAGGATAGTCATTGCTGGAACATTACATTTCAATCTTTTTCTACTTGGTAAATTAAGGACAAAGTTTAAACTATGGGAGGAAGGGAAGAGGGTAGAAGATGCTAGATTAAGATGACATTTGCAGCGAAATAATCATAGTTGTAGTAGGAAGGGTTTGATGTAGTTAACAAACTTCTACTATTTTACTATGGTTCAAAGCTTTTTTTCTTACTTTAGTGGAGAACAATTAGTTACATCAACAACTAAAAATGCCGAGGAGTTGCCAGCTTGAAAATTTCCACAAATACCAAGGAAAAGGAATCTCATGTAAAGAAAATACATATCAAGTGTCGAACAGAAATGAAAGCATTACATCATAACTAAAATCCAACACCTAACACCTTGAGGAAGAGTGTTATACCATGTATAATTGATAGTAGAGATTTCAAGAGTAACTGAGTAAGAACTGATTTGCACCCTTTGCCATTTGCTTTAACTATCATGCTTTTCTATCATGTTTAAACTTATACAGCCATGAAGTGGCCCAAATTACAACATATGAGGAGCTTGTGCCAATTAAACTACAGGAAATTCGCAACTTCAACCAATTTCTCTGTTTTAAGTTCAAAGTCATGCTGGGAGTCATCTTTGGAGGGAAATTCACATGCTTTGTTTCTCTTATTCATGGTGTTAATGCAACTACTTACTCTCTCTTCGTCCTGATAATGATTGCAGAGTGAATATTAGTGGCACTTGCCAAAATTCTAGGAAATTCTTTAAAATCAGTGGCTAGATGGTTTTATCAGATATATGGATGGGTCACATATTATGAGATTCAGAGACTAGTTAGGGAAATTCTATATAACGATGGACTCAAAACTTGGATCTCTAACTATTGAGCAAAGATGAGGAAGTCATGAGAGAAGCTGACTCCTACTCCATCACTGACCTAGTTGTTAGAGAGAACTGGTTGGCAGCCAACTGCAAGCAAGATAAATTATTGTAGAGCTCCAATGAGCACAATGACAAACGGCTTTATCAAACCATAGAAGGGATTATTAAAAGAAATAAAGACTAGTGAATGCTTCAATGGTCGGGAGATGAGAAATGGAGTTGGCAACCCCTGAAAACTCGTAGCATGTAGGTGTGAGGTTTAAGTTAAAACTGAAATATTCCCACTTTACTCTGGTTAAATTGACATAAAAATTTGCATGGCATTGCAAGGATCATTAGATTCAATTGACTCTTATTAAATTGACACAGCGCCCACACTGTGTCTGATTCGGGGCTATTTCACGGTATCACAAAAACTCACAAGATCAGATATGAAATCGTAAAACAAAAGGATACATGCAAATTGCAAAAGTGGCAAAATGATAAGGTGCAATACAGTTTTTATTCGTTTTAAAAGGGTCAGTCATGTGGAAACCTCTTTTTCTATTCTGAGATTGCAAAAGATTAACGGCTTGAGAGATAAAAAAGCGACTCACCACCTTCACCCTCCTCAACAACATTAAATTCCGGCTGAAACCATAAGCATTGACTGTTAACTCTAAGGGTGCAAAACGAAGTTCGGGATAGACTTGTAAGACTTTAATTTATACAGGTGAAGTAGAATGCTTTACCTAATCTAGCCATCTAGCTCAACCTACTTACTAGGATGTAGGATTCATGCTGCCCAACTCTAACTAATGTATGCATATTCATGTTACTAACTTGGGTGCCTGCAACATGCAAGAAGACTTGAGGCGTGTGTAAGCGGCCTATCTCATTCCTTTCATTTAGAACGGACAACAACATTTTGACTATCTCCGAGATTGAATTGAATGTATATGGCTGAACTAATGGTTTTAGCGTATCTCCCCACATTTACACTAGTTTAGTTGCTAAAGAGGGAGGGGGGACGAAGGAAAGAGATGTGAATAATACTCCTACACTTTTTTTGTTCAAGAATGACTGATACTACTGCACTTTTGCTTCCACTCCTCTAACCTCTTACATCAAGTGTATACTCCATTAGTGCATAACCTCCAACATTTTGAAGGACAAGTTGGCAATTCTTTCTTTCACACTTTCAATTTATGTGACATAGATTGAAAACGAAGACTTCTAAATCTCGTGGTCTTGAATATGTAATCATCACATTTGTGTGGCTATAAAAGATTCTCATTAAAGGTAAAATGAGAAGTTTAAATATTCAAGCCTTTCCTCTTGGTATGTCAAAGCAAACCAAGTTTATATTATGCTCAGAAGAACTTTTTATCTGTAGTAAAGAATATCATTTATTTATTTTGATGAAGATGATGCATCAAATGCATTAAGGAGATGCAAAATAAGCTTTGGTTAAACTCCTAAGTGAAGAATATCATTTATAGTAATATTGACAACTAATTAATGTCATACGAGGTACAGCAGCACAGACTACTGGGTTTCATTTCATTCACTTGAAGTAACATAATTACAACTTCAACTAGAACAACAAGAGGATTTAACACATGTTTAGGTGACTCGTCATCCAAGACTTGTCATTATATTAAACTACTAAAGACCAGAGTTAGAACATCTGCAGAAAGGAAATCAAGTTGATCTAAAGGGTGAATTCCCTTATCTGAGAAAAAGATACTTCAGGCAGCATAACTTGCACCAAAGTTCAGTTGAATAATTCAAGCAAGAAGTTTGGTTCCACGGATTTCGGCTGTCTATGAATCTCTCAGGTCACAAATTCCAATATCAAATGCTCCTTTATTATGAATATGGACCTCCCCTCCCTCCCCATAGAACTGGTCAATAGTCAATAGAAATTTCATTTGAATGTCCATTATTCAAATCATGTCAATCAATCAATTTCACTATGCCTTTGATTCTAAATTAGTTGAAGTCGACTATATAAATTCTCTACACCTGTTCCATTTTATGGAGGTCTAAAAATGTTACTCATTTAACACCACATTGAGGCCAAATTAGCACATGCTTAGGTAGGCTTCACCCGTCAAAGCTTTTTATCATAATTTAACTATTACTTCCCAAGTTTCATTTTATATGCGATGTTTGACTGAACACAAAAGTTTTTTAAAAAAGAAAGGCATACTTATTGGCACATACTTAAATATGCCACGATCTATGACGTTACTACGACCTGTAAGGAGTCGTTTGGTATGCAGACAAAATTATCCCGAGATTATAGTTTGGGATTATAATCCCGGTAAAGGTGGGATATTCCAAGGTTAAGCGTGGGATACAATTTATACTGCGTTTGGTTGACAGTATAAATTTATCCTCAACCAAACACACTACAATTTTATATCAAGCTTAATCCTAAGACATTTCACCTTATCCCGCGTATTAAACGACACCTAAAGCTTTTTATGCAGGATAAAATGATCACTAAAGTTAAAAACATCTCAATTATAGAAAAATGTCATTTTAGAGTATTAACCATTCACAACTAGAACACATAATAACTAGTAAAAATCATCAAACAACTAAAACATATAACAAAAATCAGTATAAAAAGGGTGTAAAAGTAAATTCACCTGGTATAAGGGGGAGGGCAAAATATGATCAAGTAATCAGCAGAGGCACAAGTGAAGGTACTAGTTTTGTCATCATAAGCATAACTATAAGAGCGTGGGCACGCGTGCTTGAAAAAGAGCGAGTAGCTCGAAGGGTGACACGTGTCAGGCGTATTGTACGCTTCGCTACAACAGTATATCGGATCATTAAACGCTAAACACGCGCTCTTACATCCAACACTCTCTTTCCCACTCGCAACCCTCAAGTCTCTAGGACACGCGCCGTTCAAATCAACTAAACATCCCGTAGCACTGCATCCCCCTCTTGTACCTCCCTTAGCAACTATAAGCATAGGAAGATTGTACCCATCAACAAGGCTGACGTCATAGAAATCTAACCCTTGATCGCCGTTAAGCGTAAACTCCGCTAAGCTCGCCGGCGGTATAGCACCAGCTCCGGCGCATTCCACCTTGCCGGAGCCGCAATCTCCGGTGATGCAAGTGAATTTGCCAGTGGATGGGTCGTTGGAGCATAGGGTCCGACCCCAAACCCGACCCGACCAAGCTCTGGGCATTTTTATCGTCTTGGATTTTCCGCTCTTGAGAATAAACCCGGTTGGATTAACGGGTGCTCTGTCAGCTCCTGTTAGTATTCCGGGCCATACTGTGTGCCGACACTTGTTTACTATCTTGAAAGTTGTTGACTGTACCTCTGTAAGTAAAAAAGTTTTCATTTCTATAATCAAGATTACAAAAGAAAAATCAAGATTTGAACAGAAATTAAGTAAAGGGTTTAGTGATTAATTACCTGAGAAGAGAGAGAAAGTGAAGAGAAGAAGAGAGAGAAAGGTGAAGGTGATGAGAAGACGATCCATTGGTGATTGAGTAGTGGAAATGTTAGTGGTGGTAAGTGAGTGGAGATTGATTTTGATTTTCAAGTTTCAAAGTTGTCCACTTTTTGTTTCTCATTTTTTTTTTCTATTGGTTTTTTGAAGGCAAAAAGTTGAAAGAGAGAAGAAACAGCGCCAAAAAGAATACAAGTAGAAGGAAAGTGATTGTGAAGAGGTGACGAGGGCTGTAACTTTATGGAAGGTTTTGGCATCTCTTCTGTTTTTCTTTTGAGAGATATGATTTTGTAATTTTTTTGTAAATTTATTTTTAATTTTATATTTTTTATAATAAAATTTTATTTTATACTTACAAAAATTATAAAAAATAAAATAAAAATCAATATATATATATATATATATATATATATAAAGGAAGATTAAAAATTTGCTTATGTGGCATACTTCTAAAACCACCATTCTACTCTATTTTTTATTTTATTTTTTGGCAATTTTTCCTACGTTTCTATTTATTTATTTATTGTTGTACAAAAATATATATATATTAATTATCACTCCTCCATTTATTTCTATTTTTTATTGTAAAAACTTAAATGTATCAAAATTTACCACTCTACTTATTCATATTCTTTATTGTACACTTTAAAAGTCTAAATATTTACTACTCCAAGCTCTCATTTCCTCCATGAAAAATGAAAATCAATATATCTATATATATACAAAGAAAAGTCATAAATAAGATGATGTGATATTTCTTTATAGTCGCTATTTATATTTATCTTTTTTATGTTATTAAGACATAAAAATAACCTACACGTAATAGTAATTTATCATGCTCTTAATGTTAAGTTTAAATTGTCCAATTAAACTGGATATAAGTGCATATTGATTGCTTAGTTTTCTTCATCTTTACCCTCCCAATAACCCCCATATAGTAGGAGTTACGTATTAGAAGAAGAAAACAATTACTTTGGCATTTACTTTATGCATTAAGTTATTGATGCAATCATTTATCAATTATTTTAGTTGCATATATAAGCTTTTCATGCCTTCTCAACAGCAAAGCATGGTATGCTGATACAAAGCAAAAATAATAAAAAGAGTAATGCAGAAAGAGAGCTGAATTCATATTGGTAATTCTCTGGTCCTCTTTTAATTTATTTATTTTTGAGTGAGAGGAGAATTCTTTTGTAACTATGGAGAATTTGATTGAATTTATTTGATACTTTTTTCTTCTGGCATGTTTTAATAGTAATTTACATGTATAGACAAGCATATGTAGTTAAAATGTTGAATAGGGTGACTTCCTTATGATTATGATAATGAGTTTTGAGTTTTTGTATATTTTTCATCTACTCTTCATTTTGTTATGGTGAGTTTTGAGTGATAATCATTTAATATTATTCATTTTTTCCTCTGGGATAGGAATTAATTTGAATAAATGATATTATACTTTTGAGTGTGTTTTTGATATGATGGTGATTTGAGTGCCGCTCTTTTCTTCTTACTTACGTACAGATTGAATTTAAGGTCATTTTATGGATTTTCTTCTGGATTTTTTTGAAAAATTTGAAAAAAAAAATTGAAAAAAAAGAGTTATTATATTGACTATTTTTAACAAGTAACTAACCAAAATTAAAGCTATTGATAAGCGTTTAAAGTTAATTCTACATTATGATTCTCAAATGTTTAAGAATATTGGCCAAAAAGAGATCTCACATCACTCTTTCATAAATCAATTTTAATATAATATAAATTAAAGGAGGAACATAGACAATTAATTTATAAAATCAATATATCAATATATATATAAAGGAAGGTTATGAAGTTGTTGATGTGGCATGCTTCAAAAGCCTCCATTTCAATTTATATATTTTTCCTTTTTTTTTGATTTTTTCCTACATTTTTATTTACTTATTATTTATTGTACAAAAATAAATGTGTTAATTAGTATTCTCTCCATTTATTTCTATTATTTATTGTAAAAACTTAAATGTTTCAAACTTTATTACTCCACTCACTCCTATTCATTTCAATTTATCTATTTTCTCCTCTTTTTTTGGACTTTTTTCCTACATTTTTATTTACTTATTATTTAGTGTACAAAAATAAATGTGTTAATTAGTACTCTCTTCATTTATTTCTATTATTTATTGTAAAAACTTAAATGTTTCAAAAAAATCTACTCCCCTCACTCCTATTCTTTATTAAGAAATTCAAATAGGTGCAAGGCTTTTATTTTTTTAATGTGCATTGGTTATACAATAAAGAAGAACAATAATAAAAGAATGACAAGAGATTCAATTATCTTTTTTCTCAATATTTTAGTATTATTCTAATTTTTTTTATTTATGTGTTATTAAAAAAAATCATCTTCTTTTACAATGATTTTATTTATTTATTTCCTTTATTTCTGCTACTTTGTATATATATATATATTTATTTATTAAAATTAGGCAAAGAAAGAGTATCACCCCTCTTTGTTTAAAAATAAATTAAAAAAAAATAAAAATTGTCAATCTTCTAATAATGAAATGACAAGATCACTAATATTTTAAGTGTTTTTATCATTTTTTGTTTAATGCATTTACAAGAAATAACTACTCATAACTTTTATAATTTTCATGTCCATAACCTCCATAATTTAATTTGTAATTTTGTAATGTCTTATGGTATTCCTCTATTTTGCCTATATAAACTCATATTTTGTTTCATAAAGGCTCTCATTCATGGTCATCATTTCTCTTCTTCATTACTTTGATTTGTGAAGGCAAGAAATATTTGTTTTCAAGTATTTCTTTTCATATTTATGTACTTTATCATGCTTTCTTATTTTTAGCATTTTTTTTACACATATTATATCATCCTCCAAATAAATATGATTGAGAAAATCTTGTGAATTAACATGTAACTAGAAAGGTGTATATGAAGGCAAGAAGTATTTCGCTCTCAAGTCTTTTTTTTTCATTTTATGTATGTATTGCACTTTTAAAGTTTAGCATTTTTAATGTATTATCAATCTCGAAGTCTGATAAACAAATCATCACGAAAATCAGTTACTATATAATAGTATAAAGTTTGTCATTAGAGAAGTGCCGGCACCTCTTTTTGGCCAAGGATCCTATTTATTTTTTTCTTATTTTTTTTTTGGCAATTGGCCTTACATTTTTTATTTATTTATTATTATTAGAAAATAAATATGTCAATTACTAATCCATCCATTCATTTTTAATTTTTATTGTAAAAACTTAAATTCTCAAAATTCACTACTCCAATTATTTCTATTCTTTAAAGTCTAAATATTAATTACTCCAAACCTTTCATTTTCTTCATGAAAAACTAAAATATGTTAAAATGGAGTAGTTTATAAATGGATATCATTTCAACTAATAATTGGATCAATTTTCTCAAATGGAGGCCATTTTATAATTTAGAGATGGAATTTGACCATTTGAGAAGACTATAATTATTTATATTTAGTGAAAGAATTTGCTACTTTGTCTCACTTCATTTCTCCAGTTTTTTTCTCTTTATGATAGGAAGATAGAATTTAAAAATATAATTAATACAATGGACAATTAGTGGTATTAGTGGTAGAATTCGTTCATTTCCACTCAAGTTATAAAGACAAGATGCAAAGTTCAACTAAGCAAATAAGTAAACAACAACAAAAAACTATCTTATTTTAAGGCATTATCATTTTAAAGAAATGAATGGTCAAATATGGGATCGTCTATGCAGGAATATTTGCGGAGCTTATACGCATGTATTTTCATTTTGTGATTTGGTACTTCACTCATAGTTTTAGTTTGAACATGAATCTATCACTTACACAGAGGTTGAAGATCACATGAGATACTAAATTAGTTGGCTCTTGAAATTTTGGTTAGCACAGACATGTGATCAATAGTTAGTAAGGGCTCATAATTAATTTTCAAACAAAAATTCAGACTAGGAGGTAAATAAATATCAACATTTATGTAAAGTTGGTTGCTCATACTTATTGTTTTTAATTGAGATTTCATGTTCGTCTTTTTATTCTTATTTCTGTATGTTACATGATTTTACTCAAATCGGGCTAAGATAGGGATATGTTGTTAGTATTTACAATTTATATTGTTAAATAATTCATTGTCAACATAAGACAAGAGTTTCTATGAATTTTGATGTTGTTCTTCTTTATCTTTGTTCCTTTTTTCATTTTGGTGTTTAGGAGGGAGGTTGTTTAAAAACTCACGAGGAATAAATAGGAATGAGGACTTAACCTAAGTAGTTTTGATACTTTTATTAGTTTTGATCTTGGTTATACTCGAACCACTTGGTGGTATATATTAGAATGTAAGTTTTTCTATGAACATATAAATTTACACACTGATTTATTCATTGCTATCCTTTGCATAATGAATGCGTTGTAACTATTTATGTGTGTTTCATAGTACGATTATATTATCTTCATGTGTATTTCTAATGAATGAATTAGGCAATGAGTTGTTTTGATTTGTTTAGACTTTTAATTTATCTTTTTAAACTTTTAAGTTTTGTGAAATACAGAATTTATAAATGTTTAATTCATTCTGTGATAGAAGAATTAAAGAAAACTTTAAATCTTAAAAATATTCTTTGTAATTATTTATATATTTGGATTATCAAAAAAATTTAATCGTAAAATTAATGAGGTTTTTGCGCGGTCAAATTCACTAGTTTATTAAATATGTAAGTATCATTTCTTGGACATTGTTCTTGAGTTCGAAAAAGATACTCTTGGTAAAATATATCGTTTTCACATTATTTCATGTATCTTTTTCAATCATGATTCGCATTTTAAAACTTACAATTATATATTTTATCATTGTTTCACAAGTGAAATAACTCCCTGTTCCACAAAGATGACTGTAAGGTACATCCTATCCAGAGATCACAATGAATAAATTGTTGTTTTTGTCTCACTTGTGATACTTGTTTTAAAACTTTATCGTTATTTCGCTCCTATTTCAAACGCCATAAAAAAATTCTAAAGTTTCTGGAGTTTGAATCTTTATATGTCCAATCTTCATGGGTGAGACCGGCTCCTATCCAGTACAAGAAGCCTCCAGTTTGTCCAGTGAGTCTTTGATATGCTTACACCTGTCCCTTAAAAGATCAAAGGTCAATAATCATTTAACCAAATCAACCTCTTAAACCATGAATTAACTGAAGTAGTTTCATAAATTAATCTTTTCCATATTGACAGCATGTATATAGGAGAGAATCCTGCTTAACTAGTGCTCTATTTTTGTTTTTTTTTATCTCAGAGTTTTCACTTTTTTTTTTTAAAAGAAAAAATTCATTGTCTTTTTTTAGGTTCTACTATTTTCACTGTCCAATTCTTCAAAAATCAATTAATTTCCTACCCAAATCCAAGCCTCTTTCAAATTAAATACTCAATTATTTTCATATTATTTAGTCACTCTTCCCAGATTTCTTCGTATATTCAACTTCTTAGCAAAATTAAAGTGCACCACAGTATAAGATTTCTCTAGATTTCTTCAATACTATTGTCCGTTCTTCATAATCTGATATAGGACTTCATATAGGTGTTCGTTAATGTGAGACAAAATTATATAGTATGTTTATTATGATTGAGTCGGACAAATTTGTACTGCGATTGTTGATATGATGCAATATACATAGAAAAAAAAATAAAAAAATACCTCGATGCACTAAAGCTCCCGTTATGCACAAGGTTAGGGAAATGGTCAAACCACAAGTATTTTTTTTTTCATTACTATTTCTCGACTCAAAATGCAAATGGCTTCTGCTCATTTACTCTGATCTATAACTTTTAATGCCTAAGAATATATAAAACAGAGCCAAAATGTACTTGCACACAAAATAAGAATATATAAAACAGAGCCAAAATGTACTTGCACACAAAATAAGCAACAAAATAATTTTTTACTAAATTGTGATAAAAAACAACAACAACAACAACAACAAAGTCAAATGCAGTTGAATTACATTATAGATTATGACCAAAAAAATCTCTATCAGTGCATTAAGTAACAATAACCAAACATCAGGTTAACAATTGTCAATATGATGACAAATCGATACTAAATTGTAGCAAAAATTCCAACAACTGCTGGACAAACAAATTCCAACAACCACAGGTGGATTATAGCCTTGACGCAGAAGACAAAAAGAATTCAATCCACAGATGAGGATGTCAATTACACAGTAAAATAAAACCTATGAACGAAACCAAGTTACTACTCCAGAAAATAACAATGATAATGAAGTACACATCTGAATTTTGTTCAATGTTGCATCTTTTTTCTCTTGAACAAATATCATCAATGGTAAGAAAATCTTTTTCCAACAAAAGATAATTTCTACAACAAGTTTTTAGGATCTTTTGCAATTTTCAGAAAGTTTTCAGCGATATTCTCGAATTTCTTTCCTATCTTGCGAAATTGCTAGTAAGTCAAATACGTACTTCAGTTAAACCATGATTTAAGAGGTTGATTTGGTTAAATGATTATTGACCTTTGATTTTTTAAGGGATAGGTGTAAGCATATCAAAGGTTCACTGGACAAACTGGAGGCTTCTTGTACTGGATAGGAGCCGAGTCCTTCATGGGTCGCTCCAAAAGTGTAAGACTTCAACACCAATTGCGGGAGTCATTTTGCATTTTAGTGATGGAAACTTTTATCCAGATATTGTTTTTGCATTAAAAAATAATCACTTTCCAATTACATTTGAAACAAAAGCTATACTTTGATCAACCTGATCTTTTTCTCCTATCTCGACCTCTGTAATCGGCCCAAAATGACAAGTACTATATTGGGCCTAGCCTAACTCAAGGGAGAGTCCATTTCAGGCTGAATCCAGATCATGAGCCCATAGCTTCCTTCCGGAGGCTGAAATTTTACCTTCTTCCCAAAGGACCAATGCAAAAAAAAAGAAAAAATAAAAAATAAAAAAATTATCTTTTATTTTTGGTTACCTATACGGTATTCAGTATCCACATTGGAGCCCAACTAATTCAGATTCATTCCAGGAAATCCCACTATGGGGTAAAGTGCTCTCCCTACCAAAAGCGACTTCCTACCCAAGCCTCGAATTCAAGACCTCTGGTTAAGGATGGAGGAATACTTACCACTCCACCACAATCTTTGGTGATTGAGCAATGCAAGATTATTTGGTTATCTGGTGGTTTATATGCACTATACTTGAGTACTCATAATCCTATGGCCTATAGGCATTAGAATTCACAATTAGCCGGATAATAGAGCCCATGAAATTCAAAATCATACAGTAATTTGTTATAAAATGCTCTAATCATTAACTAGTAAGTACATAGCCAATTAAGTTATGTAGTATTAGTCCTAATTTTGTAGATCTAATGTGCTTTTTAATCATTAATATAGTTCATTTGGCTATTGTTCATTAGTTGTTCGCCATACTAAAAAAGGTGCATTATTTCATTATACATCAGAGGCCCATACAGTTTGGTAATTCATCAAAAATGGATAAAGATTGACACCCATTACAAAGACTAATTAACGGCATTCTAATACACTTTTTGTGCCAAATCTAAGTTACTAGCAGTGACGAAACTAGGAATTTTATTTAGGGTGTTCAAAACTTTAGTTTATATCTCTAAAAAGTTGTTTTGGACTAATATACGCAGTATTATTTTCTATACACATAATATAATCTTTCGACGAAGAGTGTTCCAGTGATCTCCCTTGGATCAATGTAGCTACGCCACTGACTCCCTAGAAGCATTACTATCCAGTAAAAGTGAACAACATCAATCAGGTGGTTTCTCTAATGGAGCTTTTACTATGTATCATTGTGCTTACTAACATATTCATTTCGTCTTTAAAACGAGTGCTTAAAAGGTATTATTTTGAACAAACTATTGATCATTATCATATACATTGGCCCTAGCGTGCATAAATACCCATTTTCTTGTCAATGATCAGGCTAATCCTTTAACTGAAAATGAATCATGATATTTTCTTCCTCTAAGAAAAAGAGTCCACATAGATTGGAATAACTGATTTTGTCTGTCCATATTAAAGGTCAACTTAACTCATCATTTTTGTCCATCCACTTAGATCCTCCCAAGCTTTTCAAGATACCATAAAGAACTTAAATGTAAAAAATTTATCTAACAATTGTAGGATATATTAAGACACACAATACAAATGCAATCTTGAGTTTGAACTTAAGAAACATAACGTTTAACTTCATGATTCAATGGCTAGCTAGCAGCAGTAACTGTCGGTTAATCCTGAGACCAACTCATATAACTAGAGGCATATCGGGAATTTGAATTTTCTGTACATGAATACATACTTTAGACAAAAGTTATTGAAGTCACGTGAATCCACTGCTTTAATGCTAGATCCGCCTCTATTTGTGATAGCTAGTTATCAATTATCATGTTCTCTTAATGTCATGTCGGGAAAACTAATGGTGATAGGTCGTCATAACTCAAAACTACTAACATAGTTAAGGAAACATAATATACTACGACTACTTACAAATAGTGTGTACTTATCACATGTCAATAGTTAATTTGTCTTGCTTACCCACACATATAAAATTAGGTTTAAATTTTATATTTTACTCGTTACTTGTGCGATTACATTGTATTTGTTGTTGTACTCGTCACTACTTGTATCAAGCCACTATTCTTTTCAATGTACAATCCATTAACGTAACTATAAATTCCAATCTCAAAAGACAAAAGGTGATGAATTGGGTTTTTTTTTCCAGATCCAACAATGGTTGCTCTTGAATTCACAAACTAGCCAGTATGTAACTATTTATAAATTAATAAGCTCTGATCATACATTTTACTAATTATTTCTGCAAGTGGATGACGTTTATTTCCTTTGTTTTCAATGTCACGCATACTCTGAAAATATTGGGACTACAAATCTGAAATGTTTAAGAAATAAAATACTTAACTAAGTAATGTTCAGCCCAACACCGCCATTGACTAGAAACTTCAGCCACCAGTGATAAAATTTTGTCAGCCAAATTCCCAAAATGAAACCAATTAAGTTTTTTAATATAACTAACACCAACAGTAAAATGAAAGCAGCAGGAATTAGAACTATAGTGTAAAATTGTGTGCTGCAAATTAAGACAAAAGAGAGTGAACAATTTAGCAGTCAAATTAAAGGAAAGGGGGACAGAATTACACAGGGAATGTTTCTGGTCCCATGAATATATATATGTCATGTCATGTCTGCAAAGCGTGACAAAAAACAAATTATCAGTGCCAATTTTGAACTCCTATTTATCCAACAACTAACATCAATATGTTGCACTTCCATTATCAATCTTTATGTATATGTAGTATCTGTTCAAAAGGGATTGGATGTATTGTATTGCTTCTCTTTATTACTGATAATTATTCCATCCCCAGTTTCCTCTTAGGTTTCATAATCAAGAACTAGAGTTAATCCTAAGTATGGCCATTGACCTAAATTCCCTGTAGCAGTAGTAGTAATAATTGAAGTCATAAAATCAAAGTCGTAATATCACGTACTATAGCAATAAAATCATAAACTGTAATTTGTTATGTTAAAATTATCTGAACTTCACTTACCATAACGTAACTCTAGACTATAATAGTCTTGAGATGAGGGTCTATCGGAAATAACCTCTCTACCTCACCTCTGAGGTAGTGATACGGATTGTGTACACTCTACCCTCCCCAGACCTCACTGTGTGGGAATACACTGAATATGTTGTTGTTGTTGATGTTGTTACCATCAGTGGCGGAGCCACCTTGTATCCAGGGGGTTCATCCGAACCCCCTTCGGCGAAAAATTATATTAATTATACATGGTTAAAATTATTTTTTATGTATATAGTAGACGTTGAACCCCCTTCGATTAGTTCGTGTGTTTACCTTTTTCAATCTTGAACCCCCTACGTGAAATTTCTGGCTCCGCCACTGGTTACCATAACGTAACAGTAAAATTGTTGCACTTTAATTTATCCACAATAATGAAGAAATCTACCCCCAGAGGTGATTTTACTGTTAATGATAAGTAAATTTTTGTGACCTTACAATTATCATGTGGTTAAGTTCATTTATTAGAAATAAAAAACCTGTTTTTTGAATCTATTGTTATCCTGAATAGAGCTCAAATTAACACTCAACGATTACCACAAATATGCTTCATTGTTCTGAACTGTTAGAATATTGTCATTGGGTCGAGTTCACCCATAATAGGCGCTAGCTAAATTAGCAAACGTATAAGAGTAATATATAATATAAGTACACCATTATGAAAGACTAATTTTTTTCTACGTGGGAATACACTGAACATGTTGTTGTTGTTGATATGATGGCTCAGATTTGCATAAAAGAGAAAAATCCTCTACATCTTAGAAGTGGATTTTTAGACTGTGGAATCAAGAGAATGCATCAGTTTTATGAAAATCTCAGCTATTGATAACTTAAGTTGTAATTATTGTAAATTCGCTTAAACATGGAGAAATTATAAATCTCGTAAACTAGTATTTACAATTGAAATACTACTATACTACGAACTTTTTTTTAAAAGAGATCTGACCTCATTATGTTTAACCATCATAACATTAGAAATTATCAATGATAACTCTAGGTGACACATTCAAATTCAAAAAAGAGACCTCTGTAAGAATCAGAAGAAACATATAATTAAAGGCTCTTGGGGACTGAATTGTAACAAAAAAAACATCTCACCTTTTCAACAAAAATAAATAAATAAATGCAGGTTAAACAAATGTGAATTTAAGCACCTTTTCTTTTGTGATTTTTCTTTTTGTCTTGCACTAGCAATCAGTATGCCCTATTTAGTCCCCCTAACTTTTCTGAGAGTATGGTGAAATTTGTTAACTTTTGACACTTTATGCTGTTTCATTTTATGATAAAAGCATCTGTCCTTTTATTCTTTCTTCATTGTCTTGGTTTTGGGGCTTTTGTGTTGCGTTTCATTCGTTTTGGTTTCTGGTACTCGTATGACCCGACTAAAGTTGAATTCGCCTCGAAAAGTTAGATATTGAAAAAAGAACCTCCTAACAAAGGTAATTTCCTACCTAGTAAAGCTCGAATCTAAGACTTCTGATTATATTACATTTTGTTGCTACCAATTACGAAGCATGTTAAGCTAAACAACAAATCCTAACAATAGAAAATTTTGGTGCAAAAAGGAGAGAGAGAAGGAATTACGAAGAAAGCGCAGTACCAAAGGCACATGATCTTACAATTCTCAAAGAATAAGTTTGTCCTTATGTCTCCGAGATGTGCGAAGACTATAGTGTTAAGAAAACATGAATTTTTATGGGTAATTGGGGTATAAAACATATTAATCGTAATTGAAAAACAGCGAAGAATCAGTATATTTAGTTTGAGCAAAAATATATTAATCGACCTAAAAGATTAGCTCATGAGGTGAAAGTCGTTACTTTCAAAGGCATATAAGAAGACAATAATTTATTCTCTCAACTAGTTGAGATACTTAACACCTTCGTGCATGCGCAAGATTGGACATCTAAAACATGAATAAAATTACATGAAGTCTTGATAATCGATAAGCAGTCAATAATATGAATGAGTCTGGCTTTAATATCATGTTAAAGAATATAATCCTTTTGCGTGATACCTTAAAAATGAGTAGTTCTAAATCATATAAAGATACGACGTAACAATTAATTCCTACAAAAATGTGTGACATTTTAACACATACACTAGTTGTGTAAGAAAACCAACAATTGCCTACAATTAATATATGCTAATAATTAACTAATTAAGAATGATATGTGCTCTACTTGAAGGGGAGTCTTGGAGTAACTTGTAGGGTAAGACTGCATATAATAAACTCTTATGGTTCATCCCTTTTCCAAACCATAATGGGAGCTTTAGTTCACCGAATTGCTTTTTTTATTTTTATTTTTATATGCTCTACTTCAAAATGAGTTAACAAAGAGCATGGTAAATTGAAAGAAGCCATGGATTGGATGAAATTCTCGAGATTATAAAGGTGTTTGTTTCCTCCCAAAGCCATGTGATAAAAGCAGCTTTTTTCTCTTCTTCTTGCTATAAAGCGACCACGCCCCTTTGCCTCTAATCATATGGTCTATTTTGTTATAATTCCCTCCTTTCCTTTTCATTTTTTGATTTTCTAAACAATGTTCCTGCCTCAAAGCTCAACTAATTTAGATTCATGTGGCATAGTGTTATTTAAGAAAATCGCTCTATCAAAAAAAAATAATTTATAATCAGAGCTCAAAATTAAATTTTTGATTAGGAGAAGCAACTTCATCCGATGTACCACGTTCTTTGGTGGTCCTCGTTTTCCTTATCAGTACTATTATCCTCATTATTTTTCTTTTTTCTGTCCTTTGTCTCCATAAACTTTCCTCGTTCTTCTACATGAACTTTGTACTTGTATGAAATGTTCCTTTCTTTGAATTTTTCCATTACATGAATTTTAATTTGTGGAAGAGTGTGAAATATTTAGTGTTATACTATTAAAAGACTTGACTACACGTGGTTTAATTCGATTTATAACATATTATCTGCTTTGTTTTAAGTTGTGTACTTATCATTTCGTTAAATAATCAGATTATGTATAAATAATTGCAACATTTCAGATAAAAATTGAATTCATTTTATAAAGGAAAAGAAAAAGATAAAATGGTACTCCTGCTATCTCGAAAAAGTTGTTACATTTAGTTTCTGGGAGTCAATCTAACTAATCTTTGTTGCTAAATTGGATTAGATTAATTTAATGTTTTAAAATTAAAATTTAGATATTTAAAAACTATACGAAAAATACTATAAATTGTAATTTCCTCGATCAATATGGTGAAAAAATATATTTTATAACATTGATCAAAGTATTTGTCATTTGATTTTGAAAACAAAATATGACAAGTATTTGGGAACGAGTGGAGTAGAATAAAAACTCCACTATGTATACATAAACAAATTGGAGTTCACCAAATTAAGTACTCTTAATGACATTGAATTTGACGTCATTATAACATCAGATAAAGAGAGAACTAGAGTTATTAAAGTACAGTGTGAATTAGGCAATGTTCATCATTTCCTGTTTTAGGCACAAGTATTCAGTAGCACTTTATAGTTTTACATTAAAATATAATTACAAAGCATAGGCTATAAGGCTAAATTAAACAAATGTTATAAAACTCGATATATATCATAGGAAGAAGAGAAACCCACTCGTGCGAAGAAGCCAGTCACGCTCCCATAATTACATTTAAGTTTTGCGCTAAAAGACAATACTTAATCATGTTTAATTTAAATAATTAATTAATTTGCTTAAAATTAAAGATTTAATCATAGGAATAATTGTTTTGGGCACGAAAACCATTGGTATTCGTCAAAGCTCACAAAGTTGAACTGTTACTACTTGGAATTGCTATAACCAAAGATTTTTATACGTTTCCCCAAATTACAACACCAGGCACCCCTTGTAAGTTCAAAGAGGTAATACTAAGGTGTTCAGTATTTAATAAACACAAAAATTAATTATGAACCAAGTGCTTATAATCTAGAATCGGTTAAAAGTGATAAGTCGATCATTCCAACCTATAAGTTCATATTTACTCGTGCATGTTTACTTGATCATATATATTTGACTTACACACCTCTAAGATGCAATAAATGAAAATGACAATTTTATTATATCACCTCTAATTATTATAGGTACTCATCTAATTTTTCAGATTATTATTATGTATGTGACACAGTATAACGATATGAAACATGATACAATCTAACCCTACATTGTATTATGAAAACAATATACTCCTCGTAGAATATAATAAGTAATACAGTACGATACGTTATGTATGAAACTTCGGATTACAACCATCCAAACAAGATGTAACCGTTTTCACTACTAACGCACACTCAACAATGTACGTGTTTGTAGTTTAAGTGACAACTTGTGGGCACATTCTAATTGTTTAACCCTAGTCACGATTTCTCACCCCTCAAGAACACCAATTCCTCATTTTCTTGGACCCTTTTTATTTTTTATCTTTAAAAAAAAAAAAAAAAAAAAAAAACTAAAATGAAGAGGAGGGTTGGGGGTGGGGGGTGGAAGAGAAATGAGGCCCACCCAACAAAGTTGTTTAGCATTCATTTCTCTCAGTATAAATATAGCATAGACCAGTATGCTTACTACGAGACAGACACCTCTGTTTTAAGTCCATTTCATTCGTGAACTCCCTAAACCACATATATTGAAAAAATATTTTTGTAACGAGAGGGAATAGGAAGAAGATGGAGTCTTCAGACAAAGTGGTGGAAACAGTGATAGTAGGAAATTATGTTGAGATGGAGAGTGAAGGGAAGCCTAGTAATAATGACATCAAATCCAAAATCTCTAATTTATTCTGGCATGGCGGCTCTGCTTATGATGCTTGGTTTAGCTGTGCTTCTAATCAGGTATTAATTCAACTTTAAGCCAGTAGTGTGGAGTAATAGAATCCCCGCAAAGTATAAGTTTGTGACAGGAAATTCGAGACAAATTCATGTTTAGCTTTTATACCTTTTCCCTTACTAGTGTTTCTTTCTCTGTCTAACACATTGATGTTACAATTTACTTAATTTCATTTTAATTTCAGGTAGCACAAGTGCTATTGACGCTACCATACTCATTTTCTCAACTAGGAATGCTCTCTGGCGTTTCATTTCAACTCTTCTACGGTTTATTAGGCAGTTGGACTGCTTATCTCATTAGCATTCTCTACATTGAGTACAGAACCAGAAAGGAAAGAGAAAAGGTCGATTTCCGCAATCACGTCATTCAGGTAATCTCATCAATCAATCAGTAGCATACGCAAAATATTTCATAACTCGGACTTATATTTAGATTTGTCTCAAAAAAAAAACTTTTCCGATTTCGAAGGGGTGTTTTTCTTTTATTTAATTTCATGATACTCCGACAAGATATAAGTTAATACTACTAGATATTTTGTCTGTGACATATGGGGAAGGACAACCGTGTAAATCCATTTTTTCACATGGTGTTCTGAATTTTATATATTATTTTATTTTAATTTAATGCTTATATTTTTATGTGGTTTTTTTGTGTACAGTGGTTTGAAGTTCTTGACGGATTGCTAGGAAAACATTGGAGGAACGTTGGTTTGGCATTTAATTGCACTTTTCTTTTGTTTGGATCTGTTATTCAACTTATTGCCTGTGCAAGGTTTGTTTGTTTAATATTCTACCTGCCCCTCCCCTGCATATTCTTGTTTTTTTGGCTACTGATTATTAATTTACTGTATTGTATTTTATTGAAATTTGCAGCAATATATATTACATAAATGATAATTTGGACAAAAGAACTTGGACTTATATATTCGGAGCTTGTTGTGCAACTACTGTGTTCATTCCATCTTTTCACAACTACCGAATCTGGTCCTTCCTTGGCTTATTAATGACCACTTACACTGCTTGGTATCTTACTGTCGCATCACTCCTCCATGGTCAGGTACATCCCAATTTAATTTCACGTAGGATTACTGAATTTTATCGTATATTACTTATACTTATGATTTTCTTTTCACGTACTTAAGTAACTGTATTTTATTTACTAGTAAAGTCACTCTATCACTAAATTAAACATATTCCAAATCTTAGTTGTGACTTTGAATTCAAATCAGGAACATCTAGTCCACTATCCTAATAATCCTAGATTATACTGCTTTGATTTCTAAAAATGTTTTTGTGCACATATTGGATCCTCCAAACACTTGTAGAGGATCCGACGTGCCCCCGCTAACATTTTTTAAGAGTTCGACCAACGATATATCCTAATTAACTAACTAGGTAAACTATAGAGAAAACTTTTAATCACATCTGTACATATGTGGACATTCATGAATAATTAATTACTAATTTGTAAATTTCATTATGAATTTATGTTTTTTTTCTTTTATGGTAATAAAAACAGGTGGAGGGGGTGAAACATTCAGGTCCAACAAAAATGGTTCTATACTTCACAGGAGCAACAAATATTCTCTACACATTTGGGGGACATGCTGTTACTGTGTAAGACAGATTATAATCTTAGTTTAGTACAAATTATTTCCTTTTCCTATTATAAGTAAGGCCAAAAATATAAAATTGAAGTAATTAACGATCAGACACGGATTTAAAAATTTGACATATAAGATTTCTGAAGTTTTATATACCAAAGCTATGGGATTTTGCCTGACCCAGACTCTCCAAACTAGCTCCGCCCCTATCTACATGACATTATTCTTGTGTGAAAATGACTTAACCTAGGCTAGTTTCGACATATTCTGAAGAAGTGACCTAGTGGACTACTATTATTTTGTCTAAGAGATTAAATATTCCCTCAAAATTTAACATTTACTACGTGGTGACCAATCCTTGTCAAAACACTATTATTGTTATTCTTTATACAACTGTACTGTAACTTTTACTTTAGCTTTTTACATGCATTTGTGCATATATATATTTTTTTCAATTTGGCAGAGTGCCTTTTCTCAGGCATGGAAAGGAAAAAGTCATTACTTCTTACGAACCCTTTTTAAGTTAGAAAGCAAAATATCTTTTTCGCATCACTTTTGCTTTATTTTGTTACTGGATCAATTAAGGGGAATGGTTAAATGCTCTGAACATCTCTTCCTTTTATGTTCTTTTTTATCTGTTTCTTTACATAATTTGAAAGGAACCATTAACCGAGGAAAAGAAGGAAGAAATAAATACTCCTACCATGAATATGAAAGGGACTGCAAATAAATCTTGATATTTACTCAACTAGATTTATAGGTTCTGTGAACTGTAAAAGGCATTTAATTAGAGTAATAGGTTGTGGCCGTGGATATAGGTCAGTAACTTGTTAGTATAAAGAAACGTAACATATTACCCGCCCTGTTTCAATTTATGAGATGGTGTTTGACTGATAACGTTTTTTAAATTAAAAAGATTTGTTTATAAAACTTAGTAATTTATCTAAGTCATAGATAATTGCGTAACTATATATTATCTCATTAGAAGTAAAATAAAAAGTATGACACATGAATGTGACAAAGGGTAGAATTTTTTTCACAATATATAATGTGAATTTAACTTAAATAAACTAAGTAAAGAATCTTTTTCCTATCAATATATTTTAACATGTTAGGCAGACAAGTTGTGTTATCTTCCAAGTTCTTAATTTCACTTTTCATCGACGGTTACATGTTGTTATAAGTTTATATGACTTGATAGTATAAAAATAGATTTATCCTATCACAATGTAGAATTCAGACTCTTATACTATATACTTTATTTATGAGTAGGCAATGAGTTAAGAGAGACTAATTGTTGTGATTTTTGGGCAGAGAAATAATGCACGCGATGTGGAAACCACAAAAGTTTAAGGCAATTTACTTATGGGCAACACTGTATGTGTTAACACTGACCCTTCCATCAGCAGCATCGGTGTATTGGGCATTTGGAGATTTGCTACTTGATCACTCCAATGCCTTTTCTCTTCTTCCTAAATCACCCTTTAGAGACATGGCTGTCATCCTCATGCTCATTCATCAGGCACTTTTCTTTACTTTCTTTAACTAATTACTATCACTTATAGCTTATTCTGATTATTAGTTGGACTAAATACTAATGCTATTAAGGGTGTCTTTAATTGCTAGGGAGGAAAAGGATGTTTCTAATCTTTTCATGTTTGGTTGGTCAATAAAATAAGTTCCTTCAAAATTAGGGAAAAAATGACTTTCTTGATGAAAGTAGAGAAATCAAATCCGTAAGTGACATTTCAAGCTCACTATCTACCCCCGACCCCTACCCCATAGACTTAGAGCCAATGTCAGAAATTTTTAGTTTATAGGTTCTGAATCATAATTTATTTGTTTACTGGATTCTAAATAGATTAAATTTTTAACATAAATAAAGGGTTTGAGTCAAAGTCATTGGGTTCTGCCTAATTTGTGACATAACTTGTAATATAGCTCCGCCGCTGCACATAAGCAAGAAAACCACATTTCTTGTTAGGAAAATTCTTCTCCATCATGCCAAATACACCCTAAATGACATTTAAAATGTTATAGAAGGAATATAGAATGAAGATACTTAATTCGAATCTAACATTGAGTTGTTTTTTAACTTGTTCTTGCAGTTCATAACATTTGGTTTTGCATGCACACCATTGTATTTTGTATGGGAGAAGGCCATAGGCTTGCACGAATGCAAGAGCCTATGCAAGAGGGCGGCGGCGCGATTGCCCGTGGTGATTCCGATATGGTTTCTGGCCATAGTCTTCCCATTTTTTGGCCCTATAAACTCCTCTGTTGGTTCACTCCTCGTTAGTTTCACCGTCTACATTATCCCCGCTCTCGCTCACATGTTCACCTTTAAAACGGCTGCTGCCCGAGAGGTAATTCATAGGCGCTCCCTTAAAGTTGTCATCAATTTTATTATCCTATACTACATCAAAAATAGAAAAATAAAATAAAAGAATCTTATACTATGATTCGCAAGGACCAATAGAGAATAAAAAGAATGAATAAAGTAAGTGCCTTATTTACATGTCGATATCCATTGAATGACCTGATAGAATAAAATATTCTTTACATTGACGGTATGGATTACCTAAAACACATGTATATATTTACACTATTAACTTAATTAGTTAAGTGGCAATTGAAGGTAAGAATATAAGTAATAATTGCTAAATTATTTGTTTATGTTTTTCATACTTTTGGTGTGTTGTGACTATGTGCTGATTATAAGGTTCACGTTATGCAGAATGCGGTAGAGCAACCCCCAAATTTCGTGGGCCGTTGGGCTGGAACATTTACAATAAACATATTTGTGGTGGTGTGGGTACTGATTGTTGGGTTTGGATTTGGTGGTTGGGCTAGCATGACCAATTTCATACATCAAATTGATACATTTGGTCTTTTCACCAAGTGTTACCAATGTCCACCTCCACCGGGATCCCCGCCACCATTCCTTCCTCACGTTGCCGCTCCAAGACCGGCTCCAGCCAACATCACTCACCATCACCACCTATGAGCTCATAGACATTCATGCCGGAAATGAAATAGGGTTAAAAAACCTATTCGACCTTTAATTGGCACGACATTATGAGTTGGAACGATAATTGAAGATCTAGCTAGTGAGATCAGAATGCACGGGTTGTATGTGTAAATTTGCGAGTCACTAAATATTGCAACCCCCCCCCCCCTCAAACCCCACCTCCCCATGTGTTAATTTTTTTTTCTTAATTTAGCTGTATTTGGGTATTTGGTTAGTGTTGGTTAATTAATGTTGTATGCAACGTGTTTCTAGAGAAAAGATTTGCGACTTTTTGTTCTATATTTTGATAAATGATGCTTAGCTCTTTATTAGTAGTATTTGATGTGACTAGGTGGCGTTCCTTAACAATTAAGGTGGGGTGGAGTGTATGAAATTCATTTTCCTTAAGCTAAATATTTCAAGTTTGAGTTGTGAAATTTGATAAATTCTTAATAGCTAGTGGACATTGGAATGTCAAATGTTGATACTCAAATGAAAAAGAGGAGTGACTTCAATTTCTTTGTCAAGAATGTTAATGAGGAAAAAAAATTAAATTAAACAAATTTGCAACAATTTAGACCTGAGAATTTCAAGATATTTATCTGTCCTTTGTTAAAGGTATATCCACGAGTATCCAACACTGATATTGCGCTTGGGAAAAGACAAGAAACAATTGTCAAGAATGCAAATGCATTGTATATGGGTCAATTTGACTACTCACCTACGTGTTTTGACTATATTTTGACTTCTACCTAACGCCTTAATTAGTACTGTACTATACTTGTGGGACCATGGAAATGGGTAATATCTCATCTTCAACTTTTAAAAGATATCATATATGAGAGGATGCAAATACATGACCAAATTATTACTCAAAATTTGATCCAAGTATTTGATTTTTGTTCAGATAATGCTGGTATTTGTAGTGAACAATTCAATGAACCCAAACTGAGATCAGTGTTGCTAACAGAAAGCAAAATAACAAAAACCAAATTGAAAGTGTTTAACTGAAATTAAAAGTAAGTTAAGAGAAATGAACTTAAGCCCTATCAACACATAAGCTAGTTCAAAAGATAAAGATCGTTAAATATCATATAAAGATTTCAAATGCCGCAAAACCAAAGGATGTAATACCCACTAAACAATAAATATATATAATTTAAGAGGGAGGTCAATTTGATCTAACATCAACTAAACTAAATATGTTATTGTTATTGTCTAACATAGTCTAAAACAGTAAATTAAATTTATCTAATTCTAATATCACAATTTAAAGAATGAATCTTAAACTAATTCAATCTTAAAAAATTACTCGAAAGATAAGCAAGCCTATCTTGCATACCATAGGACGCGTGCCATAGGACGCCTACTAGGATTATTAAACTAATCTCAAAACCATCGCATTAAATACAAAATATAAAAAACATATACTTGTACTTTCATGTAAATGGGAAACCCAATGTGTCATAAATAGATTAGAAGAGGTTGTTGGAGAAGGATAAAAATGGAATTATACCCTACCATTTATCTATCGCTTCGAATTATTTATTCGTATATCCATTTTGCAGCATCTTAAAAATTAAGAAAAACTGACTATATTACCCTAATAAGTGAGTGCTTGAGTACCTTTACTATCGTTGAACATTTGAGTTGCGTTGGGAGGTAAATGAAATATTATTAATCTTCTTGGGGGTGGGATGGGAAAGAAAAACGAAAAAAGAGATTATTTCATCATCATTCAACACTTAAAATATAATACTGTATGTCTTTATTAAATATTTATTTTATTAATTGTATTTATAGTTTTCAAAAATAATTATTTCTCTTTGATAATACTTTCGTTATTTTATTTTATGTGTCACTTTTTAATTGGATACGAAATTTAAAAAATAAGCAAAGATTTTATGAAATTTACCAAATTGTCTTTTGAAATATACAAAAAAAAAAAAAAAAAAAAAAAGAGAAAGAAAGAGTACTATTATTTTTAAAATTGGATGGGATCAAGAAGGGTAAAAGATGAAATGTGCCTTTAACTAATTAGTTAATAAGGAAATATGATATTTTTTTGAAGACGCTTCAAAAAAGAAAAATCTGTTACATAAAATAAGACTAAGAAATTTTTAATTTTTTTCTCTTGATAACTCAAATTCACAATCATTCAATGAGAGGTGACTTCCAAATGGTGTTTATCCTAAGAGCAACTTTCTCTCGTCTAAAATGGACATTCTTTTAGTAGGCATTTAAAAATACGATTTCATCTCATATTTAAAATTATGATATGAAATTAGCGTTTGGACATGTGATTTTGTGCTGGTTTCATCGAAATCGTGAGATGAAATTCAAAAAATTTCAAAAAGCTTGATTTGAGATTTTTTCAAATATAAAAATTAACCCCCAAGTTTATATTTTGAGAAAAAAAAACCCACCATTTATATCTACTAACCATTTATTTTATATGTAAATAAAATTTATAGTTCATATTATTACTCTTTAAATCTTTTATATCTCATATAACCATTACTTTCACTAACATAAATTTTTTTATTAATTCAAACCAACTCATACATTATCATTTATTATTCATTCATCAATTAAATTTATTCATTCACCAACCAAATTTATTATTTTTGACGAAATTCATTCATCAATCAAATTTATTATTTTTGACGAAATTCATTCACCAACCAAATTTATTACTACTTCATTCAAACCAATACTTAATAAAAAAAATAATTTGGTGATGAAGTAGCAATATTGGTTTATCTTATCAGTTATTTGATCGAGAAATGCAAGCTAAATGTTAGGGAATTGAGCTAATTATGTGAGAGGATTATATTAAAGAGTAGTACACTACAACTCACGTTTAATTTTATTATTTATTGAACTAAAGTTTGATCAATAAATATTTTTTTTTTAAGAATAGTTTTGTGGTAGTGTATTATACTTTTGTTATAAAATTTTACTTATTTAGTAAGATTGTATAAAGAAGTTGGATAATTTTAATAGTTCTCACATGGTAAAATTTTTTTATGTTTATGAAAAAATATATAATATAAAAAATTTAAATTATATATTCAAATAAAATTTTAACTTTATTTAATAATTTCATAACATGATTTTAAATACGAAGTAATAATTTTAGGTCACATGGCTAAACGACCCTTAACATGGTGAATATAGTTATAAGAAAAAAAATAATTTAATTTTAGAAATTACGAGATATAATTTGAGAGGGGGGTATGCTTTACGTTACATGGCTATTTTATTTGATTGATATTGGAATGACAATTCGTTGACTGCCGCACAGACGGAACAGCAACGTTGTTCTGCATGAATCATTTGAAATGACTATTCTATCCCCACTATTCCACTGCGTACACTCTCCCTATTCATTCAAACCCGGAGGATAAAATCGCCCAAATAATTGAAATTTGACCATTGGTCTTATCCTTATTGGACCCTGACCGTCTGTTCACCTCGAAAATATCCTACCGTCGATTTCATTCTCGAAAGCACAATATCATGGCCCACTATATTCTGGTCCCCACAGAAAATCCACCCAGAAAACGTGGCACTCATTCTCTCACTATATAGCTTAGCCTTCTGTGTGTATGTAAAAGGGCAGGGTGACAATACCAAAGGGAACACACAAAGGCAAAGGGTTTTTGGGTTTTTAGGGTTTCTGTTTGTGAGAGTAAAAATGGCGGAAGAGGGTGGAAAGAGGGCTACGGGAACTGTGAAGTGGTTCAGTGACCAAAAGGGTTTTGGGTTCATCACTCCTGATGATGGTAGTGATGATCTGTTTGTTCATCAATCTGGTATCAGATCTGAGGGTTTTAGGAGTTTATCTGAAGGTGAGGCTGTTGAGTACGAGGTTGAGAATGGTAGTGATGGACGTACTAAGGCTGTTGATGTGACTGGACCTGATGGTGCTGCTGTTTCTGGTGGTTCACGTTCCGGTGGAGGCGGTGGTGGAGGCCGTGGTGGTGGTGGTGGTTATGGTGGTGACCGTGGAGGGAGTCGTGGTTATGGTGGTGGTGACAGTGGGTATGGAGGAGGAAGTCGCTATGGTGGCGGAGGAGGTGGTGGTGGCTATGGAGGAGGAGGTGGTTATGGTGGAGGCAGTGGTGGTGGTGGAGGAAGTGGGTGTTTCAAGTGTGGAGAGTCTGGACACTTTGCTAGGGACTGTACCCAGAGTGGAGGCGGCGGCGGTGGAGGCGGTAGATACTCCGGCGGTGGCGGCGGAGGTGGTGGCGGTTGCTTCAAGTGTGGTGAGGATGGTCACTTTGCTCGTGAATGCACTAGCGGTGGTCGTTGATCCTTTGCCGAAACCCTCTGTTGCTTTTATAGCTTTTAAGTTGTGTTGTTTCCGGTGCATATAGTCACCTTAAGTATGGATTGTCTTTACTGTTTTCTCGGATATGGTACTTTTTGTTATCTTTAATTTCTGCCATTTGTAGTTAGTAGTATGATGCTTTTGGTAATGGGGAGTCATTTTTGTTGGTGCTTGCAATGCTTACTCTCTGTACATGTACACATACATGTTTCGAAGCTATATCTATTATTCAGCTGCTCAAATCTCTCGTCTCTTTATTTTCTCTGTTACAGATTTTGTAATTGTTGCTGGTGCTAGATTAATTTTGTTGACTGTTTTGATTGAGTGTTTTTTGTGGGTAGATGAATTTATTGGGAGTTCGTTCAATGTATGGGGAAAAGTTGCATGTGACCCTTCTTATGTCCATTCCTGTTTGTATTTGTGGCGACACTTTTACTTTATTGTTAGGATGTAGATTCGTATGCTGTTGGTTGAATATCATGTCTATGAAAAGGAGTAAAATGCAGGTCGGTGTACTTTGCCTCCCGCGTCAAGGGAAGTGATAAACCACAATGGTTTATTTTCTCGTTGTGAATGGAGACATAGAGTTGTTGAGTCTCTTTGTGACTAGTGGTGGACTAAATTTTGACGGTATTTCTCTATTATGTGTCTAGCGGTATCGTTAATTGATCAAATTAGTGCTATAGTTTAAATTTTTCTTGCTTCGTTTGGTTGTTTAACTCTGATTAAATTTGTGTTTTATCCGGAAATGTGGTTAATCCACTAGTTTGTTTATGTATTTATATTTTGGGTGTTTGGTCATGATGTGCTAACCAGCCCTTTTTAATGTCTATATGCCATGGCGTGTTTAATGCGTTATTTCTAAAAAGAAATGTGTACACAAGTTGGTTTCCCATTGGTAAGCTGTCAAATATTCCAATTTACGTTTTAAGTCACTTATTATAGAAAAGCTATGACCAGCTTTCAAGTGTAAAAGTTAATTACCCTTTTTAGTAGAAACATACGCCATCCTTTATGTAGCTTGTGTGTAGCGGAAGGGATTAGGTTGATTTTTGGCTTTGTATTTGGTGTTTGGGCGTACCATGACCAATTTTATAAATCAAATCACTCAATCTGACCCTTCACCAGCCACCTATGAGCTCTGCGCTTTTCATGCTAGAAATTAATCAGGGTTATAAGACCTAGTTGTCTCTCAATTAGCTTGGTAATATGAGCTGAACGATGGACGGAAAACCACGAGAGGTCAAGATGAATTTGTATGGCGATATAGAGAAAAAAAGGCATTGTTTTATTCTATTTTGATAGTTGATGTGGAAATGGTTGTCTAGTTTTGGAGTAGACTGGTTTATTATGAATTTGCTTTAAACGACTCACTTAAGCAAACCATTAACATCAAACATGGTTGACAACAGAGGCGAATCCAGGATTTGAAGCTTGTGGTGCACCATTGTTGTCAAAGGTGTGCTTAAGCCTTGAAGCGAGACTCAAAATGTGTTGAGCGCTTCGCCTAGCTTAATGTGCAATTTAGTGTCGTCATCAAGGTTCTAAGACATTTTCCCTTGCCAAGGCTCTTCTGAAGAGACGAACACTAAACAATTGATAGTTCACTTTATCGTAATTTCTTTTCAATTTCTTCGTTCATAAATTAGTCATTCATGCTTATAATTATTAGTCTTGGACTAGACTTATATTTATATTTTTTCTCCGTTTCTGCCTTTTTTCATTAAAGCTCACGCTTTATTTACACTTTGCGCTTAAAGCCCCAACATATCTTAGAGCATTTTTGCGCTTTTTGCTTTTGATAATACTGGGGTGCACCGATGTTATCTTAACGTAGACGTTAGCAAAACTTTCAATGTTGACTAAGGGATAATGTCATAATCGATTGGTCACTAATGACATGAGCAATACTGAAAATACAAATATATTGAACAAATATGAGTTCTAAGCTAATAAACTTTACTTTCTTATAATATGAAGTTCAGTTAACTTGTTTCTACTATATCCACTATGATAGCTTAATGGTCAAAGTGGGTTTTACCGTATGTTATGGTCACGGGTTCGAATCCCCAATCCAGCAATTTTGCTGTTATAAACTTAGTAATAATAAGCCTTTAAATCTAAAGTATAAAAAAAATAGTGAAATTGTGTGACGCCCCCCAAGGTCGATCCTTGGTCGCATGGGTGGAAGCACTAACTTCAACCACCGAGCCGAGGGGCACTTTTAGTCTTCCAGGGATGCACTATTACCTATATCCCAATTCCTCAAGGTATATACACATGATTTTTTCAGAAGTTAATTGGTGCACGTGCACCCCCACCTATACCTATGGATTCGCCTTTGGTTGACAAGTTCGTATTTTATTAACTTCACATCTATACATACTAGTAGTTTTTCATGCGACCGGATGACTTTTCTTAGCCATCAAGGGGGTGTATGAGATTTCTTCACTTTTGTTTAAAAATTTGGAGTTCGAGATTCTGAATATCAACTAAAGAATCTTCAATCTTCATTTGTTTGCTTCATTAATAATATTAAGAGAGATTTATTTATTTATTTATTTTAAAAAAGAATAACCTAACTTTACACAAATTTGCAACAATTAAGACCTGGGAATTTATTGGTTAAAAGGTACGTCCGTGAGTATCCAACACTGATATGGACTTGAATAAAGACAAGGAACAATTGTGAAGATGAAGACTACAAATGCATTGCTACTTGATTATTACGCTACCTATATTGACTTGCTCCTCTCCTCTGTCATTACACTGGTAGGACCCATGACAATGGGTAATATCTCCTCTTCAACTTCAAAGGAGATCTTTCGAAGAGACGACATAAATTAATTTATCTAATATGCGTCTATAATTAACTGAAAAATGATAAAAATATTCCTAAGGTAGCATTTTCATTTAAGAAGTGACTAGTATGCTTTAAATGGTCCAACAAATAAAAGAAATGCCACGGAATATTTGATATATTGCAATAACATGTGAATTGTGAACAATCCTAGCTAACAATTAAACATCCGTATGACTTTTGATGATTTGTCTATATTCGTAAGTTTCATTGGGCTTTTAGTATAGCGTGGACATGAGCATGAACAAAGATTAAGATAGGTTCTCAGAGTTGCTCGTATAAAAATTATTTAAAAACAGAAGATTGAAAAAATTATTTATGGCTTAGCTAAGTTAATTTAAAATATGTTTTATATTGGATTAGAATTTTATGTGGATCAATAATAAAGACCACTTGCTTAATTAAAGGGAAAAATTACACAAAACTACAACTTAACTTATGTATATTACTTAAAATATCAAATCTCCAAATTAATTACAAAATATTTCATATCTCACTTTCTCTCTTCTTATTCCTTATACATTACTCAACTCACTCCATCATTCCACTTTTTATGCCGAATGCTATAAAAAAAAAAGTCTATTTTCAAGGCAACTATCAAGCGGTTTACTATTTTTGAACTACCACAAAAAACACAAAAATCAGACCTTTTCTTCCTCTCTTCTTCACCTCTCTTCCACCACCACCAAAATAGAAAAACCCTAGCCATAGCTGTGTCACCCTCGTCTGCCGCTAGCCTGCGGGATTCGCCCATTTTCGCACTTTCCCAACCCGTGAATCCACAAAATCAGAGAAATCAGTCCCCAAATTCATACAACAACGAAAAAATAAGTTCAAATCCGTCACTTAATGGCCTCAAAAAGTCAAAATTTTGGAGAAGAGAAAGACATTCTTGTCAGGACTTCAAAAATGTATATGTGGGTCTCTGTTACTGCACAAACATAGATCTAATGTATAAGAGGGATTATGTTACTGCACATACATAGATCTAATGTATATGTGGGATTCTGGTACTGCATATACATAGATCTAATTAGACTGTGGATTTCTGTTACTGCACATACATAGATTTAATGTATAAGTGGGTTTATGTTACTGTACATACATAGATCTGATGTATATGTGAGATTCTGGTACTGCATATACATAGATCTAATGTATATGTGGGTTTCTGTTATTACATATATATAGATCTAATGTATATGTGGGTTTCTGCTACTGCACATATGTATACAATTTTGGTGATGTATATGCTCGCGGAAACAAGATAATGTATTGTATTTGTTTATTCTAATACATATATGTAATGTTTTGATGATGAATATGATGAAGGAAACAAAATAGTGTAGTGTATTTGTTTATTCTGAGACATATATCTAATGTACATATAACAATTATGTATTTGAAGTATGTGGTATATACATACAAGCTAATAAACCCATAATGTGTTAACTAATGTATTGAATTAGACTTATGTATTTGAGTAGCATATGCAATGCATATACATAGAAGATAATGTTTCTTATTTGTCTGTTAATTTAGGTATTGGATTTGAACTATATTTTAATACTTATGTATATAATTACAGGGTATGAAATATATAGCGGATGCACTGTAGAATAACGTGGCAGTACGTGGAGGACTAGAAGGTGCACTTATGTAAGGAGTAGTACAACCACTGTCGAGATTGAAATCAACCGGCGCCGGAGATGGCATCATCACTTCTATCTCCATTTAGAAAAAGAAAGAGAGAATAGTGAATGCTTGAGTTTTGGAAAAACAGGGGAAAAGAAGGAACGGTTATATAGGTAAAGAGGAGAAAGAAAATAAGAAGGAAATGAGGGGAATTGATAGGAAACAAGATCTTGTTTCCTAATATGAATTCATTTTCCTTTTATGTCGTTAAATAGTTTTATACTTATGTATATGTTATTGATGTATATGGTCGTTTAGTTATGTATATGCCGCGTAAATATAAGAGATTTGATGTAATTTAAGCAAATATCGAGAGAGAGTATAATTAGCTAGTAAACTACTGATAGTTATGTTATTAAATGTCATATTTTCAGGCCGTTGATAGAAGGAAAATTATGAGCCTGCAATACTGTTCGAAACAAATTTAATTCAATAGGTCATATGGAAGAAGAATATTCTTGATCTGTTTTGAAATCGTTAATGGACATTTTTTACCTTCTGTCGTAGATTAAATATAATTGCAGATTTGTGATAATTCTATTCTGCAGTACTATTCGGTGTCTATTCTCAATATATTCCATAGGTGTTGACTAATATTTTACCCTCAACATTTTACCTTTTCTAGTACTCAAGGCCTGTTCTCACCACTAAAAAATATGAAAAGGTTGATTTACGTAAATGTTTTTTTAGGTTAATATTTAAAATTTAATTTAATTTTTAAAGATATTGCAAATATAATTCTAAGAAAAATAGGATAAAGTTAGATTCGGATTTGACATTTGCTCCTATATTGCTTAACCTTACAACTAACTATTAGATTATTATCCGACATTTGGAATAATTCATCAAATTTTATATCGTGATCTAATTTTTTTTTTAACTGAATCTTCAATTTGTTTAAAAGAGATCTTTGAACCATAGTCTCTGATTTATAAGATATTACTAATTTTGTGTATTTTGCATTTAATAAAGAAAGTACATCCACTAGACAAATAAAATATCTAAAAGTAAAAATAACAATTGTAGATTATATAGTAGAATACAAGAACTCAACCCGTGTTAATGTCAAATTTCGTATTTTTATACTTGAACATAACTTTTGTCGTTCATATATTAAAGAATTCGGAGTTGTAAGTATGAATTACAAACATATGTTATGTATGAAATTATTGAACGAGTCTCGAGCGTCGAGCATGTCACGCCCCGAATCCCATCGAGACATGATTGACACCCGTAGCCGATAAGGCCCAAGAGAACCAACCTGTGCCTATGTTCAATCATATGCATATCATAATCATAACCACCAGTGCATAAGAACATGAAAGACGAATAAAGGAAAACATGGGACATATTTATACATACATGTGAAACTTGGCCGTTGAGGCCATCCAGTCAAAACATCATATGTCTTTTACACTGATACACCCACATCTGTCTACAAAAGCCTCTAATAAGAGCATTTACCAAAATGAACCATAAGTCGGGACAAGTCCCCGCTTTATACAATATGTACAATACCAAAACATATGTATACTCTGACTCGGAGAAGCCTCGGATTAGCTGGAGCTCACCAATGATCTGCAACAACTGGCAACCTACTGTGGAGGCCTACTAGGACCTGCGCCTGCAGCAAGTAAGGTAAATTTCCCCGAAAGGGGTCAGTACGAAATAAGTACCGAGTATGCAAGGCTCATATGAAACTGTGCAACACATGAGTATTTCAGTGAACTCAAATACAAATGAATAATCAATGTGAATAAGTAACCATTCTGCATTTTGGGAACCATGTGGATTGCTTTCATTACTTTAATTACTTTCTTTACATTCAATGCTCACTTGTCATTACATCTCATAATGTACCCGGGCCCCGACTGATCAGTGGGTCTTTACATATCACATCATTGTGTTGGGATCGAGTCGAGCTAGGCTTATGCCCCTAGACTTGCCACCCATACATCAATGCAGCGGGATCGGGTCGAGCTAGGCTTATGCCCCTAGACCTGCCACCCATAATCCAATATCTCGGGATCGAGTCGAGCTAGGCTTATGCCCCTAGACCTGCCACCCGTACTTGATCATTGACCACATTTGCATTACTTTGATCTTTTCTTTGAGATTGATATTTGATAGTCATAACATCACTTTGGAACTTTGGAACATAATATTGTTGGAAACTTTGAATCATTAACCAACGAGTGAGAGACATGTGAAGAAACATCATGAGAAATATAACATTACTAGCACCATGATACCATTGGAACCATTGGACAATAATCAATGAACAAGAGACATACGTATAATCACTATCGGAACATTGGAACATTAACCATGAATATGAGACATGAGATTCACAAATGATCCATGAGTAGAAAATATATGACAGTGACTAGTGATAAACGGATATTGGATACCTTAGCACATTTCGGGATAGGACTAGTGACATGTCAATATGGACACTATTTGCCGCAGAAAGATACGGACAAAGTAACCTTACATACCTGCACTTTCAAGTGAATACACACGACTATGTAGGAATACAATGGTCCCGCTCCTTATTTACGTCTTAATCTACAATACAAGTGCATACCGAAACTTACATTAGCAATGAGTTACCATATCGGCGTATAAGACGTCAATGAACTCTCATGTCACCCCCTACAATACATTTCATATCCTCAACACCATAATAGTACATACATTAACCAATAAATCACACATCGATAGCATTTCACACCATACGTGCCCCTTTACGCTTTTTCCTTTATCATTCCGTCGCCATTATGCCTTTATACCAACATATGAGCAATCATTCATACTTAACATAATCCATCACACCTTCATACAACACTTTAAAGTCATTACAACGTCATCACAAGGTGATAATTACATCTATGAAGGGTATAGGGGTTTCGGGGGGCCAACGGGATGCAAAAACACAAAATTCGACAATCTGCCTTGGGATGTGGAGCCACCTGCGCCCGCAGGTGCTGCTTGGCAGATTCCAGGGGCACCTGCGTTGGCACCTGCTCCCGCAGGTGCTCCCCTGTAGAGGGCGGATGCCCGTTTTTTGCCGAAATGGTCTTTTTGGGGTCTTTTAATGCCATGAATGGTCCATGATCACCATCAAACATTTTTGAATATATTTTTGATCACATAACATGCTAACAACCAGCCATGGTCTCACAACACACATAACGACACCCAAAACCACATTTCACGGCCAATACGGCACCGAAACCATAACCAAATTCACAATAACACCTCCCAACGTTAAACATAAGGATTAAACCAAGTAAGACTAAAATCACATTTCATATGTCAATATCTAATCCACCAAGTTCACCTCCTTTAAAACCACAAGTCCATCACCAAATTTACAAAACAAACCACCCTCCGATTTAAGCAAACATATAACCTTTCACTTTTGTGAACTTCTCAATATTCCACCAACATAACCAACATCACATACACCATGTATCATGAATAAAATATAATAATTCATTATAATAATCACTTACCAAGACTTACCAATTGCTAATCTTGGCCAAAAGAGTGACTTGGGGTTTCTTGAGAGCAAAGGGAATTTTGTGGAAAATCCTAGAATGTTATGAGAGTTTTAAGGGAATAAAAATCTGATTTTTTTCTCTATATATAGTCCCTCATGTCTCCCTTATCCTTTTACTTAGCATTTAATGCTATATGGATGGGTCAAATAAATGTAAATGGAAGAATGGGTCAAAAATAGCCATTTTAGGTCATGTCTTCCTCCATAAAATTGGGCCTTATTTATTTAGGGCTTAAGGCCCAATTGTACAAGACTTTAAATGCCCACCATTTAATACCAAATTCATCAATGCTCCCATGTCGTCATATGTCCATAAGTGTTACTGTTTGTTAGCTAGACGTAGCAATGTACGGGGTGTTACAGAGCATTAGACATGTTTAAGATGCTTAAAAGTTAAAATATAATCCTCAAAAAAATAAACTTTATATAAATATGAGTCTCAAGGCATTTTGTGAGATTCTGCACAAACATGAGTACTAATTGAGTCTCATTAGAGCCTGAATTCTAGTATGAATTTTGAAGACGTAGAGTATCATTCCTTGATGTTGATTACTTGTATGTTTTGAATATTAGGTCATCGAAATACAAGTTTTATGACATATTATCTTACAAGTCCTCATAAAACTCAATAGTACATTTGAAGACTTCCATGAGGCAGACATCTCACCTTCGGAGTCCTATGTGCTAAAAATATACCATTAAAATTTAAGGAAAAGTTCTTCAGAATAGTGATTAAGCCGATTAAATCGTGTGGGGTAGAGAGTTGACCAGTTAAAAATTTTTATGTTCAAGAGACGAGAGTAATGAAAACGAGGATGTGTTGACATACTAGGAGAGATAAGATTAAGAATGAAGGTATTGGGAACAAGGTTAGAGCAACCTCGTACTGAAAAAGACGAGGAAAGCGATACTGAGATGGTTCGAGAACATAAAGATGAGATGTGCAAAAGTCCTGGTGAGGAGATGTAAGAGGTTGGATGCACTTGGTTTTAGGGGATAGAGATCGGCCGAAGAAGTAATTATATTGGACATGGCATAGCTTCCACTTTTCAAGGACATCACTTTATATAGAAGTTTATGGAGGTCATAAATTAGAATAGAAGATTAGTAAGTAGTTGAACATTTTCTCCTAGCGGGATAGGCATGGTAGATTGGTGCACCGTACATGTTCCCCTTCTTATATCAGACTACTTGTAGTAATAACATTTTTCTCATAGTTGCTTGTCTTACAATTTTCGTTACTCCTCATTATTTACATTGCTTTAGTTATCACATTAGTTTGTTATTGTTATTGTTCCTCTTTTTAACGTCATGCTGTGTTTTTTCATGTTATTTTTTACTCCCTCCGTCCCAATTTATGTGATGTAGTTTGACTTGGCACGGAGTTTAAGAAAGAAAGGAAGACTTTTGAAACTTGTGGTCTAAAATGAGTCATAGATATTTGTGTGGTTATAAATCATTTCATTAAGGGTAAAGTGGGTATTTTAAAGTTAAATTATTACTAAATATAGAAATGTGTCATTCTTTTTGGGACTGACTAAAAAGAAAAGTGTGTCATATAAATTGAGACAGAGGAGTATGTCCTCTTTATTTTAGTATTTTTTTAAGCTGCTCTGTTGTTCGTTACTCGAGTCACGGATCTTTCAAAAACAACCTAAACTTCCTCGAGATAAGAACAAATTATTTGTACACTCCACTTTTTAAATCCTACTTATGGAACTACATTGGTATCTATTTTAGTTGACTACTTCTTGTTGTTGTATGAGACAGAAATTCTACTTCTATTGAGCTAGTTTAGTAAAATTAATACTCATCATTTTTAATACTTCCTCCGTCCCATTTTATGTGACCTACTTTGATCGGACATAGAGTTTAAGAAATAAGAGAAGACTTGATAATATTTACCAAATTGTTTTTTATTAAAAATATACTACTACTGTCTTTAATTATGTGGGACCTTATAAGTGGGATCAATAACGGTAAAAGAGTAATTGTGATTTTAAAAAGTTATCAAATAAGAAAATGTGATATTTTTTTGGGACGGACCAAAAAAAAAAATAAGCCACATAAAATGAGACGGAGGAAGTAGTAAATTACACATTTTAAAAAAATCATTTTATAACCCAAATAAAAATATTTTTAATAATATGATAGAGTACTAATTTGATTTTAAACTATGTAGTTACCCCTATTGATAATGGAAAATGGAATCATGGCTCACTGTTTTCTGGGCCCATCAAATAAACCCAGAAAACGTGGGCACTCAGCCACACTATATAATCTCGCCTTCCCCTGCTGAGAAAGGGCAGGGTGACAATACCAGAGGGAACACACAAAAGGGGTTTTTAGGGTTTCTGTGTGAGGAAAAAAAAAAATGGCGGAAGAGGGTGGAAAGAGGGCTACGGGTACCTGCAAGTGGTTCAGTGACCAAAAGGGTTTTGGATTCATCACTCCTGATGATGGCAGTGAGGATCTGTTTGTTCATCAATCTGGTATCAGATCTGAGGGTTTTAGGAGTTTATCTGAAGGTGAGGCCGTTGAGTATGAGGTTGAGAATGGTAGTGATGGTCGTACTAAGGCTGTTGATGTGACTGGACCTGATGGTGCGGCTGTTTCTGGTGGTTCACGTAGCGGCGGCGGTGGCAGCCGTGGTGGTGGAGGATATGGCGGTGGTGGTGGATACGGTGGTGGCCGAGGAGGTAGCCGTGGTGGATATGGTGGTGACAGTGGGTATGGTGGTGGATATGGTGGAGGAAGTCGTTATGGTGGTGGCGGCGGCGGATATGGAGGAGGTGGCGGCTATGGCGGCGGCAGTGGTGGTGGAGGAAGTGGGTGTTTCAAGTGTGGTGAGTCTGGTCACTTTGCTAGGGACTGTAGCCAGGGAGGTGGAGGTGGTGGCGGCGGCGGCGGGAGATATTCCGGCGGCGGAGGCGGTGGTGGGGGCAGTGGCTGCTTCAAGTGTGGTGAGGATGGTCACTTTGCTCGTGAATGCACCAGCGGTGGTCGTTGATCATTCGTCGAAACCCTGCTATGCTTTTATGCTTTAAGTTGTTATGATTTCCGGTGTTTATCTCTATTGTTTTATCGGAAATCGGATTTGGTTGCTTTTTATATCTTTATTTTCTGGTCTTAGTAGTTAGTAGTATCATTTCGAAGCTTTTTGGCAATGGGGAGTCTTATTTTTGTTGGTGCTGCAATGGATTTGGATACTCTCTGTACATGTATACATACATGTTTTCGAAGCTATATCAATTATTCAACTGCTACTAGAATCATTATGCCTTTTATTTCTTAATTTCATACCCATTTTACGACTGCTCAATTTTGTTTTCTGTGTTGTTGAAAAGCACCATTGTGTGTGATTTACAGCTTTGTGTAGATGCTTTTTGTTTTTAGAGGGAGACATTTGGTATTTGATTCATGGCAAAAAGTTGGAAATAATGACCTTTTCTTGAGTTGATACAAGCTTTGATAAAAGTTTATTCCAATGTCTTTATGCTGTTGTTGAATATGGTTTTATTCGCTGGAGGTGTTAATTGAGTGGTTGAGTCTCTTTGTGACTAGTGAAGGAATAACTTTTGAGTCTGTTTTTCTGTATTATTGATCTAGTGGTATCGCTAATCAGTTTTTCTGAATTATTGGTCTAATGGCATGCACTGAGCTTGGGGTTACGAATGATAGCCGTGCTTGTCTTTGACCTTGCTGTGCCTCGAATAGATAGATACGTTTTGATAGTAATTTTAAACGCAAGTTTTGTCTTTCCTTTGATGATGTTTAGTTGATTATACCATTTAGGGTGTGAAATTTGTTGTTGGATCCATGTGAGTTTGATTGCCAGCCCAGTGAAAGTAATAACTATAGTGCAATAGCACCATTAGACAGAAGCAGTGTGAGCCATAGAAGCATGTTCACTTTTTTGGGGCTAATGTACATAATCTAACTATAGTACAAGTCAAGTTCTTGGATACTAAAGAATATTACAAGCGTAATGCAAAATTTTCATCAACTCTTACTGTTCTCTGTACACGCTTCACATTGCGAGTTACAAAAGTGTGAATGTATTACATCTGAGTAGTCTAAGGAAATCTCGAGGAAACAGTTCAATAATCAAGATGTCACGAGTCCAACCATCCTGGCCATTGCTCCAACTCCAAATTAAACTATGTGGTAAGAAGAAAAACGAGACGAATTACAAAGATTGACTGCGGCAAAACTGACTTCAGAATCAAGGCCTACCAGTTTTTGTTCATTTGTATCTTGATTACCTATCTCTACCAGTCTCTTGGACGGCGCCAAGAATTCTACACTGTATCTGTATCGCCATTTGCCTTTTGATTTGGGAGGTGATGTTGTTCTGTTACACATTTGATATCATCAAATATTGTCCAAGATAAAGAGGGACTCAAGTTTCAACCTACTAGCATAATTGAATCGAACTAAAAGTAAATACAAAAACATGTTGCAGCATGCCAAATAAAGATGGCAGGGTAACAAGGACCATATCTCTTCTTTCTATCTGTGCATAGGACAGACTCACATAGAGACATGTTGCAGCCTTGAACACGTTAGTCAATCTACAATGAAGCTAATATTGTGCACACTCCAACCACAACAATATATCCAGTGTAATCCCACGAGTGGTGTCTGGGAAGGATAAAGTGTGTGCAAACCTTCCCCTACTTCGTACAGATTGTATACACTCCAACATAACTGGAAAAAAAAAAAAGAATGTTTAAAGAAGGAACACAAGAAGTACCTAAATTTTGGACTTACTGAGGAAGTATTATACAATTTGATAGGTTCACAGCCGTGAGCCTCTGGACTGATAAAGTTCCATGCTTTCTCTGCCTTTGTTCACTAGTTCATCAACTATAGGATCTTGCATTAAGTGTCCCTGCTTTGTAGCCCACTCCAACACTATATGTGCATTATCATCAGCTAATGCCTCACTATCAGGAACATGTGTTGCTATGTAACTCAAGAGAATTAAACAAGGAACCTGAACCATTTGTTCACCAAAGTAAACATGTGGAACTAGGTGCTTGGTGCCTCCTGCCTGAATTATGGCCTTGCAGTGATCGACTCTCAGGAAATTATCAGAGGAAGCAAATTTGTTGAGTGCAATTGCAGCTTCCCTAGTTACATCTGGTTCCCTATCATCTAATAGAGCCACCAATGGACGAATCATTCTTGTTTCTGTTGCTCGAAAGGTCCTGGCCAGATGGCCTATAGATTTGATGCTTGGACAGAGCAATTCTGAATCTCCCTGGTTGATAATTCTCAAGAATTGATCAACCACGGCTTTGGCAGCAGGTGCAGTGGGCTTGAAAGCAGCACGTCTCAAGTCAGAATTTTGCTCAGCAACTCCTGCATTAAGGGTGTCAAATGAGCAAGTTGAGCTAAATCCACAAGTTGAGCAAGACTATATTAAATCAAACAACCCTCTATTTTTTTTCTATTTTGATGATTGCAGAAGCTGCCCAAATTGGCCCAAGCTTTTGAACGGGCTAAGCTTTGGTTATGCCTAACACAACAACACCATACACAGTATCCTTATGCCTAATCTACGCGTCAATTAGGCAGGCTATAACTTTATGAGCTAAACATGACACATTTACCTGTAATCTCCATGAGTGCCATTGCTGAATGATATTGTACCTCTTCAGGGCCTTTCTCTAGCAAGACAGCAAAGCATAAAAGAGCTCGGGATTCTGTAATGTTACTACAAATGCTAACATTTCCTGCACAAAGATGCCTAAGAGCTCTGGCAGCCATTGCTTTCATTTCAGCTTTTGTAGCAGGATCTTCGTATTCCCTCCCTTTAATGCTAGTCCCTGTCAGTCCAACATTGTGGTTCTTCTGCTGATTCGGGTTTTGTCGCTGGTGCTGCTGATTTTGACCTGTTATAGGATTGTTGGGCTGATTCTGAGTCTGGGTTTTCATTGCCATTGCACTTGTAACCAAACTATGCATTTGGTTGGTTGGCTGATTATCTATAGGGTGAGGAATTTTACTGTGAGTTTTATTCTCATCATCATCAAACTTACCTCCATTGTCACTGAATTTGTTAGTACTAGAAGAATTAGATTGGGCCATCGCAGCAGTTGCGTGTATCGACATGTTCTGGTGTTTTGTAGCAATAGCATACTTACTATGTTCTTGAATTGTTTCAAAAGCAAGATGACTAACCAATAGCCTGATAGTATTTGCTTGAGCAAAATGATCTTGACATTTGTGGTGATTTGCAGCCAATTCAGAAATTGCCCAAGCCACCACAACCTGTATTTTCATATGCCCATCTTTTAGAATCTTGGCAAACACAGAGCAAACACCAGCATTCACAATTTGTTCAACGCTTTCAGGGTCTCGACCAAGAAGGCCAATAGCCCTCGATGCGTTCTCCTGACCCTCCATTCGTCCTTCTTTAGCCAATTTCAACAACGGTGCAACCCCACCTTCTTCTATAATCAACTTCCCATATCGCTCATTGTCCCTAGCCAATGACACAAGCGAGGCCGCTGCATCAGAACGATCGTCTAACGACCCCGTACACAGAATCGCAATCTGTTCCCATATCAGACACAATATCGGTTCATTAGCTGCAATTGGAGGAAGCCCAAGATACTCATCATCACGATCATCCGCTGGAGTCGACACACGTAACAACCATTGAACATCACCACATGAATTCTCAAGCTGCTGTGCAGTTTTCTTCAATGCAGCAGTCGGGATGATCGTGAAAACACGACTCAATCCCCTGGCACAACATTTGATTACAAGGGTGAGTGCCTTGTCCAAAACCTGTTCCGTGTCATCGATGATTCTGCGCGTTGGACGCTCGTACAAGTCATTGCTCGCGCGCGCTGCCTGTCTTAGGAGCGCGGCAAGCTTTTCTGTTTTGGCTTTGATCTCCATGCAATCGGCCTTGAAATTGCAAACCTCGTCAGCCGCTTTTGTAACCTGGTCCGCCAATTGTATTGGCCGTGCTAAAATTTGTTTCACTATGTCCGCCATCGTAATAGCGGACTGTTAATGCTTTCTTCCTTAAACACCGCAAAATAAGAGTCTTGGAAGATCAAATACAAGGGAATTTACGTTAAATTTTGTATCAAAATAAGACGAAAACAAGAAATGGGACAAATAAAAAAACAAAAAATGCGTGATCTTTTTGATTGTTTTTTTTTCTATGGGGGGTTTAGAAAAATGATGAAATTGGCCATAAACGGACGGCAGGAGCAGGAGGAGGGTGGCGATAGTGGTGACGGCGGGGTGTGTGGATGATTCAGTATGAGTTTTGGTATGGTCAAACGCAAATGTCTCTATAGCTTTCCATGAAAATGGAAAACAAAAAAACTCATGGTCGTTACAACCTTATTTATAGGAAATAATGTTTGTAGTAGCCGAAGAAATTGAGTCAGTATGATAAAAGCCATTTTGGCCGTTCATAGTTCACCTAGTATACTATAAGCCATTGGATATATCTTAGAATGTCCAATTTTCAGTTAAGTGTATGGGAATGTCAAAGGTTTGCTAGGAAGTAACGTAGCAGCAAATTATTGCCACTACTATATAGCTACTACTACATTTTATTTTATTATCATATATTATTAAGGTCTGACTAATCCATATTCGTATCGCATAAATTTATTTAACAGAAGACACTTCCATAAAACTAACTTCACGAGCCACTTTTCGGCCTTCTTGTTTTTGAAAAATAAAACCGTAATTTCACCCATGAAAGTTGAAACTCCACCATGGTGGTTATTAGGAGGTGAAAAGTGGTCATTTGTTAATCTTATCCGACGCGTCCTACTAGAAAAATTTCTGAATTCAAAGTCTCTGATTAAAGGTAAAAATATCTCATTATTCCACCACATTCTTGCTTTTCTATCAATTTCTAATTTTGATCTTCCTCTCCAATATGATATTATGGTGCCTTATAGATCGAAATTCCGTTATGATCCAATTTTAATCGATAATAAATACCGAAATTTTGCAATATTTGATTGATCACAATTATATATATACTATTGACTATAGAAGATACCATTACTATAATTTTTCTAATAATCATCTATTGTTCAAACTTAATTAGTCTAGACTCACATTGCGTAATTAAAGGGGAAAGAACAAGAACTATCAAAATATTTTTATTTTTAGGAACATTTAATTAAAGGGGAAGTATCTCATCATTCTTACAAATTGTGTTCCATAAGTCATTTGTTGCTTATAAACATGGTGTTTCTTTTTAATTTAACCAAGGATTGTATAAACTTATTGATTTTATTGTTTTTAATCTAACAGAAGTTTCTAACAAACACCGGATTTTAAATCTTTCTGTCAAATTGTATTCCCAAATTGGTATTGCCTACTTTATTATAAATCTTTCTGTCACGTGATTTTAAGTATACTAACAAAAAACATAGCCTAACTTAATACTGATGACAAAGTGACAAATGTAGGATATGTTTCTCTAAATTTAACTGAATTTATATATTGTTTTTCGCTCAAATTATGTATGTATACAATATATGTGAATTTTATTAAAATGCTTGAGTAATGATAGGCAGAGGACCACCCTTTAGTAATAAGAAAATCTTTATCCACTTTAACCTATGTTTTGGGACCATGTCGAGTATATATTCCCACTCAATATACACATTATATTATTTAGTATAATAAATAAGTATTCGTAAGAGAAACATAGGATTGAGAAATATCTCTGCAGACTAATCCCACAACTACTGGAAATATATGCAAAAAAGTTACAAATTGAATTATTCAGCTACTGCTTTGGTCTCCATTTACGTGGTACCATTCAAATTTTTCGAGTCAAACAAGTTTTTTTACAACGATTTTTCAAACGCCTGTAAAATATTTTAAGTTGTCATTTATTGTGACTTATAATATTTTTACATAATTTCTAAATATGTCAATTTTATTTTTTTTTAAAAAAATTTAAAGGTTCATGTCCCTATTTATGATCAAAATTTTATAAATTAGAATCTGAAAGCTCAAATTGTGCCACATAAACTGAAACAAAGGGAGTATATTGAATATATTTCATATAGTTGATACATAATAATAAGTTATATTATAATCTCTCTACCTTACAAAGGTAGAAGTGAGGTCGTCGGCTTACATCTTATACTTGATCCCTAAATCCTACTTGTGAGATTGCACTAGGTATGGTGTTATACGTTATGCTATAAACGGTTCAAATGAACTCTAATTTGTGGAGCATTCTTTTTGAAAAAGAAAAAAAAAACGTGATGCAGAAACGTGTACTATTACAGGACAGCTACAACACAGAACCATATATCGTGTGATGTTTCTCGTCTTTGCGTGGAGTTATTATCAACGTGAGTTTTAATGGCATGGCACATTATACCGTGTACTTACCTGATATGATCGTGTTGCTTGGATGGTAAGCACCCTTTATTTCCAACCTTGAGACTGTGAGTTTGAGTTATCAAGGAAACAAAAGTGGATGGAGCTCGAAGAGATGGATAAAAAAAAAAATTGTGTACGTACCTTGGTGAAAAGAAATTACCTGCAAAAGGTATGACGGCCCTGCAAATCATCGTCATGTTCCATGAATACTTTTTGCAACAGAAGTAGAAAAAAGCTATACTATAGTTGTAAAAATCGACCACAAGGACATACATACATCATGATTTATGATTACTGTACTTATAATATGTGAGCACTCGTTATAATTAGTGCAATGATGGGACTAGCTAGGCGTAGTAGTGAAATCAGAAAATTTGCTAGAAGCGTTTAAGGATAAATATATACGTACAAAAAGTAATTTTTGACTTATATATTTTGTATAATTTTTTTATATGTATAATATAAAGTAATTTTTTTCCAACGAAGGGTATTCAACTGACAACCCTTCAATTTATGTGGCTATGCCACTGGCTAGGCCTTTTTTTAGGTGTATCAATTTTCAGGACATATCACATGAGGAGCCACAGTGTCCAAACTTTTATGTGCAATTTGAAAATGAGTCATTGTAAATAGCTAGCCTCCTACTCAGTGTTTCCCTTATTTCGTGAAGGAATTAATTATATATTTTAATGTTATATGTATATGGTAGTGAGTTTTTGGGGTACTAAAGAACTAAAAATATCTACAAGATGAGTGTTGAAGAGATGTCTATGCTAAGGTAGTAAGGTGGATGTGTGTTCAAACAAAATTATATAAGATTAAAAATATCTATATTCGCTAGAAAGGTGCAAGTAGCATTATGAGCTTAAATCATAAGTTTTGTTTTTTTAGTATGATGATGATATGTGATAAGCTTAAATTGAGAAATGGAGGTTCATATAATAGATCTAAATTTATTTGAGACTGAGGTATAATAATTATTGTTATTTTATATATACTATTAGTGCAAAAAAAAAAAAAAATTAATGTATTTTTTATGATATGATATAATAAATATATTCAACTGAACATCCTTTCATCTATGTAACTTCGTCACTATGTCAGTGCGACAGTGCCCATAATTAGTTAAACTCTTTCGTATTCAGACTTGGCAATTATCACAAGTGTTTTTAAGAATTAATATTCATCCACAAGAATTAAAAAATTAAATTCAGGATGATTGAGAATTGCGAGGTTTAAGAACATACATATTTGTGATCTCTCAATCGAGTTGGCCTTTTTATGTTAAACAATAAACATCATTGGAAAGTGCAAAGAAGATTCATATTTTTGGACACTAGTACGACAAACTTGTAATCTATGTATGAATTTTGATAATTTTTCGTTGAATAATTTCCTTTTTCCTTTTCGTAATAGTTACCAAAACAGTATAATTTCTAATTTTGGATAGTCATTAAGTAACTGATCAATTCTTCCATCTTATGTTTTTATGCAACTCAAAACTCACTGTCTAGTTTTATTTAGAGAAATGGCCATATCTAACGTTTAACCCACGTAAATACTTAAATGAGAAAGATAAATTCAACCATCTTTTGATGCATTGAGTGGATTTCAATATATACTATTTGATGGGATTCATTTCACCATGTATACTCTTTTTGTACGTGTCATCCTAGCTAAAATTATGAGATTTTGGTTTTTTGGTCCTTTGGTTTATTTTGGTTTTTTGGTCCTTTGGTTTATTTTGGTTTTTTGGTCCTTTGGTTTTTCCATCTTATGTCCATATTTGGGTTTGATTAAATGGAATTCAAGCATTGTAGGACTCATTTCTAGGGGTGATGCTCTTAACTGAATTGGATCGTCGATCGAACTCGAGATTTTGATTTATGATGAAAGTAAATAGTTAATTTGTCTTCTGTGAAGACATAATTACTATTCAGCTTCTTATGGTCTTATAACGAATATATTTTTGGATGTAAACAAGTTTAGTTTAGTTTCTTTTTGCGTGGGTGGAAAATAATGTGTGTACTAGTATATGATCTTAGGAAAAATCTTTGTTTTCATTTTGGAAGAATTATTTTAACAAAAATCAATTGTATTTACTTTGAAAAAACAAAATACTACTAGTAATTATTTCTCGGAAGAGTGTATAATAATAATTTTATTTTATTTTAAAAAAAAACAGTTGCTTCCTGCGAAATGGAATGAGCCATCTGAACCTTTTTTTCCTGAGCCATTACATTTGGGCCTTAACGTTGTGCTCTTCATAATTAGGCTTCTTACTGGGATTGTTACACAAATAGTTTTTGGGGAATGGACAAAAATGGCCACTCGGTCAAAAGAATTGCCACCGAGTGGCCATTGATTTTGTATTTTCCAGTATATAGTCATTAAGGACTTTGTCGCCATTGCCTTCAATTTTTTGTTCATATACAGTTCATATACCATAATGATACAGTCCTCATGCTACATTCATATAATTTATACAGAAAACATATGCATATATAGTTCATATACCATATTATACAGTCCCTATATCATATTGATACAATCTTTATACCATATTGATACAGTCCATGTACCATATTAATACACTCCTTATACCATATTGATACAACCCATATACTATATTGATACAGTTCGGACTAACTATTTTTGGAATTAGTTTGGGTCGACTGATCATTTTTTGGAATTAGTTTGGGCTGACTGATCACTCCATGTCCAATAGCCCAAACATGAGTCATTTGTTTTTATATGAGTCATGTGGTGTCCTTTCCCTTAATTTTTACGTTTAGTTGCTTTATCGGTATACACTGATTATAGACATCTCTTTCATATCTAATCTAATAGGTCTCCCAATATAGTTCAAGATAAAATTGTCTCATCTCCATTTTAATTCTATCTTCTGTTTAATATTGTTCAAAAAGCACGCCCTTCTTCTGTTTTATATTTGATTTTAATTTTCACTCAAAAGATAAATTAGAAGACAAGGTTGTTATGTTGAGTATCATGAATGTGTCTGCGATTAAAAACGTATCAAGAGTTCTATTGGAAAAAAATAACAACTTAAAAGAAAAGTATTTTAGCACAAGGGGGATTATTAAAATTAAATTAATAGACTATTGTAACTTTTTCCCTCTTTTGAGTGATTTCAACATGGCTAAACACATACCATGGACTACTTTTCATGACTAGAGATGAAAATAATGATGTCACTAGTAGAGTAACAACGTCTACATGTTTTTTTTTAAAAATTAATTATGAATCTAACTCAAATCCAAAAAATAAATTATAAATTGAAAACTGCACAAAATCATACAAACGAGTCAACACTACAGTTCTCAACTAATTTATGAGAATTGCATAAGATTTAAGTATGGAGACTAAATAACCCACTCACAACACCCACACATTTAGGACTGAACATATATCATACAATATGATATGAAGGTTCAATATTGATACCGTATATAATAAGAATATGGACCTTAGGCCTAACTCGAATTGCCCATGTAAAGATGTCATATAACATAACCAATATCGTTGGAGTTAATATCACAAAATGTCATTCAACTTTGGGAATATATTTAACAAAGTCATTGAACTTTGTTTTATATCAATAAGATCACTGAACTTTGGCCTTTGTATCAATAAAATCACTCAACTAATTTTATCATTAAAAAATAATAATCTAACATTGCAAAATAAATTATTTTTTTATGTCATGTAAATATGAATCCCATAAATAAATAAAATTATAAAAATTTCATTAAAATACTTTTACGAGTGAACTTAATTAGTGAAAATAATATTATGGTATTACTATATATTTAAAACTTACAATGTATAATAATGAGTGATTTTCTGCCAAACAAAGAGAAAAGAGAGCAGCCATCGATATTCTAATTTGATACAAATCCTGTACTCACTCTATAACTATAATTAATTGAGCATAAAATATTTATTACTTTTATCTGTGTTATGAAAGGTTTAAAATCCCATGGAGCCAAGTTCAATTCTAATTTCTGAAATCAATGTGGACTTAAAAATAGAAGACAATCGAAAACAAATAAGTACTACGAGTACCAATTAGTTAAAATTAAGATCTATATTATCATTAAACTACATTAAGTTTGGTGAGGACAAGTGTTAGATTTGGAAAACCTCTCATTTTAAAGATGTAAAATCCTTATAACGTTTTTCTCCGGTAAAATAATGTAGATAGTAAGTTTTTTTTATTTAAATATTTGAAAGTAGGGTAATTAGTTTTAAAAAAGAGTATTTAAGTAATTTAATTTCGATTCAAGTCTTATTACTTTTATAATATATATATATAGATTATTATGACAGGATTGTGGTAGACATGTCAAGAATTACTTTTTGTAATTATTGTTATAAATATACATGCTCTGTTTTTAAATTGTTAATGTTTTAAATTATTAAGAGTCCTTAGGATATAAAATGTATAGTAATACCATAATATTTGTTTTAGTAACAAAGATTTTCTTTTTATTTACTAAATCAAGACATAATATACAGTAATACCATATTATCTTTTCCACCAATTAAGTTTGCCCGTAAAAACTCCTTAATGAGTTTTCTTTAATTTTATTTATTTGTGTGGTTCATGTTTATATGGCATAAAAAATAATTTATTTTGCTATGTTAGATTTTATTTTTTTTTAATAACAAATTTAGTTGAGTGATTTTATTGATACAAAGGCCAAAGTTCAATGATCTTATTGATATAAAACAAAGTTCAATGACTTTGTTAAGTATATTCCCAAAGTTGAATGACATTTTGTGATATTAACTCAATATCGTTGATGATGCCAACTATTACTACCAGCATTGATCAGTCTCCCAGTTTGATGATACCCCTGACACTATTAGCTGCCGGAAATATTGGCGATCATAATAAGCCCTCTTGGCAGGATCTGACAAGGTAACATAAGCTGAATGCTGACTAAGAAAACTTTACAATTTGGATAAGGTTAAATTCTAAATTTTATGTATGATTTTCTCATCCCATTTCCCCCAAATCAGCTCATTGAAAAATGTATGATAGAAAATAGATTCTCATTAAAATACTAAAAAACTTTCTAATTTTTCTGTTTTAAAATAGTACTACAAATTTTCTTTTCTGGGAATAAAATATGTATATAAATAGCCACTAAACATTTTTTATTGAAAAATTTTAATGAGAAAACAATGACTTTTTAGTAGCGTGTGTAACGCATGTAAGATCTTTTGTGTGCGGCAATTAAAAGCTTGAGGTTTTTAGTTTGCATAAAGTAATCGTTACATTATCAATGGTCAAACTTCATAGGCGCAATGCGTATTGACAAAATCTTGAACTTAAGATAGAAAAAGATGCCTATAGATGAACAAACTTGAAATACTAGATCTTATGGTTTAGGATTAGTACTAATCTTTTGTGTTTATCTATTAGTTTAGATAGATATTTTGAGTAATTTGTTACCATAGTTTTCTCTTAATTAGATAGTTTTGATTAAAACAATTCTACTAGTACAAGGAATAGTACTAGTCAAGTGAGATATCATATACTCTCTCTTTCAACTAAAGAGTTATTTTTCTTTTTGTCGGTTTTTAAAAAAAAATCTTATTTTATATTTATTAATAACTCACTAAATTCAACATTATATATGAGATGTTTAAAAACATATGATTTAAATGACATTTTGATACATTATACATATTTTTAGTTATGACTACAAAATTCAAAAGTCTCTCATATTTTTCTAAAATCTATATCTAGTCAAATGAAGATACTTCAATTGAAACGAAGGGAGTACAATTTTCTATCTTCATGGCTCACACAAGAATTTAAACAAATGTTATTTCAAACACCAGAAATTCTTGACATGCAACTGCACCTCCCCTTCCCCATCCCCCACCCCACCCCCCACAAGCACTATTATGGGAAAGACTACGAGTCAAGGTCACCTTGTATTTGAAGCTTGGCATGGATTCTTGAAGATGCCTTGACCAACAATATGTGGATACGTGGTTTTCTGGCAGAGCTGCTATTCAAATTGAGGTTTGTTTGTACATACATGGTGGAGTTTTTTGGTTCAGTTTTTTTTGTAGTTAATTCATTTTGTAATTTATTGAGCCACCTCATTAGTGTAACATAGTATTCATTGTTTTATAGCATGCGAATGTAGAATAGTGGAAGGAGGTTGCAGCAGTAAGTTAAATTGGTTTTGGTTTTTGTAGGATAGTTCACAAGCACTTGTTTTGGAGAATGACATATTATGTATTTTGCTGTACGTAGTTTATGATCGAAATTGGATCATTGTTAAAACCATATTATTGTAGATGCATTTTGCACTTAGTGTTTTTTAGAGTTAATTGAGTATTAAGAAGAGGAAAGCAGAGCAGCTGAACTAAGCTCTTGTTAATTAGTGGTTAAACACTGTTAAGCTGGTTGTTATGAGTTAGTTAGAAAACATGTGCTAGTCACATGTGGAGTGGTGAGAGTCGGTGCTAGCACTCTATAAAAGAGGTGTTAATCTCGTTGTATTGAGATAGTGAGGATTTGTTCAATTGAAACGGTTATGGATGCAGAGCAAAATATCTTCTGAGTTTTTTCTCTGTTTCATGTGTGTGTAATGGTGTAGATGGTAGAAATTAACATGGTATCAGAGCTTCTGGTTACGATCGGGAGTTAAGGAAACCGTCAAAACAAGCAGATTAAGCTTCGAAAATGGCGGAAACTCAAAATTCACAAGCTACAGAGAATCCTCCAGTAGATCCACAGACAGATCATAATCACCCCTTGCATTTGCAGGCATCAGATACTCCTGGTGTAGCTTTGATTCCGACGAAGCTTACAGGACCAGAAAATTATGGTGTGTGGAGTAGATCGATGCGATTAGCGTTACTTGTCAAAAATAAGCTAGGTTTCATTGATGGCACTTGTCTGAAAAATTCGTACAAAGGAGCATTGGCAACTAAATGGGAGAGATGTGATGCGGTGGTTTTGTCATGGATAAGTGCAACTGTTGCACCGGAATTGCTAACAAGCATAGTCTATGCTACGAGCTCAAGGAAAATCTGGAATGATTTTAAGGAGAGATTTGACAAATCCAATTTGACTAGGATTTTTCATATCTGGAAGGAGATCAGTATGTTAACTCAAGGAACTGATACAATAACATCTTATTACTCAAAGATGCGAGACTTATGGGATGAGATGGATGTAATGGTACCTCCTTCATCTTGCGATTGTGAAGAATCTCGACCTCATGTTGAACACATTAAGCAGCAAAGGTTGCTTCAGTTTTTGGTTGGTTTAAATGAAAGTTATGCTCAAGTAAGGAGTACAATACTCCTAAACAATACAATTCCTAGTGTGAATCAAGCCTATGCAATGGCTATTCAAGAAGAAAGTCAGAGAAAATTGGGGGTGGTTGATAAAAGTAGTGAACCTTTGACAATGCTGGCAGGAAGAAACCAAAATCATCAAGCCCAAAACAGCCTAGGACGAAGCTATTCTTCTCAGAGCTCCCAGGGAAATCAGCGTTATCAGGGACAGAGTAGTCAAGGAAGAAATTATTATCAAAATAAGAAACCAGGAATCGTATGTGAACACTGTGGATACAAAGGTCATGCTAAGGAAAATTGTTATAGAATAGTTGGATTTCCTGCTGACTTTAAAAGTCAAAAGAAAGGAGCGGGAGAAGGATTCAAGCCTTATGCTAACAATGCCATCACAGAAAATAAGAATGTTGCTGGTACACAAGAAGGAAAACAATGGTATTTCCCAGGAGGATACTTCACTAAAGAACAATATGACCAAGTGCTGAAGATGATGGTACCACAACCAATAGGCACATGTAAGGAAAATGCAGTAGCAGGTATGAATATTTTGCAAAATGATGATGCATGTGATGAATGGATCATAGACTCAGGTGCTTCACATCATATAACATATTGTGAAAGCTTGTTGAATGAATGTAGATCACTGAGAGACACTGAACATGATAGAGTACAAATACCGACAGGGAACAAAATTCATATAGAACATATTGGCAATGCAGTAATTTTAGGAAGTTATTCCTTGAAGAATGTTTTACATGTTCCAGATTTTAAATTCAACCTAATATCTGTCTCCAAAATCACCAAGGATCTTCAGTGTATGGTGGTTTTCTATCCTGATATGTGTGTAATGCAGGCTCTCTTCAGTGGGGAGGTGATTGGGATTGGTAAAGAGACAGAAGGTCTTTACATATTAAAGCATAATGAAACACCAAAGGTTGGAGCAGTTGTAAGGAACAGTAGGAAGGAAGAACACGCACTTTGGCATCTGAGATTGGGACATCCATCAGTAACAGTCATGAAACATATTCCTTTGATGGACAAGAATGTAGATACAACAATTCAACAAGAGTGCCTGATTTGCCCATTAGCAAAGCAATGCAGGCTGCAGTTTCCATCTAGCAGTTCATCTTCTACAACTATTTTCCAACTGATTCATTTAGATGTTTGGGGTCCACATAGTCATCCTACACATGATAGAAAACATTTTTTCCTTACTATTGTAGATGACTATAGTAGATTTACTTGGGTAACTTTGCTGCAATCTAAGAAAGAAGTTGTAGTAGTAATGAAGAGTTTTATCTCTATGATATGTACTCAATTTGGAGTTGGAATAAAAATGTTGAGATCTGATAATGGCACTGAATTCTTCAATAATCAAATGAATGAGTTGTTGCTGAATTCAGGTATCATTCATCAAAGTAGTTGTCCATATACACCCCAACAGAATGGTGTGGTTGAGAGAAAGCATAGAGATATCTTAGAGAAAGGCAGAGCTCTAAAATTACAATCTCATGTTCCTAATAAATTTTGGGGTGATTGTGTGTTGACAGCAGTGTACCTGATTAATAGACTACCTACTGGAGTATTAAAGGGTAAATCACCTTATGAAGTGTTATTTGGGAAAAGTCCTAAACTTGATCATATTAAAGTCTTTGGTTGCTTATGTTTTGCCAGTACATTGCCAAAAGGTGATAAGTTTGCACCTAGAGCTAGAAAAGCTGTTTTGATAGGGTTCTCATCTACTCAGAAGGGATACAAGTTATATGATGTTGAGTCCAAAACTCACTTTGTCAGCAGAGATGTGTCTTTCAGAGAGCAAATATTTCCTTTCAGGGATCCTCAGGCTCTAGATGAAAATTATTTGCCTTTACTCTCACCTTTTGAGCATGATGCAGGTTCATTGATCAATACACAGAAGGCTGCAGATGGAACATCAAGTATGGACAGTGTGCATACTGGTAAAGCAATCATGGAGATTGCAGAAGAATCACCAGAAGAAGTTAATGACACTGCAGAAGTTGGTCACACAACTGAGGATGAGGTAGCAGCTGTAGAACATGTAGATCAGCCAGTGGTTGTGGAAGAACCCGTTCAAAATGCTGCACCAGTTCATGGCCTCAGAAAAACAACAAGGACTTCTAAACCACCAGTTTGGATACGAGATTACATTGTTGCTAAGAAGACATCACTTTATTCACTCTCCCATCATCTAAGTTATGATCACTTGTCTAACAAATATCAAGACTATGTTCATGCTTTTTCAGCACTCATTGAACCACAGTCATTTAAGGAAGCCTCTCAGGATGCTCGTTGGATTACAGCAATGCAGGAAGAAATCAAAGCATTGGAGACCAATGACACTTGGTCCTTAGTGACCTTACCACCTGGAAAAAAGGCAATTGGGTCAAAATGGGTGTACAAGATAAAATACAAGTCAAATGGAGAGGTGGACAGATTTAAAGCAAGACTTGTTGCAAAGGGTTATACACAAAGAGAGGGGCTTGATTATACTGAAACCTTTTCACCTGTTGCAAAGATGGTGACAGTGAGAACCTTGATCACTGTGGCTGCTTCTTATGGTTGGGACCTTTGTCAAATGGATGTTAGTAATGCCTTCCTTCAAGGTGATTTGAATGAAGACATCTTCATGGAATTGCCTTTGGGTTTTCAAAGGCAGGGGGAGAATAAGGTCTGTAAATTAAGAAAATCTTTGTATGGTCTGAAACAAGCCTCAAGACAGTGGAACATCAAGCTCACTGATGCTCTTTTGGAAGCTGGATATGATCAAAGTGCTCATGATCATTCCTTGTTTATCAAAAACAAAGGAACTGATATAGTTGTGATCTTAGTTTATGTAGATGATCTGTTAATCACTGGGAACAATTCTCAGTTGATCAATGATGCCAAGGCTACATTACATCATAATTTCAACATGAAGGATCTAGGAGATCTGAGATATTTTCTGGGTATAGAGGTGATGAAATCCAAGGATGGAATTCTGCTAAACCAAAGAAAATATGCTTTACAATTGTTGTCAGACACTGGTTTGAGTGGATCCAAGCCTGTAAGCACACCCCTCGAATTTCAACAGAGGTTGACCAGCTTAGAGCATGATCAACACACTGGAAATTCTGCAGATTCTGAACTGGATGACAAAACAGATTATCAAAGACTTGTTGATAAATTGCTTTATCTGACTATTACAAGGCCAGACATCTGTTTTAGTGTTCAGCTTTTGAGCCAATTCATGCAGAATCCAAAAGTGTCTCACTGGGAGGCTGCACTCAGGGTTGTGAGGTACATAAAAGGATCACCTGGTCTTGGTGTTTACTTAAGAAAAGGACCTATTGTAGAGTTGATAGGCTTTTGTGATTCTGATTGGGCATCATGTCCCAACACTAGAAGGTTAGTGACAGGATATGCCGTGAAGCTAGGAGATTCTTTGGTATCTTGGAAGTCCAAGAAGCAACAAACAGTCAGTAGAAGCTCAGCAGAAGCTGAGTATAGAAGCATGGCAGCAGTGGTTGCAAAGCTAGTCTGGTTGGCTGGTCTGTTGAAGGAACTAAATATAATCATTTCAGTGCCAATCAAGGTGTATTCAGATAGTAAAGCAGCTATTCAAATAGCTGGGAATCCCATGTTTCATGAGAGAACCAAACATATTGAGATAGACTGTCATTTCATTAGAGAGAAGGTGAAATCAGGCTTTATAGAGCCTCAGTATTTGTGTTCCTCTATGCAGTTAGCTGATATTCTCACCAAAGGACTTGGTGCAGGCCAACATCATTTGTTGCTTTCCAAACTGGGAGTTCTAGATGTCTTTCACCCACCAGTTTGAGGGGGAGTTTTAGAGTTAATTGAGTATTAAGAAGAGGAAAGCAGAGCAGCTGAACTAAGCTCTTGTTAATTAGTGGTTAAACACTGTTAAGCTGGTTGTTATGAGTTAGTTAGAAAACATGTGCTAGTCACATGTGGAGTGGTGAGAGTCGGTGCTAGCACTCTATAAAAGAGGTGTTAATCTCGTTGTATTGAGATAGTGAGGATTTGTTCAATTGAAACGGTTATTGATGCAGAGCAAAATATCTTCTGAGTTTTTTCTCTGTTTCATGTGTGTGTAATGGTGTAGATGGTAGAAATTAACAGTGTTGATCTTAAAGATGGACATGGAGTTTGAAACTCCATGACAATGATTGTTTTTTAAAGACTGGACCGAAAGGTAATCAGTGGCCGATACTTCTATCAGGGGACCTTTAGATAGGCAATGGACATGTAGTCATCAGGCCTGATAATGATTATCTGCAGCTTATGGTCTTTTCTTTTGCCAATCTTTAGTATAGTGAGCTAAATTTGGCATCTAAGAGTAATTGGATGAATTGTTCTTTATTGTAGGTAAATTTAGCCTAAAGCTAATGGAGATGAATGTTAAGAAAGGATTAAAAAATAGGTTATTCGTTGGCAAATGTAAGGTACGTAGTTATGAGCTTAATAGATGATCAAATAACCCATGCCAAGTTTTTAATCATAAATAATTGCTAATAGAAGTTTGATTTATTAAATTTCTTTTACGAACTTGATGTCGACAAATTTATAATCTAGAAATTATAATTGAACATTTTGAATTTAGGCAAAAGTATGTCCCAAACCCAGCTAGGGCCCGACCTTGGTATTTATATACCAAAATGTGCTAATATCTACTTATTTTTCAGTAATACCACATAAGTGATCAAAATTCAAAAAGTGAAGACATGGAAAAGAGGGACGTAAAACCTGATCTCTCAAATTACATTATATTGATTGAGTTAGATCTTGACTTTCTAATTAGCTTGTTGTTAATATAAGCTAGGCCAAAAATAAGAGGGATTAATATGATGAGTAGTTAACAATGAGGAGGAAGTATTAGCATATTGATCTTTGCTAAAGCATACGTTTTTTTGTTAAAGGACTATGTAATTTGTATGATACATATGATATCATCACTATCTTCCTCAAAAGGATAACATAGGTTACTTCATAAACTTCAATATACTTGTTTTTATTTTCTTCCATGCCCCGAAAGAAATTAGAGGAATACCTCTTTAATTATTTTGAAATAACAGTATGAAAAGCTAGCCACAAGATGAATATAGAGGGTCTAGATTTGTTAATCAAGATGGCTTTCGTAGACACGTAATTTTTAATCTTCTACAAGTTTTATCACATAAATTTTTAATATTTATTTTAAGTCTTGTGAACACCTAATTTATTACCGAACTTAAGGTTTTACACCATTTTTAGTGCCTAAATATTTTTTTTAGATCTAAATTAGATATGTTTTACTTTTAGTAAGTCTTACTTTTAAAAACGAAAACTACAAAAATAGAGTCTCATTTGAGGATAAATTTTGTTTTTACTTTTCAATAATAAGAAAATTTTCAGTAAATATATTTTCTTTTAATTTAAATTTTAATGAATAAACTAATGATTTTATCATCTTCCTTTGTTACTTTTTATTTTTTGGACTAACCATTTACTAACTTTCTATATTTTTTATTGGTTATTAAAAAGTAATTAGTTAATATATTTATCTCAGAACAAATAAATAAATAAAAAGTGGACAAAAAACTAAAGAAAGAAAAGAAAAATATCATGTCTCAACAACTAGCTAAAAAGAAAAATATCGAATCATGTCTCAACAACTAGCTAACCACTCCCACCCCCTCACGTTCTTTTCGGCCAGTGAAAAGTCCCCCACACATACACTATATATGCTACTTATGGATAGTAAGTCATTTTTCATCGACAATAAATCTTGTAAACCAATATACTCAAAAATATAAATGTTTTTGGGACTGGTCATTTTCTTGATACAATGTATAATCCAATGACTACAAATATCAATCCTCGTTATTGGCTTATACATTGTGTTGGGGGAAGGCCGAAGAGAAGAGAGTAGCTGAAGCTGAAGCCTTAAAACGTAACAAAGATGCAGTCATTGAAATCATCTCATTTGCTGGTGTTACTGCCACAGTAGTTTCAAAATTCAAAACTGATGATCAAATTATTGCAACAGCAGCTGCAGCTCATCAGGAAGCATAACTGATATGAATTGAAGTCCTTGTTCATCCTTTTATTTTTCTTTTGTTGGACAGAATTGAAATTATTTCATGTTAATTCTTAATCCAGATGGCCTTATAGAGGTAACTGTCTCAAAGGAGCAGTGTAATCTCCTCAAAACCGATTAACAGGATGAATTGAGTTGCCCAAATTACTCAACTAGTGGACTAAATAACCTATATCGATGTGCTTCTTTAGTACTCTTAATTAAGAAATCCCAGCTTCTTTAACAATTTTGGTTGTCGTAAACTACTTTCGTAATATACTTTCCGAATGATTCTGCTCACTACCAATGCAGCAGCAGTTGCCTTGTTCTGAAACAGTCTGTCGTTCCTTTCCTGCCAGATGTGGTATACACAATATGCCAGTGTCATTCTCAAGATATGAGCAGCAGCAGAATTACCATTTGCACCAGTTATTTACCCAACCAGTTTAATTCCTCTTGACACCTACCAATCTGCTTGGTTAACCCTTGCCATATGAGTATGCTCCTCCAGCCTGATAGCAATCCTCGGGATGGAAGTCCATTTAGCTGCTCCATAATTATAATATAGAATCTTGACAATGCCAATGCTATTGATTTGGGAGGTCAGAGCAGCCATAATGAACAAAACATAATGTTTACAAGGCTATTACTTCACACAGCTCTGATGTCCTAACAAAGAAACATCTGTTTAATGTCTACTTGATAGAATCCTCTGAAATCTTCTAATCGATATGACCTATCAATCGGAACCTTTTCTTGTCGCAAATCTAATTCTTACCACGTTATCCACCGGATTGTCCTTATACTCTAGATATTCTGATGAAGTACTCAAAATTACATCGTGAATTCTCATTTGTTAGGAAGTTTGGGGTTGTGTCTCTTAACCTTTTTAAATACTAGCATTTTTTTCCTCAGATAGTTGTCAAACATCTGCTGGCAATTGGTAGGGATATGGGGTTTTGAATTATTTCTACGTGTTTCTTTAGTACTCTTCACCCATCCTTCTAACAGGTTTACTTTCACACCATGACTTGCTGTTGGTATTTAGTTAAAATGTTTTGCACCACCTACCAAGAACAGTTTTTGTTACCCGATTTTCACAACAGCAAGGGAGTCCTATCTCAGGTTATCCAAAACCTTTCACTAAGTTTTTGTCTGTTTATATGCATTGCAAAACATCTGGTGAATCAAAAGACTTCATTTACTTCCTGCAAATTGCTTAAATAAAGAATTTTGTAAATGTGAGACATCTAATGAGGAGTATATTCTGTAACAGCTAGACCCAGAGTTCCCCTTTATCCCTCTCTCACTGTAATTGCTTTGGTGTTAATATACATATAAGTTTATTAAGTGTATTCTTCAAGAATCGGTTATCAAAAAGTGTACATATTCTTCAAGAATGTGGGTACGTAATTGATTCTGCTGCATTTGAGTACCTTGCATATGAGACTGAATAGTTTGTCAAGAATTATATTTTTGGAGTCGCGACCTCATTTTAAATATCAATTTGTTGAGTTGAAAGGTTACATAATGCAAATGAATCTGTAATGGGATAACTTTTTATTTAGCCGCTGTTATTTCTTTTTTAGGCTCACTTTCTTTGATTTTGCAGTAGTTGAAAAAGGTAAATGGAATTTTCCTCATCTGGGATTACAAAATAGTCATGCATGTGACCATGGGGCATCATTAAAAATGTGACTTCTACGTTAACCATTGCGTTTGTTTCCTATAATTTTGTTGCAATCCGTTTGTATAGCACACTGAAGGAAGTTTAATTTTTTAATTTTGTAATGGCATACTGAGTTGTCGTTAAAAGGTATCAATAACCTTGAAATTGTCAAAAATTTCGACAATTACCATACATTTTCTTCATATTTTCTGCCAAAAGAAGTTTTCTGGTTGATAAAATCATGGACTATGTAGAATATATTGCTTTCATGATGTTTATATGTTGGTTTACCCAGCCAGCGTGATAAACACATTTGCCTAGTTGTACTTGTACATTGCGCGTGGTTAGGTGGGGTAACAACTTAGAGTAAATGAACATACCAAAGACCTCATGTGATAATGACGGTACAGCTAAAAGAAATATCTGTAATGAACTATAAAACTCCAGGACAACTAATGACGGTATAACTAAAAGAAATATCTATAATAAACCATAAAATTGATTTTCCAGGACAGCTAAGAGAGTATCTTCATATACCCATTTGGGTTAGTGGATAACAGTGGCCGTCAATCAACTCTATGTATCACCTCACTTTCATCATTTATGTCAATGATAGCCATTTTTGCTTTACAATAATCTTCTTCTGGCCCTATAGCTGTGAACTGAATTGGGACACACGGCATTAGCTGATGAGTGTTGGTAAATATCTTCGTTTGCTTATTTGGATGGAAAGTGACAGCAAACTTGCATACATTCGTCAACTTGAGAAAACTTTTGAATATAATTATTTCATTTGTTCTATATTTAACTTATATCCAGTGACACTAATATAAGTTATAGACTAGTCGATACCACACTTCTTACATTGGTAGTGCTACAATAGGCACTTGAAAGTGTTTGGATTCTCAAGTGTATTTTGACTTCTTGTATCAGATGACCTTTCATATTTTTCAATTCACTAATCCCGCTATTTAGGAATAGTTACTGTAATTATCATTTTAAGTAATATGATAGCGAAAACTGTCGGTGTGCGAGACTTGTAAAGTACATGTCCTTCCAAACCATGTGGAATTTCAGTACAGCTTACCTATAATTTCGTTCACAAAATTTCATTACAAATATAATCTCAAATTTCAAATCAAACCATTTTTACAAAGTAACAAGTGGTAACTAAACAACACACACACACGAATCTGGTAAGTGTACTGAACAATTACACACAACTTATAATTCTCAAATTCTTGAAGCAAAGTTTTAATAGGAAAGAATAACACCTTCACATTAGAGCTTGCCTTCAATCCTTGCATTTGTAAGTCCAATACAAGCATCCACAAAACCTTCATCAATAAAATCAGTTGAATATATTTGTAACCGATCACCATGACCTCGACAAATACACTCCTTTATAAACAACCTTGAATATGGACGAATCCTATTTGTCACCGGTTTCACACACAACACCGGATTATCCGCCTGAGGCGTCACAGTATTCTCCACTCTGTAAAAATATTTCCGGGATGTCACCGGTGGCTGCTCAGACAAATGCTTCATATTGCTCTCAAATTTTGTTTCAGGCAAATCAGTGTCAATCCAATTGTCCTTTAAATAACCAGCACTCCATAATGGACTTCCATGTTGTGGCTGAGGTGATTTTCTTGGTTTCCACACACATATTACTCTCTTTGGCAATAACTCTGCTATTGTCTTGTTGAATACAGAGTCGTCTTGGTGGATAAGATATTCCCCCAGCTGATTCTCCAAGTACTTGTCGAAATCAGGTGGATCATCTTGTCCAAACTCTGTTCGGATCTCGAGAATGATGATCTCCGATTGTGTCTCCGACAGAAATTTCTTGATATCGTTGATGACAACGTCAACGTTGCAAGAAACTAGGATACCATGACAGACACGACCATCTTTTTGAACTCTGATGTCAAGAACGCGGGTGCCCATTACCTATCGAAAACATAATTAAATAAATAAAAGTGTACTCGATAGTCAAATAATTTAACATAATATCGTAGCAAACAAATATTACATAATTAACGAGATGATCGCACAATTTAACATTACCAGCTGCTTGTAAATGGATAGAGATTGCGTTCTGGCAAAAGGGCGAGAAATAAATGGGATCCCGATTTTGTTCGTAGCTGAATCATGGGTACCAGGCCAAACGATATTATTCACATGCAGCTTATCGAGGGCAAGTGTTGACATCCAATTTTTCCTGTCATCTACGCAATGATCACAACCAGGGAAATCGGTGCTATCTTTTTCCTTGAGATCACAAAGAAGTTTCTTCTGAGTATGGATTGCTTTTCTTCTTTCCATCTGTTTAGAGAAAAAAGCACCCATTTTCACAATACGTACGAAGAAGAAAAGAAGCAATACAGTGACTTTCCTTCTTCTGAAACTCTTTTTCCTTTCTCTATGTGATGTTTCTAGTTGGAAACAATTAAAGTTTTTTGCGTTTAATATAACGCCTTTTTTCTGTCTTTCTGATATAGAGCATAAAGTTTGCTCAATTGTGACAAATAAAGAAACTTCCTTTTCAATATTTTTAATATCCATTATATTGTCTTGACATATCTTCAAAGCGATTGGACCACTTGTCTTTACTACTAAGGGGTCCTCTTGATTGGAATTATTGGTAGAAACTAGAAAGTCACAATCTTTAACTCTTCGTTTCAATTTATTTATCTAATTTTTGACTTAATTAGAAATTTAAGAAAAATAAAGAAATTTTTTATTAAATTTTGTAATCATAATTTAAAATAGTTAAATGTATCATAATGTCATTACGGACTAAAAAGGAAAGTAATACAGTGAGTAATATTTTATTTTGTCCAGTGTGTAGCTTATCCTATTTTTATAATTGTTGGATTGAATTATAATTTATTTCTTTTTTCCACTCGGCTGGTCATGTATGTGCCAAATGGCAAACCGAAAATTCAACAACCATTTTGACAATAATTATGAGAATTGTTATCCAAGAAGTGATGACTACTTCAACAACGATTTTGACAATTATTACGATAAAATAATATATTTTACAAGGCCTTAGAGTGTAATTCGACTATTATTACCCTATTGGCGAGGCAAATTATTCACTTTTTTTAGAAATCTTCTTCCACACATTTTACCCTAGCATATTAAGGAGAGAGAGGTTTTATGATTCATTACAAATGTTCTTTAATTATACTCCTTTATTTTTTAGAAGATCAGTAAAATATAATATAAAAGATTGGTACGTTAAATATACTTCCTCCGTCCCAATTTATGTGATATAGTTTGACTTGACACGGAGTTTAAGAAAAAAAGAAAGACTTTTGAAACTTGTACTCTAAAATGAGTCATAGATGATTGTGTGATTGTAAATAATTTCATTAAGGGTAAAGTAGGTATTTTAAAATTAAATTGTTACCAAATATAGAAATGTGTCATTCTTTTTGGGATTGACTAAAAAGGAAAGTGTGTCTTTTAAATTGGGACACAGGGAGTAATATTTTTGTATGGTCATCTTCTTGTAGTCAAATTGCAACTGGTCACATGACATCGTGTTGAACTACCAATTTCAGCATAGCAAATAGCAGTGGCAGTTCTTTTCTAAGTTGCACTTTTTCAGTTCCAAACGTTACTGTGTTCTAAACGCATCTTACTATTGAAACATCCTGCAATGAAAAATACAATACTACCTCTCTTTTAATTTATTTGGCTTTTGGAGTGTGAAGGTCAAATTAACTAATATTAGGAGTGAATTTTGGCTTAGAATCTTCAATTTTTTGGAAATAAAACAAACATATTTAATATTATACTAGTTTATGTGTATGTGCGTTGCACGAATGTCCTCTGTCACGTTTAAATTTAAGATAACAATAATATGTATCACAACAAACTTTGTAGGACATACAACAATAAATAATCTAAATATAAAGTAAGAAAACATAAATGAATGCAAGAACATGACTTGAATCAAAATAAAATTAAGAAGAAAAAATAGAAGCAGAAGAAATCGAAAATCAAACTCACAATTGATAACTTCATACGTCGTAATTGTAGGTAAAATTTAAGTTATGTTCATTATTAGGTGTTTTTATAAATGTGTTTTTCTAACCTAAATAGGTTATAATTTACGTAATACTAACCAATTAATTAAAGGAATTCTAATCCTAAACGTACAGAATAAGTTACAAAATAATAATAATAATAGGAATATGATTATTCCTACCTATAATTAGAAAACTAATCCTAAACGGCTAATAGAAAAATAATAATATGATTATTCCTACCTATAAGAAAACCCTAAACGGGAAAAATAATAATATGATTATTTTAATTATACAAACGTAATAATTTTTTGGTAAGTATTAGTTGTCATATATAATTTAGGACTTCCTACATATATAATTTTATTAAAATAAGAAAAGGTTTTACGAATAAATATTTAAATAATTTTCAATTAAATATTAGAAAATAGTAAAAAGACGATTTTGTTTATTGCGGAGTCTTTTGATGAAGGGCAAAAAGTTCTAATCACTTTTCTAAGGGTCTTCACACTTTTAATATATTGTAGATGTAGATTGTAGATGTAGATAGATGTAGATAGATGTAGATGTATATGTAGATAAATACTATATATAAGTCAAAATAGTTAATGATTTAAAATATTTGAAAAGTATTTACAAATTCTTTTTTTTGAGCATTTTACATAACTATACAATCTTAAAAAATATATTATAAAATTTTAGCATTACTTTCAAAATTACAGTAATAACCAGACAATAATTATAGATTTAACCAAATCTAATCCTAAATAAATTCTCATTTATTCTAAATCAATTCATTAGAAAAAAAAGGAAATTATTTTCATTAATGAGGAAAATTAATGTACTTGGTTAATGTAGTTGACAATTGTTTCTTACTTCTTTGCTTTTTTATTACCTTTTTTTTAAAACTTTCGTTTCTATATTGACAAAATAATTGTGTTATTATTTTTACAATTCAGGTTTTAATAATTATTTCATTTTTAAATATATGTGATAATTGTATATTACCAGTATATCCTTAATATTTTATTAATGTAAATTTTATGTTTTAAATAGTACTGCAAATATAATTATTAGAATTATAATATATAAAATTAATATATATATATATATATATATATATATTATGAAAGAGAGTGTATTGATAGAAATATAATTATTGAAGGGGGTTACTAATATTTAAATGAAGTTTATTATTATATTAAATATTTTTCTTTTCAAAATATAAATGGCTATATTTGTTATAAAATATGCTATATCTATTACTTTTAAAAAGATGTATTATTCTTGTATATAATTCTTATTAGTTGTTTTAATGGGTAAAATTCTCATTCTTTTTTAACTATCCAAATGGGATAGTTTTGAATCACGGTATGCATTGACTAAGTTTGGGCTTCCCGTTTTCCAGCCCATCTTTATGGTTTGGTCACTTTCATCTCCTAAAGGCTAAAGGGGAAGGACAAAAACAGCACCCTGTTGAAACAATTGATATTGAATGACCCAAACAATTTAAATGTCACATTATAGCCATTTTTTAATGTTATTCTCTTTTTTTCTTTTTTGACGGCTTTACTCGTTTTTTTGTTTCACAAATATTTTTTGCTGCTTTCTTTTTTGTGCAACCTTTGTTGACTTTTCTTCTTTTTTTGTTTTGCTAATTTTTTATTCTTTTTTACTTTTTTCGTTGCTCTTTTAAATTTTTATTATATAAAGTGTATAAAAAGATTTACTGCTTTTTGTTTGGTTGCTTTTCTTTTAAAACTTTTTTTTTTAAAACAATCAAATATAAAAACTGTATTTTTTAAAATACAATTAAAAAAGGGATACGTATTAATACAATACAATAAATATTGATATAGAGAGAGACAATACTTATCTAATACAATACAACACAAATACATATTTGAGTATTCTAAAGTATTGATACATATATACAATACAATACATATCTTAAACATATTAATACAATACAATACATATATGATACATATATACATATTCTATACAACACTACTACGATTTCTATACATAAAATATACAAAATACATATTCTATACAATAGTTATACAATTTCTATAGCATTATATACAAGCTTTATCTGCAATAATTGTTTAGATGCATATTCTATACAATAATTATACAGTTTCTGTACACATCTTATATAGTTTCTATATTATATCTTATATAGATACACATTCTATAAAACAATTATACAATGTCTATACATATTCTATATAACATTTAACTGCAATTATTATTCAAATACGTATTTTATACAATAACTATACAACTTCTGTAAACATTCTATACAGTCTGTATACCACACGGATGTTGTTTATACAGAAAAACATATGCTTAGACAATTACTATATTATAATTAAACTGTCCTCATACCACATTCATATAGTTTATTCAGAAAAATCTATGCATAGATAGTTCCTATACCATATTGATACAGTCACTATACCATATTGATACAATCCTTATACCATATCGATACAGTCCTTATACCATATCGATACAGTCCTTATACCATATTGATACAAACTCTATACCATATTGATACGGTCCCTATACCACATTCATTGTTCTATACATATATTTTATATACCAACATATTCTATACAATAATTATACAATTTTTATACACATCATATACATTTTTATATATATATCTTACACAGATACATATTCTATATAACAACTATACAGTTTTTATACATATTCTATATAGCTTTTAGCTACAGTTATTGTTCAAATACGTATTTTATACAACAATTATATAATTTCTATACACATTCTATACAGTTTTTTTATATTCGCCTTCCGTTTCAAAAAGAATGACCTAGTTTGACTTGACACGAAGTTTAAGAAAATAAAAAAGACTTTTGAATCTTGTGGTCCTAAATTAAAGTTATGGCAAATGTACCAAAATGCCCTTTAATCTTGTGGTTTTAAACATGCCATGTGGAAAGTTGGAATTAAAGTGTTGCCAAAATAGGAAAGGGTCATTCTTTTTTAAACGGACTAAAAAGAAAAGTAGGTCATTCTTTTTGAAACGGAGGGAGTATATATTTATACATATACATATTTTATACAACAACTATACAATTTCTATATGCATTCTATCTAGTTTCTATACATATATCTTATATTAATACATATTCTATACAACAATTGTATTTAATTATTATTTTTAAACAACAAAAAAAAAACTTTCTTTTAGTTACAAAATTTGTAGCAAAAAAACAAAAACTGAAACATTTTAAAAAGGGTCGAATGGCCCAAATTGGAACTGAAAATGACTAATATGGCAGAAATGCCCAAGAAGAAAGAGGAGGACCGAAGTAGCCCAATAGTCATTGAATGACAATAGTTTGGCTGACTAGCCATAGAGTGTCCATAAATCCAAACGCGGGCCAATACGTTTTTGAGTGGCTAGCCCATGTCCTTTTCCCAAGGCTAGGCTAACCCATGAAAAAACAATAAAAGGAAGAATTCTTGTATATGGGGTATACACGTCTTGTTTGCCCAAGGAGATTATCTAATATCAATGACAATAGATGCATTTTTTATTTTTTTTTTGTAGTCTATCATTGGGAAAAACATGTGCCAAATATATAGATGATTTAATTTGGATGCTCTAGTTAAAACTCATCCTATTATAATTTATAAGTATTACCCTTTTTATTACTACGTTCATCCTTAATAGTTCAATGATAGATCTATCGGTTGTGAACTGATTGGTCGCAGCAACATAAACTCAGGCATATATAGTTGGGTTCTCATGCCTCAAGTATACTGTAGCATAAACATACTACTGGACAGTTGACTACATTGGAGGTCCAACTCAATAAGATGTTTAGCCACCTACCATTTTTATCCAACTTTACATTTCCAGGAATCTTATACATTGACGCAATCAAGCACCGATTTTATTTAAATGGGACTATTCGATGCAAATTCAGGTTAATCTTGCTCTAAAGTAGGCATTGAAGATATATACCGTAAAAAGTTGTCTATATATAGTGTTATGTGTACCATCTACCAATTAGTAGCAACAAAAAAAGCTACTAAGATGTATCATAAATTTTCTTTCACAAATCATAATACTCCTCTCAAATTTAATTCATCTCCATATTCATCGCCTACTATATGTTAAAGAATGAAAAAAATCTCACATTGGTAGTTAATGAGATGTGTAGGTTCTTTATAAGGCTTAGGTAATCCTTTTCCTTTTGAGCCAACTTTTGAGGTGTGAGTTAGGCCCAAGATCTAATTTTACACTATACTGTGCTTATCTCCTTCATTAAAGTAAAATGACCAATGACAGCTAAATAATGGTGGGTTGAATTTAAGTATGAATGAAACTCAATCTAAAATTTAAGATTGAGTCTCAACTAAAGCTCCAACTCCAATACTTGAACCGAACCAAAAATTGTAAGGTATTCGACTTGACTCAATTTTATCATAGAAAACTGAAAGAAAGAAAAATACTTGGTTTGGTCAAACAGAATCAATAATCTTCTTCTCACCTCTATGATTTTTCACTCACAAGATTCTAGTAATTATTTAGAGAGGCGAAAACAAAAACTTACAACATGATAAAAAATTAAATAATTAAGAAATGTAAAGAAAATAAAATACTAATCTTCGTCGGGCCTTCTAGATGTGAATGGTATTGTGACAGACAGCATTAGCTGATAGATATACTTCTTCTGCTTATTTAGTTTGAAAATGATAGAAGACTGCCTCTATTGAACTGGTCAAGCAACCTAATAGTAAACAATAATGGTTAGGTAAAAGTACGAATCCGTCCAAACAACGTGGAATTACAAGCAACCTAATAGTGAACAATGTGTTTAGGTAAACGTACGTATCCTTTCAAACAACTTACCATAAATTCATATACACAAAATTTAACTACATATATTATGACCTCAAATTCATAAGCAAACAATTTTTACCTCGTAACAAGTGGTAATAATCAAAGTACATACGATTCTGAGTACATGGAACAACAAACACGCATATTCATGAAACAAAAGAAAACACATCGATAAGATTGTCGGAGGAAGCTTGACTAATATTCATTTGGTACTCAACATCCGCGAACTGCATTCGCATTTAGGCACGTTGACTTCAGAGTTTGCCTTCAATCCTTGCATTTGTAAGTCCAATACAAGCATCAACAAAATCTTCATCAATGAAATCAGTTGAATATATTTGTAACCGATTACCATAACCTCTAGATATACTTTCATTTATGAACAACCTTGAATATGGACGAATCCTATTTGTCACCGGTTTCACACACAACACCGGATTATCCGCCTGAGGCGTCACAGTATTCTCCACTCTGTAAAAATATTTTCGGGATGTCACCGGTGGCTGTTCACTCAAATGCTTCATATTGCTCTCGAATTTTGTTTCAGGCAAATCAGTGTCAATCCAATTGTCCTTTAAATAACCAGCACTCCACAATGGACTTCCATGTTTTGGCTGAGGTGATTTTCTTGGTTTCCACACACATATTACTCTCTTTGGCAATAACTCTGCTACTGTTTTATTGAAAACAGAGTCGTCTTGGTGGATAAGATATTCACCTAATTGATCCTCCAAGTACTTGTCGAATTCCGGTGGATCATTGTGTCCGAACTCTGTTCGGATCTCGAGAATTATAATCTCCGATTTGGTCTCCGACAGGAATTTCTTGACGTCGTTGATGACAACGTCAACTTTGTAAGAGACCAGGATGCCATGACAGACACGACCATCTTCTTGAACTCGGATGTCAAGAACACGGGTGCCCATTGCCTGTCACAACATAGACATAATTAAGTAAATAAAAAATATACTCAATGATCACATAATTTAACATAATATCAAAGCTAAGCAAATCAAATTTACCAGCTGTTTGTAAATGGACAGAGATTGGGTTCTGGCGAAGGGGCGAGAAATAAATGGGACCCCAATTTTGTTAGTTGCTGAATCATGAGTACCGGGCCAGACTATCTGGTTCACATGGAGTTTCTCCGGAGCAAGTGTTGACATCCAATTTTTCCTATCATCTGAGTGATGATCAAAACCAGGGAAATTAGTGTTGTTTTTTTGCTTGAGATCATAAAGAAGTTTCTTCTGAGTACGGATTGATTTTCTTCGTTGCACCTGTTTAGAGAAAAAAGAACCCATTTTTACAATACCTCAAAAAGAAGAAGATAAACAATGTAGTACTTCTCCTCTTCTTCTTCTTCTTCTTCTTCTTTTTTCTTATGCTTGTAGTTGGAGAAAATTGTGTTTTCTACGTTTAATATATATGCATTATAACGCCTTTTTTAACAATACAGAGTAGAAGCTTTGTTCAATTATGAAAAATAAAATAAAGAAACTTCCTTTTCAATATTTTTAATACTCGTATTATCTGGACAGATTCTAAATGTTGGTTGGGCCAGTTGTCTTAGATAGTGGGGGGCCGGCTTGATAGAAAGTTACTATTGTTAACTACGTATAATTTGTCCTTCATTTAATTTTTTTGAGTTGAATTTAATTTATCTCATTTTCCCACTCTTCGTTTTTGTAAATGCTCATAGGTTTGGCATGTCAATAATATGTGACGGAGCCAGAATTTATGAATTAAAAAAAAAAAAAAACTAAATTTCCACACTTGGGATCACAACTTATATTTCTCATGTGTTATGTATAAAAAAGTAATTAATTCTACCCTATATTGTATAATTTTTCGCCAATGAAAATTCAGTTGAATCCAGATCATTACATATGGTCCCTCGACTAGCCATGATGTGCCAAATGGTCAAACGTGAATGCGTGGAATTAAGGAATTTGAGAATCAGACAGGAAATTTCAACAACCAATATGAACACAATTATGTTATTGAATAATTGTAATTCCTGTAATATTTGAAATAATGTATCAAAACGTGTAGCAGGTGAAAAACGATCTGCCATTTAAAAAGAAAAAGAAAAAGAAAAGATTGAGAAACTCGTTTGGTACGAGGGTTAAGGGCTAACTAATTACGGGATTAATTTTATGATGAACTTATTCGATGTTTGATTGAGATAAAATGCATGGGATAACTCTTCCTGGGATTGTAGTACTATTTTTATCCGACCTTGAGGGTGAAATAACTAATCCTGGGAAAGCTAATTCTGAGATAATTAATCTCGGGATAACTTGTTTCCAACCAAACGACCATATAGTATACTGGATTTCTTATATCACTATTCATTAGTGTGACTTAGCTTGTTATAATAGGTTGTCTATCATTTATTCTGGATTACAAATTGATGTTATTAATTAGAATTGTCTGCAATTATCGTAAGTTATGATTACTTGATTATATAAATATTCTTTAATATTGATATTGTGTAAATCTTAAAGTCGAAAGCGGAGGATATATTATTTAAAGATCGTTGACCAAAAGCTTCTTAATTATATGTTGATATCGAGCAGATCAATAAGATTCATGAAGTTAATAAAATATGGCTAATAACTTAATCATGGGACAAACATGGACTTCAACTTTTAATCATGGTTTAGAAATGGATATAATTCTATACACGTTTAAATTATTTACTAGATACGGGGAGTCCGTGCCAGCACGGGCCCAATATTTATTGTTTTCTTGATCTCAATTTATGCAACACAAATGAAATTTGTGTTGGTGGATCTGGGAGGACAATTACGGCAATTGAAGAACCAGGTGCCCATCTCAACTGTGAAAGTGTTACAGTAGAAAAGATGTATAAAAATATCTACTAAAAGGTAATTATACATAATTTTATTTATTAATATTGAACAGAAATAAAAATCATTGTAATACTTATTTCCAATGATTTAATATCATAAAATCCTAATAAGTTGAAAGCAGATAAGAAATGGAGAGAATTGAAAATATAAATAAAAATAAATTTTTAAGGATATGAAATGAGATGTGCCGGAAAGTAACAACACTCGAAGTACAAATACTTATACAATACATAAATTTGAAATTTCAAAAATATCCATAGAATAACAATTATTACACTTTAATATTAGATAAAATAAAAGGTGTTGAAAGTTATTTATATTTTTTAACATATGGATGGATAAAGAGATACATCGAGATACATATGGATGGAAATAGACTCAATTTCCAACAATAAAGAGATAAATATGATATATACAAATAATTATATGCAATAATACATATATAAAATTAAATAAAAATAGAAGGGTGAATCAGTCAATTAGTTTTTCGACCTCAAGCTACTTTATGTTCTCACATATTAAATCTTTTATATAGTTAATTATTGTGATTAAATTACTTTTTACTTATTTTTCAAATAATATATGTTACTGTACTTCTTATGTCCCAATTTATGTAACTATGATAGAATTTCGAGAGTCAATCGAATATTGTATGTCTTTTAAATACTTTAACTTGTTAATTATTGTAATTTATAGCACTTTTTATATCACTTTAAAATAATTGTCCTAATTTATGCGGCACCGATAGAATTTCGAAAATCAGTTGATTTTTTTTATTATGTCTTTTAAATATTTTAAAATTAATTATTATGATTCATAGTATTTTTTTTACGTAAATTTTAAATAAATATAAATAATTTTGAAAAAGTCCTCAAATAATAATAAATGGGACTTTGAGGAGCTTAGTGGTTATTTTGGAAACTTGACCCTAAGCTCCTCAAACGTTCCCTCTTATTATATATAGTAAATATAATACATATCATGACCCAAGCATATTTATGCAAGATCATGTCTCATATTCAAATCTTAACGAAGGTGAAAATACTACTCCTATTAAATTAGGAAATTTCTACTTATTTTTCTAAGTATTGATGAATAAAGTTATCCGATATTTATGTCTATTAAAAGTAGCCTCATAGAATTAATTTAGATACGTGTAAATTGGTCTAAACACCACGATTGTAAATAAAAATAAAAGGAAGGCCACTTTTGTTACAACCTTTTTTAGTTGTATTGACCTTTTCTATAAGATCAGTAAAACACAACACAAAAAATTGACAGATAATATAGTGAAAATTATCTTATATATACTTTTTAGATGTTTATTGCAAGTTGTAACTGTATTTTTTTTATAATTATTGAATTGTATTTTTAATTGCAAGTCATAGTAGATTTGATAAATTATACTAATAATTTTATTTTTTTATTGTGTTAATTTTTTATCATAAATTAACGTGTAGATATTCATTACAAGAGTAAAAAGTGGGTATTTGATCCCTTTTACAATCAGATCTTTCTCCTCTTTTTACTCCTCCGTTTATCTGCTTCTCTCCATATTTCATCTTTTTGTTTCTCTCTCTACTTCTCTCCATATTTCCTCTCCATCTTTCCTCTTTTCTAAAAATATAAGTATCATGTGTAATCTCCATCAGATTTTTGGGTTTTGTGATTTTAATTTATAGGTTTTTTGTCTTTATATCTTGTTTCATCTAGATTTGTGTTGAAATTTCTCTTCCAATTTTATATACAACTCTTTCACTTTTTGTTTTCGGACGACAACGTTCTCTAGTCTGATTTCTGGCGTAGATAGCGGCGGTGTAATATTAAAATTTATTTTCTATGTATGAAAATGATAAATCATATGAAATTCACAGAACAGGTAAACTTATCAGTATAAAATTAATTTGTATACACATTTCATACACACAAAAAAAGTGTATGCAAAAGATAAATCAGTTTATATACACAAAAAAGTGTCTGAAAATGGTAAATCAATTTACAAAAGTGTATAAAACTAGTTTTTAATGTATAAAAAATGGTGATATCATATGTAGTCCACTATATAGCTTAACTTATTAGTATGAAATCTGATGGAGATTAGTAACTTATTAGTCAACTATCTGTTTTTTCATATCCAAAAACAGTGTATGCAGAAGGTGTATGAAAATGGTAAATCAACCAGTTTATACATACAACAAGTTTTCAAAGTGAAAATGGTGAATCATATGGAGTCAATTAAATCTATAAACAATACCAATCGTTTTATGGAAATGGAATAACGATCCATTGTAATCTATATGAGTAAATTTGTATTTTAATGGAAAAAAATTTCCAACAAATAATACCAACAATTTGGGAGAATTTGAGTTGCTTTCTGATCGTAATTTTGATGCCGACATAGATGAAGTAAAATTCGAATGAAGAAGAAGAATGCGCTTTAATTGTGAAAGACTAGAATAAGGAAGTAACTGTTTTGAGAGAAATATGGGGTGATTGATATTCTATTTTTTTAAAAAAGTTTGATCCTTTTTTAGTATTTAACTATTTTGAGAGAAATATGGGGGTGATTGATATTCTATTTTTTTTGTTTTAAAACTGCTATTAAATTATTATTATTATTTTGTTTAAAAATTGCTATTAGTTGCAATCTAAGAAGTATTGCAATGCCTTGCAATATATAATCTAAGAATATATATTTCATTTTTTTCCCCATAATATAAGAGATATTTATAGAATTGTTAAGAGTTATTAAGAAGAACGCTTACCTCGTAAACTTATAAAGTGAAACATAAGGCAATCTCGTATGTAAAACTTCATTTTTTCCCTAAAAGGACTACAATATGATATCAAGCGATTTATAACCAATAAAAAATACCACTAAATTACGTATCCATCAATCTTGAATCCACCTTAAACAATTTCATCATTCTATAAAGTATGTAAGCATTGATATACATGTAAGTCAATGAACCTTTTCTTTAAATTGAATTTTTGGGCTTCCCGGCCCATGTTTATGGTTTGGTCACATTTCTTAAAGGAAAAATTACTTAAAATCACAACTTAAGTTACCTAAACTTCTTTAAATTCCTTCTCTTTGTAAAAATTACCAAAATCCCTTATTTTAACATTTTTAAGTAAAACACCAGATACATCTTTTTGTCATCCCTAAAAGTTCGGATACTTCCCAACACAACCGGCAACATCATCAACAATGGCGCAAATCAAGCAGCAGTTCCTACAGTTACTCCCCCATTATCCGATTTTTCAATTGTGGAAGTTTCCCCCCATCTTCAACTTCAATTTTCATCTCAACAACTTCTCTCAATTCTCAAAACATTCATCGACAGTAAACTTTCAACCTCATTTTTTCTGAGGTTAGTTTGTTTTCATTATCGTTTAGAGTTGAGTAATTTGAAGTATTGAGCCATATTTGGTTCATTTAACTATTACAAACTCATTTTTAAGTTATATAATGGATTCAGATTTTGGACCATCTTTTAGGATAGGAATTTCTCAATTAGAAAACATCAACCAAATGAAGTTGTTGTTAATTTTGTTCCTGGTGTTTTTGATAAGGACTCTAAAGATTTTCGTGAAAATCGATCAAAACATTGCAACGATCCCGTTATGATGAAGAAATTAAAAGAAGAACTTAAAGCAAAGAAAAAAGGAGGTTCTGGTGACAAAAAGGGAGTTTCTGGTGCTTCAAAACGCACTCCTCGTAGTGTAAAATGAAGAGTTGTTGAAGTTACATCAAGGGAACCTCTTATGAAGGTATTATATGTTTGTATCTGAAGCAGATTACTAGAAGATACATTTATTAAGTCATAAGATACTAATTAAACACCAGATCTAGGTGCCAGATACATATACAAAATTTGTATCTTTCATGTTTACATCACATGTACATCTAAAATCTATGTGCCAGATACATTTAAAATCTGGTGTTTTTGATAATTTCGTGAAAATTGATCAAAACACCGCAACGATCCCGTTATGATGAAGAAATTAAAAGAAGAACTTAAAGCAAAGAAAAAAGGAGGTTCTGGTGGCAAAAAAGGAGTTTTTGGTGCTTCAAAACGCACTCCTCGTAGTGCAAAATGAAGAGCTGTTGAAGTTACATGAAGGGAACCTCTTATGAAGGTATTATATGTTTGTATCTGAAGCAGATTACTAGAAGATACATTTATTAAGTCATAAGATAGTAATTAAATACCAGATCTAGGTGGCAGATACATATATAAAATTTGGATCTTTCATGTTTTCATCTTTCATGTATCATTTGTCTTTACCATTTTTTATTCATTTACCACATAAATATTGTAGCCTATTAACAAATGATAAATTATGCAGGGCTTGTGGTCTATTTGTTTCTTTGTTCGCTGAGTTTTTAAGTGATGGACTACAAGTACAATATTCTGGGATTGATGCTGAATTTCTTCGAATGAGATATGCTTTGCTCTTGTGCAATTATGGACTTGTCAAGGTTGAGAATGGCTACGTTAGTGACAATGAAGACCCGCCGAGACCTAAACCCAACTTCATTACTCCAGATGAAAACAAAATGGTTTCAATTGAGTAGATTTAGTTATGTTGTTTTAGGTGCAAATACGTAAGCACTTTTAAGTTTTTGTCTAAACAAGTTGGTGACTGATTTTTGTTGTTGCTCAAGTTATGTTTTTTGGGGATTCTTCCTGTTCTATTAAGTGTTCTATGATAAGTCCAGATTTCTCTTAAATTTTAATATGTATCTGATACATACTTATAAAATTTTCATCACCAGATACAAAAGTTCAACCTATTAGAAATCTTCCCAATATCAGATTCAGACAAATATGTATCAACTACATATTTCAAAAAAAAATTAAAATGATGTACATTATGTATCTAATAAAATTATTTATCTCAAGTTATGTATCTCAAAAGTTATAACTTAATGCTAGTATACTAATCATAACTAATATATTTAGGTTTCTACATTAAACATGTACCAGAAATATAATTCAAACAATAAATCATTTTCTTTTAATTGTATATCTGGTACAAATTTAAATTTCAAAGGATGTATCCCCATAGCAAAAAAAAACAGTACCAATAATTCTTGTACAACCGTGACATTTATGCATTTATGTTAAATGTGTACTATATACTTAATTAATAGACTTAAAAAATGACGTATCTAACAAAAAGATACATTTTAATGTATATTAAATATATAAGAGATACATATTTAAAATATTTATCTTCCTTAAGATAATAAGATGACATGAAAATGAGTCTTCTATATATGTATCTTTTACATATATAACTGCAAACAATACAGAAAAATATACTACACTCGAACATTGCTTAAAACAATACAGAGATTTCATTGAATAACCTTTATTCAACAAGTTTTCATCGATAATGATGCAATTTATAATGTATTTTCAGATGCAAAGTTTAACCTTTATTAAAAAACAATTGTACTGAACAACATTACCAATTATTTTTAAAAAACCAAAAAAACATGTGTTCCTTCTAAAACTAAGATAGTGGAAACTTGCAATCTCTCTTCAAACTTTTTGGCTATTTCTCTTTGGGGAAGAAATTATAGGTACATCTGTTGTGACCTTTGTAACCACATAGTCAGCAACAATTACTGTTCGACGTTAGAGTTTTACTAGCTTTCTTGTGCCTTCCTTTCTTTGGCCTACCAAGTGGTTGTTTGTACTTTGGTGATAATACAACTTCTTCTGCAATTTTCTGTGGAACAATTCAATCTTTCTTGTCCGGCATTTAAATCATCGAAATTTCATACGTCTTATCTAAAATTTCTGGATGGTAATACTCAGAGTAGTAAGGTTTCATATCATCTACGTGCTTGATTTTTAGGACTGCTATTGCCTGTTGACATGTTATTTCGTCCAACTGGAATCTTCCACAACTGCATGTTCCACTCTCTAGACATATGATGTACTTTCTTCCATCATCATAAACTGAATACATGTAAGCCGATGAAGCCTTAACCTATCAAATGATAATGACTATTTATTTCAATAATACATAACATCAGGTAATGTATCTCTTTTAAAAAACTGATAAATTAATCAGATTCATATCAAATAAAAATGGCAAGTTGCACCAATTTCATCTTTGTGTTACAACTACATCTAAATGTATGTAGGCTAAAGATACGTATAAAAACAAATAAATTAACCTTCAACCGAGAAGACTTCATGCATTTAGAATCCTTTATAAGGCAGGTATGTTCATCATGAAACACCCTTACTTTGAAGAGTTCTGAAAATCTTCGACAAGAAGCCTTAAAAGTCCAACTACAATCCTCGGAATAACATATCAGGACATAACTGAAAAAAGAAAAATATCAGATTCAGATAATACATTTTTTATAACAAATGTATCTCTAATGAATAAAATTTGTACAAGACATCTCAGGTAATTTTGCTTACATCTTCCTGAAAACCATTTACTATAAGATGTATCTTTAACTAAAAGATACATCTTGATTATGTATCTTGTGTTTTGATATCAAACCTTATTAATCAATACTCCATCAAGAGAAAAATGTATCTCTGTTAAAAGATAAGTCAGGAAGAATTGAAAGATACATATATCATTCTTTCAAAAACAAAATTGTAACATCAAATTTACGAACAGGGTATAATTTCTCTATAGCAAGCAACAACTGACACAATTATACCTTTATTTGTCGGATCTTTTAGCTTTAAAATTGAAACAGTGATTTATGACATACTTTTGACATGACAGATACAAGCGTTGATTTGTCCTTGTAAAGTTGGCCCTCCTTCACAAATGTATTGTTGCAATCTGTTATTATGTTTTTCACCTTCATATCTTCTAAATAAGAGGAATCCGCAGTCTCTGAATCAACAACAGCTAGTGCTTGTCCTTCAGCTTCCGCACCCTCTAAACAAAGAACTGCACCAGTTTCACCCTCAAACAACATCTCGCTTTTATCTTTGTCAATTGTACTGATGCACAACGGATACATACCAAATCCTGTCACACTTTTTTTAACGTCTAGATACACCTTCACCCACATATCATTGCCGATCAATATTGGCACTGAATCACCTTCAACAATGTATCGGAGTTTAGTTTTTTTCCATGTTTCATCTATTTCAAGTTTTACAGCAATTGTCGAAATCTATTTTGCATATGTTACGTTTTCTCCGATCACAATTCCATCACTCTTATATCTTTCATACTTGACATCAGTAACCCAAACACCGGAATGCCGTAATAACAATAAGATATTCATTATGTATCGGTCACAAATTTTTAAAAAAAAATAAGAAGAAAAAATATAAAAGACAGGGGAAGCTTGTTTAAGCCAGAAGAATGTGATTCTATTTTTGAAATTCAAATCTTGAACGAACTAGCTAATTATGGTGATTTTCAGAAGTTAATAGAACTGGTGTCGCATGATTTGCTCTAAAAATTGAAAAGATTTATTTTATTTCGATTTATAACGCGTATTAATTAACAACATGGATGTATCTGGTAAGATGTATCTGATGGAATATTATGTATCCGAAAATTGCCAATTCAAGGATTTTAAGAAATTTTGTAAATTGTGGGGATAGAGAATAATTAAGGGTAAACTTGTTGGGATTTATGTAAGTTTTACTTTCTTAAATGGACAAGTTACATATTTGGCCTTTAATAATTACATTTGCTAGTAAAAATATAAAAATATATTATTTTATATAAAAATGTATAGTATACATTAATATACAAATAATATATATTTGTTGACTATTATTTTATTAGGTGACCATTATCTCAATTTCTCTTCTTAAAATGCAACTTCCTTGTTTTGCAAAAATTATTGGTTAAGCTATGTAAGTATGGCAAATTAATCAAGAAAGCAAATTAATCAAGAACAGACAATGCTTAAACTGTATTTAAAGCTAGACTATTTTTATAACATCTTATTTAATTTAACTATGGATTGGTCTAGGTTATATCAATGCACAAATCATAAACTAGAACATATGTAGTTGGGTTATTATATGCATAAGTCCTGCAGCATAAATGTAATGAACTTGACAGAATTGGGGTTCAACTCAAAAAGGAAGTGGGAACTTTTGACATAATTTTGATTAGTTGGATACTAGAGTAGATATCAGATATTACGTGGGAAACCAAAAAATATCACTCTTAAATCTATTAACTTTAGGGGGTAAGGTATTTTGCTACATATTATTCTATCCTATTTTACACGTTTAAGAATCTTACATACATCAAGACATACTTCAAAATTAATCAAGTATATGAATTTTACATACAACAAGACATATTTCAAAATTAATCAAATATGAAACTTACTAAAGTGAGATTTTTTGTCGTAAATTTAAATTAGTTCGGTATTAAAATAGATATCAAACATTAGGTATAAAATAAAATAAAAAGTCACTATATCAATTTTTTAAAAAGAAAAAGATGTTCAAAGTTGCTTCAAGATGAATCAAAATGGTACGTATGAGTTATTGTATGATGCAGAACACGTGATAAATAAATAATTTTGAGAGTGATATATATAGCACGACAAAACCGAGGCTACATCTTATCACCGTTGGATCTAAAACCCCTTAACCATTTTAATCCGTCCGATAAACCCTGAACATCTTATCCTCTCAAAGTTCACCTACTGCTCCTCTTTTTCCCCTTTTTTGCCTCTCCAGAAATTAAGGCACCGTAACAACAACAACAAGAAAAAATAAAATAAATCCTCTCTTCTCTCTTTTTGCGCTATATTAACAATACCCTTTTTTACTCTCACCATCTTCATCATCATCAGCGAAATAGACTGGTACTTTTCTCTCCTTTTTTGGTCACTTATACTGTTTTTTTGGTTAGTACTGGGGTTTTAGTGTTTAAAAAATGTTTTATTGGTTAATTTGAGCGCTGTTATGATCTCGGTGAACTGTGGTTAATTCAGTTTCTGGGTTTTTGTCCTTAATAAAAGTTTTAATGGGTAATCTGAGCTTTATTATGATCTAGGTTAACTGTGGTTAATTCGGTTTACTGGGATTTTAGTTCTTTATAAATGTTTTAATGATTAATCTGAGCTTTATTATGATCTGGGTTAACTGTGGTTAATTCAATTTTTGGGTCTTTAGTTTTCTTCATGGGTCCAACGTGATAATGCAGTCTTTTGGGTGCTAGGGTTTAGTAATTCTAGTCACGTTGTTTAAGTTGTTATGAGATCTCATTTTGCTATGGTTAATATTGGGTTTTAGTTTGTTTGATTAAAATTAAAGATAATACTGATTGTAGTGTAAGATCTTATTTTACTATGGTTAATTGTGGGTTTTAGTTTGTTTGATTAGAATTAAAAGAGAATACTGATGTGTAGTCTAAGCTATTGTAAGATCTTATTTATTATGGTTAATTGGGTTTTAATTTGTTTGGTTGTTTTATGGGTCTGAATAAATAATGTTGTCCTTTGGGTGTTCGGGTTTTTCGCCTTGATTGTTGTTTGCTGCTGATTTGTAATTCTTGGAAAGAAAAGTTCTATGGGGTACTTTAAGCTCTATTTTAAGATTTTACTGTAGTTAACTGGATTTTTTGGGGTTTAATCAATTTGTATTGCTTTATGGGTCGGAATAGATAATTTGGTTTCTTTCTTGATTTTTGTTTATCGTTGTTAGTTTCATGATTGGGTTGTCTTCTACTGTTATATTTTGTCTGATAATGATTTTCTCATGATCCGTTTTTCCTGTTGTTGATTTTGTTATGTGAATCTAGGTTTTGTTGAGGTTCATTTATGATGGAAAACGAGGAGGAAGTATTAGGCAAGACTTGGATAGAGGAGAGTAATGGTGTAGTAGATGAGATTGTTGAAGTGCGGCCCGAGGATAAAGTAGCTGTGGTGTCACATGTGTCGAAGGAATCGGAAGGGGATGAAGTATTTGAGGAGGCAATAGAGCCAGAGACTCCTCATGCTGGTTATGTTATTTGTTCTCTTGAGGACAGTGGGAACTCTGAGTCAAGGGATGATGTTGAGAACTTTGAGGAAGCAGTTGAAGCTTTGCATGAGATACAACATGCCGATGATGAGTCTAATCAGAAGGAAGATGTTAGCTTGAAAAAGGAGCCTTCAGTTGAGAAGGAAAGTTTTCATGAAATCGCCGCAACGGATGAAACAAAAGTGTTTGAGAAGAATATCATAGTAGAGAAGGGTAAAGATGACATGACTGAGGTTGCAGATCTGGGTGCTGCTATAGAAACTGAAACTTCAGTAAATCAGGATGAAAGCAAAGATAAGTCAGGTGAACCAGCAGAATTTGAGAATGGAGTTGTCGATCATGTGAACTTGGGAGAAAGTCAAAGTCATGATGATGCAAAGGAAATAAATTCTGATCTACAGGATCATGAGGTTCATGGAAAATTGGATCCTCAGGATGCTAATGAGGCGAAAGGAGGTAATAATGTTCTGCCGAACCAGGTTCATTCTTACAAAGATGCTTTGCTGCATGACGAAAAGAATGTTGATGTAATTGAAACATCTGCTGTTCAGCCTTCTGGGCATCAGCACACTGCTGACGTCCACAACAATGTCTCAGTTAGTTCTGGCTCTCAGCTGAAAGATGAAGGAGATACTGAATGGGAAGGAGTGCATTCAGTTCATCGCAAACCTTTGAGTTCTGATGTTAAGGATGAAGAGCAGAAAGATATTTCCCCTAATGATGCTTCCACAAATAGTCAGCTCACTGAAAGCTTGAACCCAAGTGATGAACTCAAAGAAGAAGCAGGGTCTAGTCTAGAACAAATTAATGGTTATAATATGAATGAAGAGCAGATAGATGTAGAAAGAACAATGCCTAGTCCAGTAGCAGTTAATGTTAGTAATAAGGATGAGGAGCACCCGATAGATGGAGTAAAAGATGTGCGTAGTCCAGAACCAGTTAACAGTAGTAAGAAGGATGAAGAGCAGCAGTTAGTTGGAGAAAAAACAGTGTGTAGCCCAGAACCAGTCAACGGTAGTAATAAGGATGAACAGCAGATAGATGGTCCAGGAAATTTGAAATTGAACGAGTCCCCTACTATGGGACCAGGAAATTTGAATGACAGGACCAATGAGCAGGAAAATGTTCCTGTTTATGGCACTTCAGCTTCTGAGAACCATACTGGAGATGATGAAATGTCTGAATCATCGGAAACGTTGCCGTCTGACAATCGTGAGAAGGTCCCGAAGGTATCTCAAGGTGCAGGTGTTGGAGTCGATAAAAATTTCAAGGAAGTGGTAAAGTCAGTTGTTGCAGAGGACCTGAAACAAAGTGCTTCTAGGGTTAGAGAACCAGAAGCCAGAGCTGCAACGGAGTACCCATCATCATCTAGTGCATCTGCAACTCGGACACCAGTACCTGCTCGACCTGCTGGCCTTGGTCGTGCTGCCCCGCTATTGGAACCTGCTCCCCGAGTGGTTCAGCAGCCTCGTGTAAATGGAACAGCACCTCCTGCTCAAAACCAGCTTGTTGAAGAATCCACAAATGGAGAGGCTGATGAATATGATGAGACACGTGAGAAGCTCCAGATGATAAGAGTCAAGTTTTTGCGTCTAGCTCATAGGAATGGACAGACTCCTCATAATGTGGTTGTTGCCCAAGTCTTGTATAGATTGGGATTGGCTGAACAGCTACGGGGGAGAAGTGGAGGTCGTGTTGGTGCTTTTAGTTTTGATCGTGCAAGTGCAATGGCTGAGCAACTTGAGGCAGCTGGACAAGAACCCCTGGACTTCTCTTGCACAATAATGGTTCTTGGAAAAACAGGTGTTGGTAAAAGTGCAACCATAAATTCGATATTTGATGAAGTTAAGTTTGGCACTGATGCTTTCCAGATAGGGACAAAAAAGGTTCAGGATGTTGTTGGGACTGTGCAGGGAATCAAGGTACGGGTAATTGACACTCCTGGGCTGCTGCCTTCCTGGTCAGACCAGCGCCAGAATGAGAAGATCCTTCATTCTGTCAAACGATTTATTAAGAAGACACCCCCAGATATTGTTCTGTATCTTGACAGGTTAGATATGCAGAGCAGAGATAATGGTGATATGCCATTGTTGAGGACAATTACTGAAATTTTTGGACCATCAATATGGTTTAATGCGATAGTTGTTCTGACGCATGCTGCATCTGCTCCACCTGAAGGCCCCAATGGTACTGTTACAAGCTACGACATGTTTGTAACTCAGCGGTCTCATGTTGTCCAGCAAGCAATACGTCAGGCTGCTGGTGATATGCGCCTTATGAATCCTGTTTCGCTAGTTGAAAATCACTCAGCTTGCAGGACTAATAGGGCTGGACAGAGGGTGTTGCCTAATGGACAGGTTTGGAGGCCTCACTTGTTACTTCTATCATTTGCATCAAAAATTTTGGCTGAAGCGAACACATTGCTTAAATTACAAGATAGTAGCCCACCAGGACAGCCTTATGCCACTAGAACAAGATCCCCTCCTTTACCTTTCCTGCTGTCATCCCTTCTACAGTCCAGGCCACAGGTTAAACTACCAGAGGAGCAATTTGATGATGACGATGAGGCTTTAGATGATGCTATGGATGAGTCTTCAGAGTCAGAAGATGAATCAGAATATGATCAACTGCCACCTTTCAAACGTTTGACCAAAGCTCAGCTGGCAAAGTTGTCCAAAGAGCAGAAGAAGGCATACAATGATGAGTTGGAATATAGGGAGAAACTTTTTATGAAAAAGCAATTGAAGGAAGAGAGGAAGAGGCGGAAGATGATGAAGAAAATGCAAGCTGCAGCTGAAAATTTACCACCAACTGATCCTAGTGAAAATGTAGATGAGGAGACTGGTGGTGCAGCATCAGTGCCAGTACCCATGCCAGACTTGGCGTTACCTGCTTCATTTGATTCTGATAATCCAACTCATAGATATCGATATCTCGATTCTTCAAATCAGTGGCTTGTGAGGCCTGTCCTAGAACCTAATGGTTGGGACCACGATGTTGGTTATGAGGGCATCAATGTAGAAAGGTTGTTTGTTGTCAAAGACAAGATCCCTATATCTTTGTCCAGTCAGGTTTCAAAGGACAAAAAGGACACCAATCTTCAAATGGAAATTGCAAGTTCAGTGAAGCATGGGAATGGGAAAGCAACTTCTTTGGGTTTTGATATGCAGTCAGTTGGTAAAGACCTAGCTTATACTCTTCGCAGTGAGACCAGATTCTGCAATTATAGGAAGAATAAGGCAACAGCTGGTTTTTCAGTAACTCTCTTAGGTGATGTTATGACAGGAGGGGTGAAAGTCGAGGACAAATTGAATTTTAATAGACGGGGCTCGTTGGTTGTGTCTGGGGGAGCCATGTTTGGCCGTGGTGATGTTGCCTATGGTGGTAGTTTGGAAGCGACGTTGCGAGACAAAGATCATCCTCTTGGTCGTTTCCTCTCAACCTTGGGGCTCTCGGTTATGGACTGGCATGGAGACCTTGCTATTGGATGCAATTCACAGACACATATACCTATTGGACGATACACAAACTTGATTGGCCGTGTCAACATTAACAATAAAGGGTCTGGACAAGTCAGTATTCGTCTGAACAGTTCAGAACAGCTTCAGATTGCTTTGATAAGCTTGATTCCACTTGTCCAAAAGCTGCTTAGCTACTCTCAACCAGCACAATTTGGATGATGATGAAGACTAAGGCCAGACAACGCACCATACAGCCATTCAGTGACTTACAAATCACTTCTGTAGTGGTCATTAGATGATCAGCATCACTTAATGTGAGTATTTTTTTTTACCTAGTTTCTTCTCAGCCATAGAATTCATGGACTTTGGTGGTTGCTGTTACTTCGTGTGAGCATTTTTTGGAGTTGGTATTACAATTATTTCTCTCCATCTGTTTGTGTAGTTTCTCAACTGGATCTACTGTAGTTCGTGTTTCAACTGTTTGACCATTGATAATTGCATTTATATTCCTTTTACCTCATTATATTTGTGTATGTATTTTTGACTATATACTTGGCCTTCACTGTTCGCACACACTGTATATTCAAAATCTTTGGAAAAAACCTTACGTGCATCAAGATAATGTTGCTGGTCAAAGTTTTATGCAACCAAGAAAGCTATTAGGGGGAAACGATGGAAAATCCTTTTCCTGTTTCTGTTCCCATAGGAGTGCATGATGTGATCTGTTGGGTGCTTCACAATTCCTACTCTCATGTCTATTACCTCTGGTGTGCATTGATACATATGCAAAGGATGCACGCCAAAAGTTAAAAGCATGTGTTTTGTGTTCTGTCTTAATACATCCTTTCCAATCTGATGAGGAACCTCTGTTTTGATGTTGGATAAATTCCATTGTTGGTCAAATATTTACTCAATGTCTTACTCTCTGTTGGAGAATGTGGAAGTTGATATTTAGAATTCCGTCAGTTACCTAAAAAATTATTTTACTGTTGTTACGGCTAGTACCTTGTAGAGTTGATTGTAAAACTTCCCGTCTTCTACCTTGTAATGTAGACTTCTCATTTTGCTTAAGATATCTGTATCAAATGGGCAGATTTGTGGGCGTGCAAAGTATGCAAAGAATTTGATTTAAATTGAACAAGCCAAGAATTAGCTGCAGGTTGTACTACTATTAGTTCCTCTACACACCAAGCAATTCAGGTGTCCATCTAGTAATGCTGAAGAATTAGACAACTGAGCATTGATCTACTTGGAGTGGATGCTGGATGGATTTTTATGAACTGTATTGTTGACTGGAAAATGTTCCTATGCTTTTAAAGTAGTGTTTGCAATTGTGTTTTAAGGAATAATGATCTTTTATCTAAATGATGCTTCCCAATATAACAGGCACTTCACAGTTATATTTTTCATTTGACCTTTGTTTAAAGTTGCAATTTAATAGGTTTCTTGTTCTAGCATTGGAAGAAACGCTAGTTCAGATTGAATTGCTGTGTATTTCAGCTATAGCTGTATATTTGATTCCAAATTGTTGGCGAGTGGCATGTTGATTCCATGTTGGTAACTTCCTTTGTTGATATAACTGTTAAATGTGCAGATGCACTTTATTTTCTTGAGAAGAAAGGAAGGACGGACTTGCATTGTCTGGCTTCACGAGTACAAGTGTTTTCCAGATCATCCGAAGGCATTTCATTGTAGCCTAAGAAGAGTTTAGCTTACACTCGTCTTCAAATTCCAATTTTGTTATTTATCATGATGCTGAGATTGGCTGTGCTTGTAAACTTGATCGATTATCCTCTAGACTTGTTTAGTTAGGTTTTTAAATGTTATGATGAAAAATGGGTTAACGATATAGCAAGTAGAGTTGGCTATTATAAAATGGGGTTATTATGACGCTGCAAGTGTCATCCGGTGGTCTTTCTTTTCCCTAGATATATCAAACCGCACTTTTGTATTAGTCCTGTGGTGCCATCCTTGTTAAAGTTTCCTAGTTTTGATATTATTTTACGTAATTCTGATGGCTAAGTATGTTTAGCCCAGTTGGATGGATGCTTGTGCTTGTATATTAGTAACATAATATAAGGCCAAGTGGAAGAGCCAAAGCAGAATTATGATCTTCTGCAGTCACTTTACCAGACATGGTGGCCCTCAATTTCCTAATGCCCATCAAATGATGGCCCTTCTCTTTTATCTTTTCGTGGATTGGAACTAGTGGTGAAATTGATTCATTTCTGTGATATATTCATCTTTTTCCTATTGGTTTCACCTGTGACTCCATGTTATCATCAATGGACAACTTTTTGTATTATTGTATAGATTAACTTTTGTTGTTATCCTGTTCGTATCTTCCATGTCAAGCTGATTCTCTTCGTCGACTACTTCTTGGATGGAATCTCTTTTGATTTGGTGCGCACAGAAGTGGAAGAACGTTAAGTCTATGAACATATATAATTTTATAAAATCATCGTTTTTTAAAACAAATAGGGATGGGAGCTTTCATGCCGAAGTATTAAATGAATATGTGTGGCAAGAAAGGCTATATTGTAGATAAAATTTTATGTATTGACATGTGTAATTTCATACAATTGGCGGTACTCGTATAACAATAAGAATAATTGAACAGTGTTGTAGAAACCTTCGAGCAAGTAGCTAATTTGTTATTGAGTTCCTGTCTTGGTTATGAATCAACTGATAGATACAATTTAATCAATACACCTTCAACAAGCAAGTAGCTACTAATATATAGCTGGAGAATTTGATTGTTAACCTTTTATTATATTTCATTTAGTTGACTTTGACAATTAAATAGTTTATTTTAAAAGGACCTTGAAAGTAAATAATTTCATAACATCACACTCAAAAAGTTTATGATTGGTTCGAAGAGCGTCGTGGATCAAAATCAAAAAGTCTATGATTTGAAGAAGTATGCGTATAATATAACTAGTAAATACATTCCTCTCACATCGATATATTTTATTGTTGTGGGGGATTAAACTTACTTATTTTTACTATGCGAGTGGAGTACTACTTAATCAAGTAGAAAGGCTAACCTGAGAACAAGACAAGTGAAAAAGCTTTGGGACTTACAATTTGAAGTCCAAGTAAGAGATTACTAAAGGTTTCACGTAGCTATCTCAATAAGATTTATAAGAACTATGAAATATAAAACACAAAAAACATATCGATTATCAACTTCATTCCTCTCACTCTTTTGGGACTACGCTTATTCTTCCCCAAAGAGCAAAAAAATGTACAAGTGTTGAATTAATAATGAAGTATTATAAGATTATACTCAACAATAACAAGTGTATTGTTAGAAAAATAAGTCCTAGCAATAGCAACACCCTTAGCAAGCCTAAATACACCGGATCCACCAATAATGGACAACTCTCTGTATTCCTGCGATTCAGCGACCCGGCCCATCACACTCAAAGTACTACCATTATAAGGCCCATTAGTGAACACAAAATTGAAGTTGAAAAACAGGGCCAACTCACTCATCGATGGCGATCCATGAATTCCCTGGGCTCGGCCCACTTGTTTGGAATTGGGCTCAGGCCCAATAGTTAACGGGTTATCGAACATTCTCAACATGCCAAAGAATGTAGGTGATTGAGATGTAATATTGGCTTGAGCTAGGGGTGGGCATAAAAACCGGAGAACCGAAAAACCGAACCGAACCGAATTAGTTCGGTTCTTCGGTTCTTCGGTTCGGTGTCGGTTTTTTTTTTTGGTATTTCGGTTCTTCGGTTCGGTGTTTGGTTTGAGGGTTTCGGTTCTTCGGTGCACCGAAGAACCGAAATATCAATTAATTAAATTTTTTAAAAAATATTTATATTACATTTCATTTTCACATTTATATTAAAAGAAAAACCCACTAGCACTAGTTGTCAGGCCAGACCCATATATTTCTATTTTCTACAATCTACCCTAATTCCTTATGCACATTTACATTTCTATCTTCTGACTTCTGTTAGTCTGCTGCTGCTATGTTATTATTAATATTTAGAGTGTTGTTGCCATGTTATATTAAGACTTTAAGTATAGCTTCTAGTCTACTGCTGCTACTGCTATGTTATTAAAATACTAGTATGACTGCTGGTGCTAATTTGCCATGTTTTTGGATTTTATAAGAAATTGTGGATATATTTTGATATTTTTATTTCTCACTTGCAACTTGCACCGAAAAACCGAATTAAAAAACCCGAATAAAACCGAACCGAAGTTTAAAAAACCGAACCGAACCGAATTAGTTTGGTGCGGTGTTCGGTGCTCATTTTTCCAAAACCAAAAATCGAAGAACCGAACCGAACTTTTAAAAAACCGAACCGAAGAACCGAACGCCCATCCCTAGCTTGAGCAATTATAGGACCTGTTTGGTTATCTCCTCCAAAAATTTCATGAAAATAGAAGTGAAATTTGGTGGTATTTTGCTTTGCATATGGGAGATTTTTGAACCATTTTTCTACTGCTTTTGGACTTTTGTCTATGGTTGTTGCTGTAGCCATTGTTAATAGTATTAACAAACTTATTAATCGAATGGCTATTTGCTTCTCCATAGGAAATAGGAGTTGTTAGGAAATGATTGGAATTTAGAAGAAAGAAAGTTTATATAGACAGTAGTTGAACATGATTTTATTTTATTTTATTTCATTTGTACTATTGTATAAGCAAGTTGTCCTCGTGGCTTCAACTACTAATCTCGATTAATAGCCGTTGACATTTTTATTTAAAGAGCACATCCCAATTAATATAATTACATTATACGCTTTTCTATTTTCACGATAGAGTTATCAAACATATTCGTTTTTATAATTTATGAAGAATTAGGTGCTGGTCCCTCAGTTAGTGGTTCGTCCATTATTGCTATGTATCCCTAATTTAGCTGGGATGTAGTCATGTAGCAGTAGGGGGAATGTACCATTTATAGGTGGGGTTCACGTGAATTCATAACTTTCAACATATAACATAAATTTATGAGGAGAGCTTTATTAAAATTATAATGAACAGTAATTATGAACACATAACTTTACAAATATAATTATAATGAACAGTAATTATGAACCCATAAGTTTAAAAATATAATGAATTCAATACTTAGAATCTTAATAGATTAAACTTATAAAATTTAAATCATAGATCCACTTCTGTGCAGGGGCGAATTTATGTATAAAATTTGGGTCACGGGAACCCGTAGTCATCCGACTAAACTCGATATATTATTTGTATAATTCTTAAAAATATATCTAGTATTAACTGAAGGAATCCATGGTCAAAAACACCTGGGTGGTTCACTGGTAGAAGCATTGACTTTGTTGCTTAAGGTCGACGGATCGATTCCTCGAGTTGCTGCTTTTTTGGTCTTTTTTAAGTCTTAAAGCAGCACCCATTTACGGTCCCTTCTTAAAACTTCAAAACATCCCCAACTTCTTGAACCTTTTTTATATTAAAACTTAAAAGCAACCACCTTTTTTTTTTTTAGAATTTCTAAAAAGGGCGTCCCTTTTTGCAGTTTCTTTTTTTTTTTTCGAAAAAGAAAATTCTAAAACAATACTTCCTCCGATTTTAAATATTTATCGTTCTTACTAAAAATATATATTTTATAATACTTATCATTTTAAAAAATTAAGACATAATTAGTAGATTTTTTCCATCTTTATCCTTAGTTATGAATATGGAGAGCTATTAATATTGTGCAAAAGAGAAAAATATTAAATAAAGATGAGTAATAAATAAGAATAATTTAGTCAAACTACCCTCTAGTTAATATTTTTTTAAGGGGCGTGCAAACCAAAAAGGTGACAAGTACTCCCTTCATTCCTTGTTTTTCGTGAGTCAATTTGACTAATTTTCAAAGGTAACTTAGATTAGATTTATACAATATTTTAAAATTAAAATTTAGATATTCAAAATCTATATATAAAAGTACTGTAAGTTGCAATTTTTCTTTTTTCAATATGATTAAAAATATTTCTTAAAATATTGATCAAAATCCTTTGACTCTAAAAAAGGAAAGGGGGCATTTAAAAAACAATGGAGGGAGAAAACACTAAAATACTTCTCTTTTATTGCTCGTAGAGGTAGACTTTAAGCTTTTCATTTCCCAACCAAAATAGAGTGCATCAAATCAGTGAAATTCATATTGTAAAGGTAAAACTTACATCCCATAGTCATGATTTCTATTCTTAGTAAATAAACTAACAAAATTACAAATTTTAAAAAACATGGACTTTAATTTTAGGATTTTCATAAAGAATTTTTTTTTTTCATTGCTTATAATAGAAAATCATCAAGAGCTAATGAATTAGTTATCACGAACTCATATATTTTGCGAATGAATTAGACATTGATAAGGTTTTATTTTATTTTAAGTTAAGTTAAAAGAAGTGTGTTCCTTTATTTTATTATTAATTTGTAAGGGTGTGATTCCCTTATTTTTTAATATGAAAGGTGTGCCTCTTCTTTATTATGAATTTGTGATTCTCTTGTTCTCGAATGGAAAGAGGTGTGAGTCCTCTTTTTTATTATGAATTTGTGATTTCTTATTCTCGAATGCGAAAGAGGTGTGATTTCTCTATTTTATTATTAGTTTGCAAAGGTGTAATTCTCTTATTTTTGAATGTGAAAGGGGTGTGATTCCTCTATTTTATTTTAAATTTGCAAGGGTGTGATTCCCTTATTTTTGAATGTGATGGGGGACATGACTCCCCTATTTTATTTTGAATTTGCTAGTGATAAATATGCGACTAAATTGAATAGTAATTTGAATTTGTAGGAACATTTATCCTTGAACATCTAAATGGATAAATACGTGATTAAGTTGTACATTGGGAAATCAAGTTCTAGTAGCCGTTTATCTGTTAGTTCACATGTAGCTCCAAAAGTTCAAAGAGAGACAGTTCCACATCCTCCGCTATTATGGATCGTTTTCAAAATATGAAGTCTTATCAAGTATAATTATAAATTGATGATATTTTTTGTGATAATGTAATTAATTATCTGTTGCTCGCTAATTTATTGTCACTATAAAATTTTAGATCTTATCTTTAGAGCAATGGTGCACCCGTCTTTTTAAAATTCCGGATTCGCCTCTGCTTCTGTGTAGCAGTAATATTAGTCTTGGCTATTTGCATGACAATTGGATTTTTCCTGCTAACTATATCGTGAAAATAGAAATGAAGCTTGGTCAACCTGAATTTTTTCTTTAAATGATCTTATAAAAATTTGTAAGTTAAATCTATACAAGAAAGATAAATGGACGATTCTGTTATTTTGATTTTGTCTAGGTAAAGTTATTTTATCACGAATGATTTTTATTGATTTGCAAGAAATTGTCTTTTTCTTCTTCTTTCTAATAACACAAAGTCAACAAGTAGTTGATCACCAGTCCCAACCAAAACTCTGGCGCCATGCATTATTCAAATTATGTTATTAATGGTTCTATCATTATCATCTGCAGACAAATTCGACATTAATTAAATTGGTAGTTGTACTTGCGAAATGAACGTTGAAAAGAATTATACGATGATTCCATCTTTCTCGACATGTTATTTTTTCGGATATTTGCCTTACTATGTAACTTGGGATCTTTCCATGACAGTAATAATAAAATTCCCTGAAAAATATCCATCAACGTTCACTCTCACACCGGAGAAATAAATAAGAAACATAAAAGTGAGTATCGAAAACTAGAAATTGAAAAAAAAAAGAAAAACAGAAGAAGAAATCAAACATATGTGACAATTGTAACATTGTAGCCAACAATTGCATCACCATTAGCATTCGCCGAATATGCTTGTGCAATAGCATACCCGCGGGCCAACCGGAAAAGACCGGTCCCACCAACGATAGCCATCTCACGAACCGGATTCATTGCCGGGTTCAAGCTCAACAGGCTAAATGAACTCCCTTGGTATATACCATCCGTGAACCCATAGCTAACCACCATGATAAGGCCTAAATCAGTTTGACCAGCAGACCCATACATTCCACGGGCTCGACCCACTAGCTTTGAAGTTGGGTCAGGTCCAATAGTAAGTGGATCATCAATCATGAACAAAGACCCAAAGAAGGTACCCGAATTGTTGGTTCCATTAGCTTGTGCGATTTGCATTGCACTTGGGTTTGATCCACTGAGTTTATCGTGGAAGTAGAATTGAAGAGTTGTTACCACTTCTTTGCCTGTGTCAACCCTCTTGGCCCATGACTGTTGGTCTTGTCCTTGAGCCACCCGTGTTAGTAATGACACCAACATTAATACGACAAGCAGAACAACTCTTCCCATGACCTCACGTGTGTAGCGTAAAGGGAAAAAAAGAAAAGAAAAGGAATCACTACTAAGGGGAAGGCAAAGGAAAAGGAGATGAGACAGCAATATCCAGAAATGAGCTATCAATTAACTAAGAACTTGTTGGCTTTTGCAATACAAAAATCAAATAAGATATGTTGAAGGACAGTGCTTTTTATAAGCAGACTTGCTGAGGAGTTTAGTTATAAATGACTCTTTGGCATGTAAACAAATCAAGTAAGATGCATTACTAACTAACCTAGCCCCACATAAAAGTTAAAAGTTTTTGTTGAATTCTTGAGAGAGAAAAAATAGCATGTAGAATTTTCAATTAATTGTGCGTAATGCCAAGTTAGGAGCATAATATCAATTTAGGATTTTGTTCTAGAACCTTAAGTCGTGCATTGGTGGAGTTAGGAAAAAAAATAATTCAAAGATGTACGAAATCATAATTGGTTAGGTGAACAAATTTTTAAATTTATAGTCAAAGAAAATTTTGCACTATTATAGGTAGAAATGCTTTTACCTATTTCATAGGGAATTGAGAGACCATTCAAAAAATTATTTGATTTTGAAAAAATTATTCTCCTTTACGTTGCCATCACAAATAATACGACAATTTTTCTTTTCTATTCCACATTTCAAAGTTTTAAGTTTTAACTATACCAGGAGTAGGTGGGGGGAAAATACTAGGAGCAGGTGGGAGAAATTAAAAATTGGTTAACATAGGTTATTTCCTTAGACTCACACAAGAGATATTTGTCGGATCTTCTTCGTCTATTCAAATTGTAAATGGTTATGTTGCGTCAACTTTTTATGGTACTCGTTGTTTTCTCTTTTTTTTTTTTAAATTATTATTATTTTTTTTAATTCTAATTTACGTGACATATTTTTTTTTTAATTCGTCTCAAAAAAATATCACCTTTTCATAATTGAAAATAATTTAACTTTGAAATTTCCTTTTTATCCTTAATGAAAATTTATAGTCATACAAAATACAAATGGTCAAGAAATATTTTAGACCACATATTTTAAAAATCTTCTAATCTTTTTAAAATTTTATAGCAAATCAAATAGTACCACATAAATTGGGACGAAGACTGATGTCTTGAATTGAAAATATAAGGAAGAGTTGGTAATTGTCTCTGTTTAGTTCAGCAATTTTACTTGCCCCTTAACTGTATATTCTGTGTGGATGTCAACAAAAGCATCAAAATCAACAGCCATTGAAATGACACACCAACCACGAGAATCTCACGTAGTTGAGGAATTGACAAAAAATATTTCAGAGCTCCAAGTTCGGACGTAAGTGCATAAATTTAGGGATGGCCAAATTAGCGAATAAAATCATGAATTCTTAAAAAGAAATTATATTTATTTGATGTATTACTTATATAGACATAATAAAGAAAATAACTTTATTAGGTACTAAAAAAATTAGTATAAAGGAGCAAACAAATTAAAACTTAATAAGAATTCATGAGCGGATTGAATTATGATCTTGGTTTATATTTCATTTTAGCCCAACCTTTTAAACGGGTCAATTAATACATTCTAACCCACTCGAATTCAGCTCTAAACCCCCTTACCTAATTTAGTCGACCAATGTGCTTTCAACAATCTCAGCGATTCTTTTCATTAGTTGAATGAGTTAGTCAGATGCTTACTTCATTCTTCCAATTATTAATTGAATTTTGAACCCTACACGTGTAATGTGTAACATCGAGTAGTTAACATTAAGCTACAAATTAACCTCACATATAACATTGCATTTCTTTCCTGAAAAGGTCCAAATATACCTCTATATCATCATAAATTGCTCAATTTTATCCTTCCTTCTTCTTTTGGTTCATTATATTATTGTCACTTAATTATCTTCTACTTTCACTTGTCATTAATGGACCTAATTCAGTGTGAAATGTGTGGACTCCAATATTACCAAGAAATGTTTTTTCGACATTTATCTTACTATGAAACTCAGGTCTTTCTATGGCAATAATAATGAAATATTAGCTGAATAGTATCTATTAGAAACAGAAAGGTGAGTATCGAAAACTTTGAGTAAGCAAATAGAGTAACTAATATGAGATTAATTCAATACAACATGCTCGGTTATTGAAACTTTAAACTTATTGTATACACGTTGTTGCACACAAGAGTTTCAATAAAATGGAAAAAAGAAGAAATCAAACATATGTGACACTTGTAACATTGTAGCCAGCAATTGCATCACCAGTATTAAGATTCATCGAATAAGTTTGAGCCATAGCATACCCATGAGCCAACCGGATAAGTGTCACATATGCATGATAAGGCCTAAATCAGTTTGACCAGCAGATCCATATACAGTGGTGGAGCCACGATTTTCATTGAGAGGGTTCAAAAGTGCACACACGAACTAGCCGAATGGGGTTCAACATCTACTACATATATATATAAAAAATAATATTAACCCTGTATAAATAGTGTAACCCCTTCATTGTATGCTAGCTCCGCCCCTGTCCATATAGTCCGCGGGCTCCCTCTAGCTTTGAAGTTGGGTCCGGTCCAACAGTAAGTGGATCATCAATCATCGACAAAGATCCAAAGAAGGTACCCGAATTGTTGGTTCCATTAGCTTGTGCGATTCGCACTGAACTTGGGTTTGATCCACTGAGTTTGTCATGTAAGTAGAATTGAAGAGTTGTTACCACTTCCTTGCCCGTGTCGACCCTCTTGGCCCATGACTTCTGGTCTTGCCCTTCCGCCACCCATGTTAGTATTGTCATCACGACAACCAAAGCAACTGTACCCATGGCCTCTTTACCACTTAGCATTATCGTGTAGATGTCAACCTGACGGATGAATAGGCCTTGCAATAAATAAGAAAACTAGAGAGCAAGATCTAGAATTGAGCTATTGGCTTATTGCATCACAAAAATCAAATAAGTTATGTTGAGGGGGTAGTGCTTTTTATAAGCAGAGAGTTGCGGAGATTAGTTATAATTACTCCTTGGCATGCAAACAAATCAAGCAAACTGCATTGCCAACTAATCTGGCGCCACAAAGAAGTTATGTTGAACTCTTTAATTAGAAGGAAAAAAAACACACGTAGAATTTTCATAAAATTTATCATGAAGTCAAGTTAGTATACAATCTGCAGTACTTGTAGAACCTCAAGTGGTGCAATATTTGCATCACAACAAATATGACAAAAAAAAATTTCTACTCTACTTTTCAAAGTTAATTTTAACTATATGTGATCCAAGTATCCGTCAAGTATACTAGGAAATAGGTGAAGATAGGTTATTTCCTCAACTTACACAAGAGATATTTATAGGATCTTTTTCGTCATTTCAAATTGTAAATAGTTATGTTGAATCATTTCCTAATACTGAGACAACTTGGACCAATGACATTTGGTTCGTCATGTCAAATTTTTATCTTACACCCTGGTTTTTCTTTTTGGGTACTATTCCTTGTCATTTTTCATTCTGCATGTGATGATCTGGTGGATGACTGGATGTAGATTAACTGTCTTACTGTTTTATAGGAAATAGTAGCTTTTGCTTATTCCATGTATGTATAATAAAAAAACTCACTAAATATCTATAAATATTTGACTGTGAATAATCTAATTAATTATTATATATTAATTTTAGATTGCCGTATGAACCCATAAACTTCAAATGTTAGATCCGCTTCAGCTGAGACTGATGTCTTGTCTGAAAATATGACGAAGAGTTGGTAAGTGTCTGTGTTTGGTTCATCAATTTACTTTCTAAATGCTAAGTGTGGATGTCAATAAAAGCATCCAAAATTAACAGCCATTGAAATGACACACCAACCACAAGAATCCTACGTAGGTATGAATTTTGACATAATTACGTAAATAAAATTTGTTTTGTTTAACAATTTAAATTTTTAGATGAAATGATCACAGAGTTTAATATCATTACCTCCATGACACTTTTAAGAACGGGATTTATAAGCCGTGAGATTTCTCCTAGGTAAAACTTCACGAGTTGCCTCGATGTAAGCTGATTTTTGGTAAAAGCAAGCTGAACATCTCTAATGCATGGCAAGTATCAAGTATCAACGTGCAACCATCCAACAAGTGATAAGGCCGTAAGTGTAAGTAGCACGAATAAGGAATAAACGTTAATGGCGCTAAATTAGCCTAGAAGATGCAGCGAATCCCCTAAAAATGAATCTCATATATTGCACTTCACGCTCTAAATGTTTGATGATTTAATTTATCTTTATCTGGCAAAAAAATAAGGAATTTACTCTTTTTATTGATTCCTACGAGTTAGATGAAAAAGAATTCTTGAATGAAGTCAAGGTCGAACCATTAAAAAAAATCTATATAGAAGCTAATTGCGGGATACTTAGGGCAGTATATTATTTAGTGCCAAAATTTTACTTTTGATCATGGTATGTGTATGTCTGCCGGCAGCATACGGCAACTGTCCATTTCTTATACGGAACTTTTCAATGTAAGGTGGTATCCTTTAGATCGACTAATTAGTTAGATCCTGTGCCTTATTCTTTCTTGAGTTATTCAACAAAAGGAAAATTCAGTTCTTGGACATACAACCAAATTAAGCTAATTAATGAGACAGCTCTATAAGGGGCAACATGATATATCTAGGTTGCCACTATATATTCTGAAACAGGCAATGGAATCTAGTCATAGTAATGAACGTGTAAAGAAGAGAGTAAAATGAAAATAATCCTCAATACGGGAAGTAGAAGTGTAAAATTCAGCTCGAGTTACACTAGGTATGTGAGAAGCAATGTCTCTTAAATTGAAAGAGAAAGGAGGAAACAGTTTAGCTCAAATGGTCAAAGATGAAGAAACTGTTGACTACAATCGAGAGATTGTGCAGGTAAAACAAAAGCACTGTTTTCTCTAAGTTCAACATAGTCAACGGTCCGGTAGTCATGGAAGGTGCACTTGGCAGAACATCTTAATAATTTTATGTTATTATCATAAAAGTTTTTCACTTAATAACATAACGTACACACAATTATATATATATATATTACAATACACGTCATACACACATGTAAAACACGTACACTTAACTAGTTATGTATAAGTTGTTGCACACAGAATTCCAACAAAATGGAAAAGAGGAAGAAATCAAACATATGTGACAATCGTAACATTGTAGCCAGCAATTGCATCACCAGTATTAGGATTCAGCGAATAAGTTTGAGCCATAGCATACCCACGACCGAACCGGAAAAGACCGGTCCCACCGACGATGGCCATCTCACGAACCGGTTTCATTGTCGGGTTCAAGCTTAATAGGCTAAATGAGCTCCCTTGGTAGATACCATGTTTGAACCCAAAGCTAATCACCATGATAAGGTCTAAATCAGTTTGACCAGCGAATCCATACAGTCCGCGGGCACGGCCCACTAGCTTTGAAGTTGGGTCAGGCCCAACAGTAAGTGGATCATCAATCATATTCAAAACCCCAAATAGGGTAGTCGAATTGATGGATCCAGCAGCTTGTGCGATCGGGACTACACTTGGATTGGGTCCAGTGACCGTGTCATGGAAGTAGAACTGAAGAGTTGTTACCACTTCCTTGCCTGTGTCAACCCTTTTGGCCCATGACTCTTGGCCTTGCCCTTCAGCCACCCATATTAATATTGTCATCACGACAATGAGAGCAACTGTTCCCATGGCCGCTCTCACACTTAACATTATGTCGGATGAATAGGCCTTGCAAGAGAAAAAAAAAATAAAAAATCACTTATAGGGAGGAATGCTAAGATAGGTTGAGAGGATAGTGCTTTTTATAAGCAGTGTTGCGGAGATTAGTTATAATTACTCTTTTGCATGCAAACATATCAAGCAAGCTGCATTGCTAACTAATCTGGCGCCACAAAGAAGTTATGTTGAAATCTTTAGAAGTAAAAAACACGCACATAATTTTCATAAAATTGATAGTTAGTATATAATCTGCAGTACTTCTAGGACCTTAAGTGGTGCAATATTTGCATCACAACAAATATGACAAAAATATTTTTCTACTCTACTTTTCAAAGTTAATTTTAACTATATATGATCCAAGTCTCCGTCAGTATATACTAGGAAATAGGTGAAGATAGGTTATTTCCTCCAACTTACACAAGAGATGTTTATAGGATCTTTTTCGTCATTTCAAATTGTAAATAGTTATGTTGAATCATTCCTCATATTCAGACAACTTGGACCAATAACACTTGGTTCGTCATGTTGCGTCAATTTTTTCTCTTACACCCTTTTTTTTTTCGTACTATTTCCTGGTCATTTTTCATTCTGTATGTGATAACTGATAAGGTGGTGGATATGTAGTAATGTAAACTCCATCTTACCAGTTCATAGGAATTTAGAAGCTTTTGCTTATTCCATCCAATTAATTATTATACATTAATTTGAGATCCGCTCGGAATATTAAAGGGATGTTAAATCCACTTCAGAATATGAGGAAGAGTTGGTAAGTGTCTGGGTTTAGTTTATAAATTTACTTGCTAAACGCTAAGTGTGGATGTCAATAAAAGCATCCAAAATTAACAGCCATTGAAATATTACCTTCAGGTTCTTGTTTATCTTGATATGAAGCATGTTCTTGGTTTGGATTTAGAGTAGGTGGTTGATGGTTTGAAAAGCGAGATGAAGTTGTTTTTGCATATTTACCATGGCCTCTAGTAGGGATGAACAAAACCGAATCGAAAATGCACCAACCCACAAATCGAGTCAAACCGAAAAAAAAATCTGACTATATTGGTTTGGTTTGACTTAATTTGGTGTTGGAAAAAAAATTCGACTATAATTTGTTAGGTTTGGTTTTAACTAAAAAAAAGTCAAACCATTACATTTGTACAATTTTTAAAAATATTTACAACAACAAAAACAACATACCCAGTATATTCCCACCAAGAGGGGGTCTGGGGAGGGCAAGTGTACGCAGTCCATACTACTATCTCAGAAGTGAGATAGAAAGACTGTTTCCGATAGACCCCCAGTGCAAAATAAAACAGTCTAGAAAAAAAATAGTAAAGGGATAAGAAACAGTAAGAATTACCACACCCAAAATTAACAAAACAAGACTCACCTAGTATTACGACAAATGATAACACATTTTGAAATAATACTAGTACTATAGCTACAAGCACGGATAACAAAACAAAAACCTCCTACCTACTAACAATGACACACCCTTCCTACTATCCTTCTACCCTACTTCGCCTCCTCCACACCTTCCTATCCAGGATCATGTCTTCGGTAAGCTGAAGCTGCTCCATATCATGTCTAATCACCTCCCTCCAATATTTCTTCGGTCTACCTCTACCTCGCCTGAATTCTAGCCAGCCTCTCACACCTCCGCACTTGGGCATCCGTGCCCCTCCTCATCACATGTCCAAACCACCTTAATACATTAAGATATTTACTATAATGTAATTTATAGATATTTCTTAAACTTTTTCATTGTTTTTATCTTTCAACATATAATTTCAAGTTTAAACTTAGAATTTTGAATGGTCCAATAAGTCTTATAGCCCATAAATATCATTAACTCAAACAAAGCCCAAATCAATATTAATGTTAACAAATATATTCAATTAAACACTAGGAATGACAATAGTGTTGGATGTGTATTCTTTAGATTTGCATAAATACATAGCCTGAATTTATTTTTCTATTCAATATTTAGTATTGTTTTTTTAAGAAACACCTAAGATAGTTGTATCTTGCTAGGACTAATGAAATATTTGAAGCACAAGTTAATTATATGTTTGTATGAAGACTTTACAGGAAAACTCGAGAAAATCAAAAATGCCGAAAAAACCCGAAGTTGAAAACCCCAAATTTTATTGGTTTGGTTTGATTTATAGATTTGAAATATCCGACACAAATAATTTAATTTGGTATTTAAAAAACCCGACCAACCCGATCATGTACACCCCTAGCTTCTAGCATTATGCCCAATCCCTTGGCAAATTGAGCAGCTAATTTGTATGGTGCTTTTCTTGGATATTTTTTGCGAGTTTATTTTTTCCTATTTCCTTTTATCCTTGGGGTTTTGAATTTTGGATCGGGTTGGAGCTCTTAAATTGAATATTTATTTTTAAAAAAAGAGTAAAAACTGAATTATCCACCACAAAGTTAGTAGTATTTAAAAGTTGTGTGATTTTTGTATTAGTATACTTATAGTTTAGTGATTTTGTGTTAGAAATGATAATTAAGTGGCTTTTTTGAAAATAAATGATACTTCCGTGATCATATATGAAATTTAAGCTTGTTTTGGTTTAAAAAGAAGTGCTTAAAAGCGATTTTGACTCCCATTAGTTCAATAGTCCATACTCCATACATGCATGATACAAACTTGAATTAATTGTGCCGGTAAATTTTAAATAAGAAATACATAAAGCGAACCGAAAGAAACATACACATTTTTCTAGTTGGACATGTCTAGGGCAAAAATGTAGGAGGCTTTCTAATTAGTGTTGCTTGTTCAAAACCATAGGCAATTTCAATTAATTTAGGCTCTGAGCCTTTCAACCCACTAAAACAAATGCCAATAGGCACCCCTTTGTCATAAGCAGCAGGCACACTAATTGCTGGAAATCCACCAATTGCAAGAACTGCAGCAATACTAGATCCACCAGTCACCAATGCATCCAACTTATATTTTTTCATCAATTTTAAATATCCCTCTCTTGTTAATCTTGATAAATTCCTCAAAGCTTTCAATTCTGTTTCCCCAATTCCATTTGTTGCTTCAGCTGCCAAAAATATATCTTGACCAAATTCCTTTAGCATCTCCTGAAACGACAAACAAAAGTTGAGTGACTTTCATGAAATTGAAACTTATAAGTTGGATGACCACCCGTAAAATTTAACTCATAACATACCAGTTCAGAATTTTTTTGATTGAAGATTATTATATCTGATAAAGATCGAACAGGGGAATCGTCTAGCTCTTTTAGATAAGCATTTAAGTCTATCTTGAGTTCAGCCAACACTGCAATTGCTTCACCACTCAAATTAAAGTCTAAAATTATCTCAAGGTTGGCTATGTTCACATTGTCTACCAAGACTGCACCTTGTTGCCTGCATTTGAGGAAGACGGGATATTGTCAAAATGCATAACCATCTCATATAAAAGGTTAGATAAAAAATGGTCAACACACTTCAACGTGATATTAGAATAGGCAGAGATCCTGAATTCAACTCTCAATGCCACCAGTTACATCTTCATCGACTCTAATGGTTAAGCTTTTAGATGAGATAGACGTACATTTTTGACAAAATATGATATCTTCAGCACCAACTAGCTAAGTTACCTGAGTGTTTGGAGATGTTTCTCAAACGCTTGAGCCAGGGCAGGATTCTTAGTGAAATTAAAGAAGGGGTCCCTCACTATTCCAATTCTCTTGCCTTTAAGGCCATCTACTTTGAGAAATTGAGTATAACCACCAGGAGGAATGAATTTAGCTGCTGCACCAGTTGCAGCTGCGTCATTGTGGTCAAAGCCTATGATGACATCAAGAACATGAACAGCATCCTCTACTGTTCTACCAATTGGTCTGTTCAACCACAGCATATAACAAGTTAGTATTGTTGTATTGGTATGACTCAGAAGAAGTATCGAATCAATGGATGTGGATTTAGAACGTGTTGTACCCAACGGTGTCTTGTCTAGGAGTGATTGGAATGACTCCTGCTCGGCTAGTAAGTCCAACGGTTGGTTTGATGCCTACAACCGCATTGGAACTAGCGGGGCATAAGATGGAACCACGAGTTTCTGTCCCTATTGATACAGATACCATGTTTGCTGCCACTGATATTGCTGATCCACTACTCGAGCCACAAGGGTCCGCGGAGAGAACATAAGGATTCTGCATACGAGTTCATTGCATAAGTTTGGGAGAATATAACTGTCTTTTGCTTAAAAAATTAGGTCTTGCAATGCTGCACTTTGCTTAATGTGCACAGACACATTGTTTTAATAGGCCAAAACAGAAGTGCTTTTTGTAAGCTCCATTTGACATATATAACTCACCTTTCCTTGCCCACCTCTGGGGCTCCAGCCATTGGGTGCCTTTAGCGCCCGAGACTGAGCCCACTCGCTGAGGCTAGCTTTCCCTAGTACAATTGCCCCTGCTTTTCTCAGCTTTGTCACTATACCTGCATCACGGGGCACCACTGATCCCAGTAATGAAAATGATCCAGCGGTAGTGTTAAGCTTATCTTTGGTTGCAATATTATCCTTAAGAAGTATTGGTACACCATGCAGCAGGGATAAAGAACAGTTTTTTCTCTTTGCCTCATTCCTCTCTTGGTCAGCTTTGTCAGCTTCCAAAAGTGCATCGGGATTTATCTGTTAAAAGACATAATTGAGTAAATAAAAATGTGTGTTCTTTAATAGTTTAAACTTCTAGATGAAATGATTATAGAGTTTAATATAATTACCTCAATGACACTTTTAAGAACGGGATTAAGCTGTGAAATTTCTCTGAGGTAGAACTCCACGAGATGCCTCGATGTAAGCTGGTTTTCGCTAAAAGCAAGCTGCAGATCACTAATGCTGGCTTCTCTAATCGAGAATGCATGGCAAGTATCAATACGCGACCATCCAACAAGTGATAACGCCGTAAGTGTAAGTAACACGAAAGAGGAATTAACATTCATGGCGCTAAAATTAGTCAAGAAGATGCAGCGAATCCCCTAAAAATGGATCTAATTGCATTTCGTGCTCCAAATATTTGATGATTTAATTTATATGCTTAAATTGCGAATGGGACCTTTGGGGGTTTCAGAAAATGGCAAACAATCACTAAAATCAGAAGATTCTTCGCATATTTGAGTCCATATGCTCTTGAAAATCATTATTTAGTGCCAGAAATTTTACTTTTGGCACGGTATGTATATGTCTGCCGGCGGTATACGGCAACTGACCACTTCCTATGGGGAGTTTTATGGAAATTTTTAATGTAAAGTATCTTTTAGATCGACTAATTAGATGCCTGCCTTATTCTTTCTTGGGTTATTCAACAAAAGGAAAATTCAGTTGTTGGCCATACAACCTTATTAAGCTAATTAACGAGACAGCTTTATAAGCGGCAACATGATATATAGCTAGGCCGCTACTATATATTCTGAAGCAGGTAATGAAAACTAGTCATAATAAAGAAGTAGAAATAAACAATTTCAGCTCGAGTAACACTAGGTACGTGAGAAACAATGTCTCTGAATTTGGAAAAGAAAAGGAGGAAATAATATAGCTCAAATGTTCAAACTTGAAGAAACTGTTTTGACTACAACTAAGAGAATGTGCAGTAAAATATAAGCATTCTTTAATGTTAGTTCAACATTGCCAATGACCTGGTAGACATGGTACAATGCACCATTAGCTGCACAAGCAGCAGCAAGCCGACAGTCATTGCTTTCTTCATTCCCAAAGATACTCTATTTTCAGTGCATAGCAATATTAAGCTACAGAAGGAGGTCGTCGAATTTCGCTAGCTTGTTCAAAGGCATAGGCAATTTCAATCAGCTTTGTTTCAGTACCCTTCAAACCTCCAAAACAAATTCCAAAGGGCATGTCATCACTTTCATAGCCGGCTGGAACAGTTATTGCTGGGTAGCCGCCAATTGCAAAAACAGGTGAGGCACGTGAACCAGGCACGACCATTGCATCAAGCTCATGGTCCTTCATCATTTTTTCAAATCCATTTCGTGACAAGTTTTTCAACTTCTCGACAACTTCCCTTTCTTTCTCCCCGTATCCGTCTGTCTTCTCAGCTTCTATAAAAGTATGTTGGTCATACTCTTTAAGTTTCTCCTAAAGTAAAAAGGTTAATTGCACATTATCATGTTACTTCAATGTAAAGCACAAAAGATTACAATTATTATATCTCTTTCATTCAACTCTTTCTGTTTCTTGCTATTATTTTTACTTAACGACTAAAGACCTTTGTTGCAAAGTGAATTGCGTACCAAATCAGAGTTGCGTTCATTAAAAGCGATAATGTCGGCCAATGACCTAACAGGAGAAGTAATCAACTCTTTCAGGTAAGCATTGATCGAGCTCTTGAATTCAACCATCATCACCAACGCTTCACCGCTGTGATTTGAATCCATAATCTCTTCAATATGTGGTATGCTCAGGTTGTCTACCAGAGTTGCTCCTTGTTTTCTAAAATTCCAACATAAGGTCCACCCAATAGTTACAAATTAAACGAACTAAAAAGGACTTCTTACTTTGATATGTGATTTTGCAGATAAAAAGATGACTTGAGGTAACAAAGATTCGTACCTTAACAAATCCAGGTGATGCTCAAAAGCTGTTTTTTCAATTGCTCCATGTATCATTTCCACAAATGGATGTCTGACAATGCCTATTCGTTTCCTTTCCAGACCATCTTCCTTGAGAAACTGTTTGTAGCCACCCTCTGGAATATATTTAGCTGCTTCCGTGGTGACTTCATCTCTTGGATCTGATCCAACAATTACATCAAGCATGTAAACTGCATCGCTAACATTCCTGCATATAGGCCTAAATAGCAAGGAAATGTTCTGTTTAAGACAGCATCCTTATTAACATCAATCTCCCGAACATGCCTTAACTTGTGCAATGATACAGTAACAGAACACAGGTCAGATTTTGGATAATTACGTTTCTACTTATTGTGTTTGTGTTTTGTTGTAGTAGATTTAACTCAAAACAGGTAATGGAAATACGCTCACCCAACAGTGTCCCAGAGGGGCGTCATAGGTATGATCCCAGCCCGACTTGTGAGCCCAACAGTAGGTTTCAGCCCTACAACTGAGTTATGATCTGCTGGACAGATGATGGAGCAGTGAGTCTCAGTCCCAAGCGAGACTGCTGTCATATTTGCTGCAACAGATATTGCACAACCACTACTCGATCCACATGGCGATCCAGACGGGCAATAAGGATTCTACATATTTTGAAAAGGTAAATGTAATACTTTCTTTGGAGGAACTCTTAGATGCTTGTAATGTTAAAAGTTGGACAGGGAGTCTTAGTAAGCTCGTAAATGATATATAATACTCTTCTTAGCTCTACAAATAAGAAGATGCATTCAATTCTATACTAATAGTTCTGAAGAAGCATGAAAGTTATCCAAACAAGGAGCTTTATCGCATCATTCAGATGCCACACCATATGCTGGTACAATCTATCTACAAAATATAGTCATCTGCTTTCAGAACATAGCCTCTTACTCTCTGTCTACTTTTTCTCAAATTATTTTTCAAGTTTTACTTTCTTGAGGACTATTTGACACATATGGCCAAAGACTTCGTATTCTAACTATTGGTGAAGAAAATTATCATTAGTGAAGAAAATTATCTATACAGTTAAGTCTCTTATAAGGTCATTACAAATAAATCTCTGTGATAAGCTATCCCCCACCAGCACATGTAGCAGATAACCCTGTCAACCAAGGCCTGGACAGACAAAAAAAACTCACGATCCCATGGTCCTCAGCCATTTCATTAACCACTAGGCCACACCCTTGGGTGCGATTTTAGCACTTGTTTGGCATCTATTTTCATACTAGGGAAAACTGACAAATTACAATATAATCCGGAAAAAAAGATCAAGTGATGGAACTAGAAATGGACACGAAACTCTCCCTCATCTCACATGTAGCTAGCAATTGAACCATAGATTTTGAAAATTTATCTTCAAACATCTGTTTGACAACGAAACTTAATCTTCAAATATTTTCAAGTTCCCAAAAACCAGCTCAGATAAGTTTTTGGGACTTCCACCCACAAAACTTCAAATTTCCGAGTAAAATGGATGTCCAAACACAACTTCAAATTTCAAAAATCACATTCGAAAAAACCCTCAAATTTTCAAGTTTCAACTTAGCGTAAGATCAATGGAAAGAGATAAGGAGAAAGAATAACGAACCACTCCTTGTCCAGATCGAGCACACCATCCATTAGGAACTCCACTAAGAGAACGAAACTTATACCATTCACTCATACTTGCTTTCCCCCAAAATAATAGCACCTGCTTTTCTCAACTTCTCCACCACTCCAGCATCTCGTGCCACTTCACATCCCAACAAAGCATACGAACCCGCAGTGGTATTCAACTTATCCTTCGTTCCAAACGTGTCCTTAACAAGCACAGGAATTCCATGTAACTCCCCTTTATTACCTCTGTTTAAGTCGGCTTCATCAGCTAAATTTTGGGCTTCCGGGTTTACTTCGATAATGCCGCGAAGCAGCGGATTTAGGGTTTCAATTTGGTGAAGGTAAAAATCGACTAGTTTTCTTGCGGTGAGTTTGCCTTGAGCAAATGCTTGCTGGATTTCTTTAATGGTGATCTCTTCAATCTTAAAAACTGAGATGTTTTTCATACTCATACTTTTTTTTTTTCTAATTGTGATTCAAGATAATTAGTAGAGAATCAGCTAAATTTTGAGAACGCACGCATTAGTATGCTTTTGTGTGTGTGGCGATATGTTCAATGTAAATAAACTAATAATATACATGATTAGTAGTTTTATAGGAGAAAATGCGGCATGAGGAGAATCAAGATGACAAAGGTTACGTATGAAAATTGTGCAAGAGTATATGATTTACTCAACGAACGTGTAAAGTGTAAGCTTTAGTACTTCTCATTTTTCGTTTGTTGTGGGTAGAAGCCAGAAGTTGCCATGTGCATAATTTCGTAATTCGTACGAAGCTAAGCAAAAGAGCCGATAGACTTGGGGATGATTATATTTCTTATTAAATTCCTTGAATGCAACGTAAGGTATTAGGTACGCCAGTTTGTTTGCTTTCCAGTTTAGCTGTGCTGATGAAAATATTTTTGGGAAAATGTTATTGAGAACAAGTTACATAAAGACATTCTATATTGATTGTTTCTCTTATAATATTTGTTTAGCTTAGTATTTTTTGAATAATATTTTGTTTATATATCGAACAAGTAAACACAAGAAATTAAGTAACATTTTTACTTATTTTTCTAAAAAGTATTTCCTTAGTACCAAATAGACATACCCTCAGTGCTTCATATTTCTCAATAGTTTATGGTACTTTCATGATTATATGATTTATAAAGTAAAAAAATTATATACTTGTTAATTATGATTTTCAATTTCTAATGTTAATAATTTATGAACACGTATATTGGAATGGTATAAACATAACAAGTTTTACCATCTAATACGTCCCAAAGATATCCCAAACTAGTATATTAAACGTTTTTTAATCTTCATTTCCTATTTGGATATAGGTATATGATATTTAGTTTTCATTGAATCAATTAATCCGAAATTGCATCATATAACACAAAATTACCCTGTAACATCTTATTTAACAAAATGGTTTATACGCACTTCTCTACCAATGCCAGACTTATACTATAAGAACATGCTTTTCTATATATCCCCCCCCCCCCCCCCCCCCCTTGCAAACAAAATAAAATTACATTAGATGCACTTGCCTAATAGCTGGCAAAATCGGAAGCTAATGTTGACAAACTTATTGTTTCAGGGATCAAATAACGTTCCACCATGAGTCTAGGTATAGAGAATTTCAAAGGAGCTATTTATTTTCATATCGAAGCAATCATCAATGATTTTGGAATCAGTAACATCAATAATATACGATTCCAAAATACTAAGACGTACAGAGCAAATGTAGATACAGTATACGCCAAGCGTCTGTATTCCTATCCAATGCAATGAAGGGACCAACAACGTGCAGTATTACTAAACAGAGAGTGTAAAACGTGATTAGCTCAACCATGTATTAAGAAAAAGTATACTAGGAAGTGAACTTAATTAAACCAGCTGAAATAATATAATCACTTGCAAGGATTGAACTTGCAAGTGAATCTGCCATTGCCAGAATTAGCCCTCAAGAAACCCAAAGCTGTATGCAGAACTTGTTGAGTTGATCCCATTAATGCCCAATTCATATGTAGAATGACACCCAATGGATGATATGGGAATTGTACACTGTCATAAGAATTCAAAAGTGCAGTTGTCCCTTCTCTGAGTAAAGTTTTATAAGGTTCTCCTCTGCCTTTCATTCCTTCCCATAGTGTTATATCATTTCCATACTTTCTAGCAGCAATTAGGCCAAATACAACACCTACTTTTGAATCTGGATTTATTACTTTCCAGTAGCATCTGTATTCTGGCATCATCCAGCTCCTGCAATAAAACGAACGTCACATTTCTATATTTAAAAATAATTCAATTTTAACTTTGTGCCTAATTAAGCGACACTAAATAAGTTGGGAACACACTAATGTTTGCAGTACTAATGTAAAAGAGTTTAAGTTTTGTGTATCGTCAGTGTACAAAATCTTTTACACAATCAGGTAATTTTAAAAATAAATACAGTAACTTTTTTAAGTAACATTATTTACCTTTTTCTTCAATAAAAAACTCTATATTACTGAAGAGTAGATAGTGATACCATTAAAGGGAATTTAATTCCTATTTGTACTCTAACCAAAATTACCAAAATTATTTTCTTGCTTTTACTATATAACCAAAAAAAATTCCTTCTTGATCTTTGTATACGATTTTGATTCTTTCATCATAGATTTCTTAAGATCATTACTAAAACAATGCTCTAACTCTTTAACATTGTAAACGATAGTCCCTACCTCCAATATTTTGTAAGTTTTTTAGTGTTTACTATTTTAACAATGAAAAATTATATTTCAATGTTAAAGATGCTTATAATGCATTTTTAAAATTGAATTCTGCATTCAAAAATCTGACAGAAGTATTTCATGAATACAAAGAAATTCTATGAATTATGATTGGAGTAGCATATAGGCTTATGGCGGTAGAAAAACAAAGATAAAATGCATATCAACTATTTGAAAGGCATGAAGATAGAAGGTTTGAAGGGAAGAAAGAGGGATTAAAAAATTCAGATGATTTTTTTTTTTAAAAAGAAAAAAATATATCAAAAATTCAGTAACCTATTATAACAGATAACATTTATCTGATGGTGTAAAAAAGTACTCCCTCCATTTAAAAAAGAATGATCTACTTTCCTTTTTAGTCCGTTTAAAAAAGAATGACCTCTTTCCTTTTTTAGAAACACTTTAATTTCAACTTTCCACGTGACATGTTTAACACCACAAGATTTAAGGACATTTTGGTACATTTGCCATAACTTTAATTTAGGACCACAAAATTCAAAAGTCTTCTTTATTTTCTTAAATTCCGTGTCTAGTCAAACGAGGTCATACTTTTTTAAACGGAGGGAGTAATATTTATCTGATGATGTAAAAAAGTGATACACGGATAGTGCGCCAAATTTAAACTCAATGTAAAATGTTGTCATTGTGTTACAAAAGTGTACTAATTTCTTTCTCTGATGTCAACACGTAAAATGTTTTTATTTCCCTGTGTGACTATGATTAACCGACATTGGAAAAAAATTATAGTAACCGAAGTAGTTAAAGATCTTAACAAAATAATGGTCCATATGTACAAGATCAATAAAACCAATTCCATTTTAAGAGAACAAGTAAGTTGAGTTGGAATTATCTTATATACACCGACAGTACAAATAATTTTACAATGCTAACATGTTGTAGAGACAATTTGTTTTATTTTTACGGACGGTTATCCATACTTATCTTTTAGGTGATGTTATAGTGTAAAAACTTTTGGTATGTAAAAATAAATAAGTCATAATATAAGTTGCTCGGACTCTCCAATAATGTAGACGCACTCGGGCTGAATCCTCCAAAAATGCACTACATTTGAAGAAGCCACCATGCACCCCTAACATTTTTTAAGAGTGCGAGCAACATAGGCTAGAATGATAGACTGTTATGAAAAGAGTCAGTTGGACAATAGAGACTTACTGGTGTGGGCAAGCTGAAGCTTCCAAATAGGGGAAAGGAGCCATTGGGGGTAAAGGAGGCAATGGGGGTAAATGAGGCAATGAGGGAGTAGGTGGAAATGGTGGTAGTGGTGGAACTGGAAGTCTTGATGGCGGTCTAGCAGGGGAAACAGGGTTGGGATGTGGCTGTGGGTACGAAAATTTTGGACAGAAAGACACTGGTTCTGCAGGTTGAGAAATCAAAGGATCAATTGTGTACATTTCCATATCAAACATCCTAAACATTAATCTTGGTGACTTCCCTGTTCCTCCTCCTGTCCCACATCCTCTTGTCCCTTGCTCACTACTGCTTGCAACCTGTGCAATAACAACAACAACAAAAATAACGACGCATCAGTCTCAAACAAGGTGAGGTTGATCATGTGAATCTTCACTCATAGTGTCACTTCATTTAAGCTCACCGATCTCATGATATTATAGTATTATACGATACAAAAAAAAAATTGAAGTTACTTTATATTAACCTGTGCAACACAGCCACTCAAATCTGGAGTGCCATCTAACTTCATTACAAAATTTCCTAGCCAATTTGTTGTTTCTTCTCCCCATGTTGTCATTTGCCCATTGTTGTCTGGACATGCCATTGCTACATTTATTCCTGCACAATTTGGCACTCAAAAACTTACTAACTAACAATGCTAATACGAAGCATTAATTAGAGTATTCTTTTGCAGTCTAATCAAGATTCAGGACTTAAAGGAGCTTTCGTGCAATGGAAAGAGTCTTGGTCACAGATTCAAGCCCTGGAAAGAACCTCTTTCAGATATGCAAGGTAAAAATTACGTACAATAAACTCAATGTGGTTCAACCCTTTCCAGGCTCTGTGCATATCGGGAGCTTTATGCACTGTGCTGTCCTCATAATCAAGATTCAAGACTCAATTTTTTTGCTATAGTCCAAGAATATCAAGAAGCAGGACAAACATTTGACAAGAAGTACCAGAAGTTAAAGTTGATTAGAACGTCATATCGGGACTTATTAAGTAGAGAATGTACAAAAGGAATTACTAGTACTAGTATTTTAAGGTACTAAAAGGAATTACTAGGAGTATATAGTTTAAGGTACCATTTAGAGGATAATCAAACAGAGAAACTTGGCCATCTTTGCATTGGTCACAGAAGACAGTGCCAGAGACCATTGCATAACCATGAATTCCACGAATGAATGTTGCTGTTGCTGCAACAATTAGAAAAGCTGTAAAGTAAAGCTTTTGGGACCAATCCATGATGCTCTTTGCTGAGTTCTGAGGGAAGAGAAACAGACTTAAGTAGTAGTAGTAAAAGCCAGTGATGGGTTGGTTATAAGTTAAATCTTAAATATGACTAAAAAGCAGAAGAAGAATTTATGAAGCTTTGGTTATACAGCAACACTCAACTGTCTCCATTAATGAGCTTTTGAAAAAATTGGCTTCTTGAAAAGAAATATTACAGGTACTCTCTCCGTCCCTAAATAAGTGTTGTTTTAGCTCATTTCAAGCCCATTAAAAAAGAATATATATGTAAGGTATATTTCACTAAGTTACTCCTATTATTAGGTGTTTCTTGAGAATTGAGCACTATGAAGAAGAGGTATAGTTGGACACAATACTATTTTTGCCTTGACTTCCTAAAGCGGAGCTTATTTTGGGACAAATTTATTTTTGCTAAACCGACACTTATTTTAGGATGGACGGACGAAGTATATTGGTACGGAGATTCATTTAAGACATGGTAAAAAATCATTATGATCCAGCTTTTTATCAGAGAAACCAAGTCAATTTATTGCAATCACCAACCTCTCATTTGCCATACTGTTTTGTATCTACAAATGGTACACAGTACTTGCAATTAAGCTACAACTCTTTTAGAAACTTGGCTCATGATCACTTAAATGTTCTTTAAATTAATTTATCCAAGTGTTTTAGGTACCATAGATATTATTACTCAAAATTAAGGTGTCAATTTTGAAGATTCTTGATGACCCATGACAACTTTAATTGTAAAACAACTTTTTGATCAAGTGTTAAGGATGGCAACGTCTTAGCCAATAAGCCTACTGAATTATAATTTGTGAAATGTGTTTTGTCTCGTCTTGTTTAATCTGTACTCCTTTCAATTGAACTATATATAAATGCATATTGTTAAAATACGATTTGTTGGAATCTCCTTTTTCAAAGAACGATCACACAATTCCGATATATGTTGGTACATTGTACAAAACACATTCACTTATTTCTACATAAATGAATATTATCTCTGCATAATTTGATTAGGTAGCAATTACTGATTACCTTAATTGTGCTGACCGTTCTAGTGTTAATTTCTCTTTCTTTTCTTGCAAACAATTTTACTGACATGTTTTTGGTGCATTAATTAAGTTTCTGAAAATGCTATTATCATTGATTGATTCCTGTTATTCATCTAAAGCTGTTATAATTTTCTGGTCATGCATATGGCGATAGAGAAAGTAGTTGTGATGCAAAGAGAACGTTGTAACCTCTCATTAATTATTTTTAATAATGTCACTTATAAGGTAATTTCGAATTTTTTTTACATAAGATAAAACATTAACTAGTAACTCCATGAGAACAGTAATATTAACCTGCTATCACGAGTTAGACTATAATGATAATGACAAAAAAGAATTTCCATGATATATAACTTAACTCGTCTGGATTTATATATAGTTATCTGATTCATTCAACAAATAGGAAAATGTCCTTTTCCCTCAAACTTGTGATGAAATGACACCCAGTAGCCACTTTTTTACCCCGTCTTTAAAAAAAAATAGTTATTGCCACGAAGTTCTCCAAATTCTAGGGGTGAAATTTCATGGCAAGAGAAATCATACAAAATTGATTGAATCTTCAAATCTCTCTAAGATAAATTTTCTTTTTATAAACCAGTGGAATTACCTAATCCTTTCTTTTATGTCCTCCTTTGAATGTGAGTTCAATTGAATGAATTTTTCTAAGTAAACAAAGGACGCATGTAGCAGCAAGGATACTGCATCGCCTATTTAGTCATGATGTTCTCACTCAAGCCTGGATTTCAACTGTGAAATTTGAAATTTTATGATACTGTCTATTTTCCAGTATTTATTATAAGGACTGAAAAATGTATATTTTGTACAACACATCATTAAGCATTCTTTACAAATAGAAATAAGGCTTCCCTAATCCTATTCTACAACACATCATTTTTAAGCATTTTTTTCACAAAACAAGTCATATGTCTCATGTGACGAGAAATGCTCATAAGAAAATAAATTATTTTTAATAATACAAATGGGAATCGAAATTACAGCTATGACTTTCAGACTGACAAAACATAAAGTGTAAATATGCAATAAGAAAAGACAACATCTTGTTGAGTAATGCAGTTTACAGTTGAGCGTTGACAAACATAGCACTAAGGCAGCTCCACTTTTGTATTATAAAGGAATGGTCGATGTGAGTGTAGTAATTATATGTTCCCCTAATAATTAAATAGAATGGAATGGAAAAACACCGACTTTTTAATACTTTTTAAATTTTTCTCTACCCGATCGAGGATATGGAGGTCGACGATTAGGGTATAAGGTTTGTAGGGTACTAGTCGAGCTTTGTTCAGCTTTTCTGATCAATTGTATTATTATTTCTCTCCTACTATCTAGTTAATTCTTCAATTTTATTATTACATGTTGTTTCCTTTATTTCAGTTATCGTATTATTTTGTCATTGCTACTGATCTTTCCTTTATTTTTACAGTATCTTTTCATATTTGATTTGATATGTTTTACAAGAGCCGATGATCTATCGTAACTGTTTCTCTATCTCCACAAAATAGAAATAAGACTGTATACATATTATTCTTTCTAAACCTCAATTGTGAGATGTAACTAGATATATCGTTGTTGTTATAAGTTGGCTAAAATTTGACAGTGTATAGAATAAGACTGTAAGTTTTTGGGTCATGAGTCATGGGTCGCTCATGTAGAACGATCCGACCCGACTCGTTACAATATCTATAAAGAAGATGAGATCAAATTTCAAAAGAGAAGTTATCTCTATTTTGGAAAGAAGGGGAAACAGTTACATGGTAATTGTTAAATTGACATTATAAATCTCCTTTAACTTCAATACTTCTGAGGCAGAAGAAAGTGACGAAAATCAGACAAAAACAAAATAAAAGAAAATCTGATTCTCCCATAGTAACAAACTCAAGAAAATAGACATTTAGTTTGTGAAATAAAACTTCGTTTCCAAGAGAGACGAAATCGATTTGGGGCGATTCTTTTTTATAGCAAAATCAACTATTTTCGCTGCGTTTAAGGTACACAATTTGTTATTTTGCTCCATAAATCTATCAAAAACTATGTACATATTATTCTTTTTAAACTCCGCTTATGAGATTACACTAAATCGTTATTGTTATAAGCTGACTAAAGTTTGACGGGTGATGGATAATATATTAGATAGCCGTCCAAGACGTGTGGAGCATGCATCATGAATAACATTAGCTACACAGAAAATAAATAGTACTACACATTTATATGCGGAGAGTTTAATTTTCACAACGTCAACATTTTCATCAGCCATGTTTAGTCTCATTCCTCCAGTTACATTAATTTTGGCTGTAATTATAAGGTCGGTAATTTCTAGCTCCTCTTATAATTACAGCCAAAATTAATGTAACTGCGGGGTTGAGGCTAAACACGGTCGACGAAACCGTTGTCGTTGTGAAATAAACTCTCTGCATGTAGGTTGTTTCCCAGTGCTACACTTTTAAACAAAGAAACAGGACAAACATTTGACAAGAAGTACCAAAAGTTATGTTGATTAGAACGTCATATGGGAACTTAAATAGAGAAAAGCTAGTCATTGAATCATTCATATGTTATTCAACTAAAGCAGTTCTACTTTTCTGGTCTTGCATATGGCAATAGAGAAAGTAGTGATGCAAAAAGAACGTGGCAACCTCTCATTAATTTTTTTTTTTAATATAATCATGTCACTTATAAGTTAATTTCAGAAAAACTTAAAAGATGAACATTAACTAGTAACTCTGTATGAATTAATAAAATAGGTTGAGTGACTTTTGAGTTAAAACCAAAGTAGAGTAATTTCTGAGAGAAGAATTCATAGTTGAGTTATTATCTCTATAGCTATCTGGTTCATTCAATAAATAGGACCGTTTTCTTCCAACAATTGGAGGTTCTGCTGAGAAAATGCCCTTTACCCTTAAATTTATGATGAAGTGACACCCACGAACCACTTTTTTTTAATCTCGTCTTTTAAAAAATAGTTATTGTCATGAAGTTTTCCAAATTCTACTAATGAAATTTCATGACGAGAAATCATATAAAAAATGATCGAATCTTCAAACTTCTTTGAGGTAAAGTCTTTTTTGTGCAATTTCATAACCGGCTAAATTGCACAATCCTTTCCTTCATGTCCTCCTTAATTTGAATCTGGATTCAATTGAATGAATTTGTCAAGTCAAGAAAAATGCATGTGATAGCCAAGAATATACGGTGCATCGTCTATTTATCGTACTCACTCGAACCTTTTTTTTTTCCAACTATGAAATTTGAAAGTTCCGATAGTGTCTATTTTTCAATATTTATTGGATAATGAAAAGTGTGATTATTTGTAATTTTTTAGTACTAAGTATGCCTTTGAGGGACAAATAGAAATATGGCTTCCCCTAATCCTATTCTACAACACATCATTTTTAATCATTCTTTACAAAAACCAAAAGTCATATGTCTCGTGTGACAAGAATTGCTCATAAGAAAATTTATTTAATAATACAAATGGGAAACGAAAGTAGTTTGCAATTACAGCTATGACTTTCAAATTGACAAAACATAAAGTGTGAATATGCAAGTAAGAAGGGACAACCATCGTAGCTTGTTGAGTAATGCAGTTTACAGTTGAGCGTTGACAAACATAGCAAAAGGCATGCAGCTCCACTTTTGGGTTATAATTAAAAGATGGTGAGTTGATGTGAGTGTAGTAATCATATATGTTCCCTAAAATTTAAATAGAATGGAAAAGGACCGACTTTCTAATACTGAAAATCTTTTCTATAGCAGGATATGTAGGTCGGAAATTAGGGTACAAAGTTAGTAGGTAATCAAGGTTATTCAATTTTTCTTATCAGTTATACTATTGTCTCTTTTGTTTCGGTTATCTATTGTTTGTTGTTGCTATTCTTTCTTCCATTTCTATTTTTCAGTCTTTTCACATCTAATTTGATATGCTTTATTTGAGCCAAAAGTCGATTGAAATAGTTTCTCTATCTTCACAAAATAGGAATGAAACTGCATGCATACCCTCCTTCCCAAATCTCACTTGTAGGATTACACTGATATATTGTTATAAGTTGGCTAAAATTTAATGGTAATGGATAATATATTAGATAGCCATCCGAGACGTGTGGAGCATCATGAATAACAATAGCTAAAAAAAGTAACACTACACACAACCCAATGATGTGCGATCGTACCATGAAAATGTATTATGACTGATAATTAGTGGTGCATTACTTATAATAATAATAATGTATTTAACGTGTCGACACATCACAAAAGGACTAATCTGTCTTTGAAGATTAAATACAAAACAAAATACATATGTAATCTGAAGATCGCCACTGTACCTTGGATAATAAACGGTCTTAATTTTATTTCATATAAGAAGTTTTTCAGAATAAGTTGCCAGCTTGTTTTATGAAGATCTTCCAGTGTTTCAATGTTTTTCTTTTTTTGCAATTATTATTGATATTTAAGAGATTTGAAGTTAACGTTCTTATTACAGTGTCTTTTTATCCAAGGCAAATTAAGGATAACTGATAAAAGCGAGTTGATATGACTGAACACAAGGCCAAAGGAGAAATGTAATTACTCAACAAATTACAATGTCTTTGATAAAGAAGACCATGTAGACCCACTCGAAACCAGGGAACATCTGATGATCATGTAACATGTTCAATTGTGAACAAGAGTTTATACTTTAACACACACTCCTTGGATACCATAATTCGAAATCCAGTTATTGAATACTTGTGCAGATAACAAATATCCGGTGAAATATTAATATATAAAAAATTGAATCATGTTAGGTTAAAACAAACTCATTTAGAAGTATATTAGAGATGAGACGCCATTTACTCATTTAGAAGTACATTAGAGATGAGACGCCATTTCTTAAACTTCAAGTCTACCAGAAGCAACGAGAAGAGATCAGAGTTCAAGTACAGTGTATAATCGCTAAAGATTAATCTCCATTCCAGTTAGCACATCCCAATTTATAGTAATAAGAACTGGGACATTATAAGAAATACGGAAGAAGTCCAAAAATGAACTACCAATGATCATAAAAATCTATAATCTTTCAGTCTTTATGCCTTTGTGTTCCACATAAGAATGATGCTTACGAACAAACAAATTCTAAACTGAGTCAACAGAAAAAAGAACAAACATAAATAGCAAAATCATAATGTTTGGTGTACGTACACAGAGAAAACAAAACACTACAGAATAAGTAGTTCTATCAAAATTGCTTCAATGCTTGGCCTCACATGAATCTGGGCAAACTATTTCAAACTCTGAAGGAAACACAGCTCATAAACTTCTCCTTGCTTTGGCATCATATTTGTGGCTCACCAACAGATTCAGCAGTTTCGTTTACAGTTTCTTCAACAGCCCCATTAACAGATTCCTCAGCACTACAAAACATATAAAAAATGAGTCAGGAACCATGTGAATTTGGTAGACTGGTGCACAATGAGCAAATTATGCAACTCCAAGCTGCTGCATAAGCAACAGAGAAGTAAGAGAAGGTGAACAATGGAGAAAGTTCCTCACAGTCCAGTGCAGACGACCCTATCCTATCAGACTCCAAGTTTACACCTTGCCAGAAAGTGCACTAACCAGAAGAAAGTACAACAATCATCTGTATATATTTGGCATCCATTGGCCCCCATCTCTTACCGAAACCAAGCCCCACTTAAATACTCTAAATTAGGACGAAAGACCTCGAAAACAAAATGTTACTTCTCTTTCAGCAATATCTTGTTACAAGGCCAATTTGAAGAATACATGGAAAAAGGGGGGAAAGCAGCATTTTTTATTGCATTGCTCAACACCAAGGTTGTTTAAATTGCTCAACACCGAGATTGTTTAATTAAGTCCTATCAATGAATGTCCCATCCAAGAGCCACTGGTTAATAATCATTCCGTACCGAGC